>JAEMBT020000009.1:2084000-2574000 GCA_018873245.2 Archegozetes longisetosus | reverse complement strand
ACTGATAAATATTTTTCATCTGCTCGGTTAAGTGTAACTTCTAAGGGCGAGTCAATTTTCCAGCAATTTTTTTACTTTTGTGGAAATTTATTCTTCATAATAATTATTTGTTCGGACTAAGCAAAAGTTTTAGATAATAAATTTATGAAAGTGATATTCAAAATCTCTTGTCGAGTTTAATTTAGTCGGACATAAGTACTATATGGACAATCGTTCGGTTCTTTGTAATTCTTGAAGCAACCAAAAAATGAGATGATTAGTATTTTTAAAAACATTTTAAAAACACCATAAAACCGCAATTTCATACAATTCGGCCAAAGTTCATGAGGAAATTGTTGATTTTAAAGAACAAAATAAACGTAGGATAAGGAATGAGGTGCAAGACAGGTATGTCGTGATAGTTCGTAGAGGTGTGGACTTGAGATCAAATGAAACTTAGTTTTCATGTTTTGTTCAAAATAATGTTAACCAAATTGTACACGTGTAAAAATATCCTTTCAAAAAAGTTTAGTTTAATGATAGTAAAATGAAACTTAGATCAGATATGTTTAAAAATATTTTTAAAAATATATCAACATATCAGCAAGTGTAAGAAAAATATGACGAAGCGGGTCTACTAAGGTTGTTTCGAGTCCATTAAATGATAAACGGTTAGTTTTATCGAATTATTTTGACACATTGCTCTTTTGTCACTTAAATGAACTTAATTTTCTAAAATCCTAAAGAATAAAGAAGCTTGCACGCTCCCTATGGGTTCCTGGGATAACTTTCACCCGGAATTTTATTGAATATTTTAAAAGTAGACATTATAAGGGGAAATTGTCTTCTGGGCTCAACAAAATCCATCTAGTAGTTTTTGCGCTGGAGGGAGTTAAAGTTTTGTTTTGTACATAGCGCCTGTTCTTTGGCACCTCGGATATGGCCGTCACCTGTCCGAGAGGCCAATCCCGCACACTTCCTCGATAATGTGTGTATGGAAATGAAGTAGGGGCAAGAGCACTGCTCGGCTTTGCCTTTCACTAACACTACTAACACTACGGAGTGGTTCACTTGCTTTTTCAAGGGGGTACAGCAAAAAAGTAAGAAATGAAAAATTGAAATGAATTTTATTAAATTCTACATAAAAAATGGAACTTAAATGACTTTGTTCAGCAATCGGTGTGCTCACCATTTGCTTTTTCAAGAGGGATACAGCACTAACTATTGATGGTATCAACTTAACTTTACTCTGAATTAGTTTCTCTATCAAATCGAAATTGGTTCAAGTTATCAGAACAATTTTTGCATCATTTTTTGACTTTCTAGCGTAACTCATATTAAATTCAAGGCTTCTGTAGAAAACTCCCATTTACTTCTTGTTTTATTATTGTTATTATTCACATTCCATTAACGTGCTTTTAAGAAAATAATTTTTGAGTGATATTCCTATGAAAAACTGAAAGCTCATTTCAAAGAAATCTTGAAATCTATTGAAAATCGTACAGATTTGTTTGAACAAATTTTGCTCTCATGCCCAAACCGTTTGGAAGCTGTACGACGAGCAAATGGTGAGCACACCGATTATTGAACAAAATCATTTCAATTCCATTTTTAAATGTAGAATTTAATAAAATTTATTTCAATTTTCCATCTCTCACTGTTCTTACTGTACTCCTTTGAAAAAGCAAGTGAACCACTCCGTACTAACGTTGCTATCACTACTATTACTAAAACTACTAAAACTACTAAAATTACTAACCTAACATAACTCAAACAATAGTACGATTGGGTATACAATTTCAATATAAAATTCTTATTCATTTGCCATCTCCATAACAATGTAATAGTTTAGCGCAAAATTGATCGGGGATTATTTATAAACACTATTGTAAAATGTTAACAATGCGTTATTCGCTTTGCAAATTAGTATAGATTTTTAAATGTTCATGAATGACAGCCATTGCTTTAATGCAATCTAAGGAATAATCTTTGGTACAAGACCACCTTATTTTTTTGTTGAAACGAATAATAAGAATTGATTGATACCCTGTCATTGAACTAATTAATAAGAATCGGTATACAAACGTGTTTTCCATACATAAGTTTAATCCTTTTAAGACTTTTATATGAAAGATAGGATCATCAATGATTTGTCTGAGCTTTTAAAAAAGCTTCTTAATCCATAAGGGAACCAAACTTTATTTGATCAAATTTGAGCGCGTATTACAAATTGATAATTGAATGAATTATTGAAACTTTATGTAGTAGAAAGTCATTTTTGCGACCATTATGAGCTTTAAATTAATAGTTATCTCCGATATTGTTATATTAAAACAAAAAGTATTTTAATTTGTTTTGTAAACTTTTTATTTGTTATGAGAATGAATGTAAAACTCTTATTTTGTTATGACTAAAAAAGGTTATGTTTAGTTCGCTTTAATTATAAAAGTAAATTCTTAGTCTGAATTAATTACAAAAGGAAATTAATTGTTATGAGAGTCTAACATGAAATGCTTAAACATACCTTTTTAAGAATAACATTTTAAAAATCATAACTCGAAAATTTTCTTAAACATCCTTTTATTAGTTAGAAAAGTATAAAAAGGGAGAGTAATAGAGTAGAAATTAAGTGAGTTAGTAAGAGAGTGAGAAAGAGCTTAGAATCTGAACGACACTTTTAAATCTTTGTGTATTATTATTCAATCTATATTCTAATAAAGATTATTAATTGTCAAAGTCTAAGAGTTGTTATTTTGCTATATAAAAATCCGCTCTCACAATATACAAACTTAACTTTTTTCGATTACTTAATATTGATTAATTAGATCAGAAGAAAAATTATTTTATTTTGGAATACATAAAATGTTTATTCATTTAATGTTTATTTTGATTGAAACTGAAATCGAATGAGTTTTGTTTACTTTATAATAAGTATAAGCTCATCTATTATAAAGAAAGTTTACTTCTACGTTAACAAAATCTGACATCATTGGTAATCCTATCATTCATATCTTGTTTAATGATTTTGAACTAAGTCTATGGATAGGGGAATAAGCTGTTATTGAAGTAACGATGGCATATCATACTACGCGCATTCTAATTGAAGCAATTAAAGAATGTTTTAAAAGCAAACCAAGTTCCCAAAAAGTGAGATCCTAGACTAAATCGTAGTTAAAGACTGAAAATCAAAAGAACAGCAATAAAACTCTGTAAACTCATTTTCAGTCTTACATTGTTGCATAGTAATGTATATGTGCACTAATAAAAGGGGAAAATTATTCGTGAAGTAAGATGCGAATCCGTCAGGCATCGATCCTAACGACTGTTTCACATCCTCAAGTAATTCGTTGTAATGCTGATATTTGTTCCTAATCGCGCGTAGTAAATCCTTCACCAATGATCCATTATACTTTCGATTTCTCAGATCATTTCTCAGCTCGTCACTGATTATATCCATCCAACTGCCTTTTGTAACATCCGCCGCTCTACTCTCTAATATGTTCAATAGGGGAGAATCATCATTTTCTCTCCCTATACGATTAGACACTTGCCCAATAAACGACAGCGACTTTTGAGAATTCCAAAACAATGGATGTTTGAGTACTGCATCCATTGTTGGTCTCTTTAGATGATCATCGGCAATCATAGCTTCGATTAGGTGATGTATGCAAAGTGATTCCTCATTTTTTAACGCATTGATTTCGGATTTGGCATCGTATACATTTGTCAGACGATGGAACCTATCTCCGAACGGGTGGTTACCATCGTTTAGTACATAGTAAAAGAGACATCCCGACGCAAACACATCGATTGCTTTTGTTGGCTTAAATGTATAATCTGATTGCAGCCGCGAGCCGTCCAGCCATCCGCCACTTGGCCAATCGATATTAGTTGATTAGAGAAGTTGAAATCAGTTATCATTGCTTTACGATCGCCTTTAGGACGCATTGGGCTTGATATAAATGCATTCTGTGGTCGAATCTTACAGTGAATGATATCTTGAGAGTGAAGATACGCCAATCCTTCGGATATTTGTTTCAAAAGAGTGATGTTGTTTAAATCTCTAAAATCGCCATTTCTTCTTCTCTCGATATAAATTTCGAATGTCATATCTGCCAATTCTGAGGCGATGTAACGGAACATACCATCCCTCTCAGTAGTGAAGTACCTCATTACATTAGGGTGATTCAATGACAGCATAGATTTAATTTCATGATCAGTCATTTCAAAGTATTCGAGCCTCTTGACAGCTACAGACTGTTTTCCTTCGAAAAGTCCTCTGAACACACAAGTTCCCGTAGGTCCGCGGCCGATGATATTTCTAGCGTTGAAATTAATCAATAGTAATTAAGCGATTCGTCGCGTACCTTTAATATCGTTTCCTTCAATAACGTAGCATTTATAAGTTACAGGAGCAAATACAACATGCAATGTAAATATATCATTAATTGAATCGCATTTGACTTCAGTGGGTTGTCTCTCCCATATTTGTCTGTCCCCAAATGAAACATTTTCCATTTTCTTTGAATGCAACAGAAATTTCTTTACACCAAACGGCTGCAACATCAATGAACGGTCCGCCATATAATGATTCAATTTTCTGGGGTGTGTGACGACGTTCTGTGTTCCCAATGCCTAATTGTCCATAACTGTATGGTTAATATGTAATAGGTATGAAAATTTCATGAAAATTTAAAATGCATATCAAGTTTGAGTGTGCATGTACCATTTGTGAATTTGATATTCCTATACCTTAGATTGTCATACCTGAACTCGTAGGTTTAGCGTCGCAACTAACAAATCACGTAAAATAGACCCTAAAGCTAAGTAATTGGAAAACTAACCTACACCTAGAATTGATGGTTATCTAGGATCTTATGATGAAAGAAGACTAAGTTTGGAGCTGACACCGTGCCTACATATGGAGTATCATATCATTACCGCTCATTCTACTGACATCCCTCATGAGATGCAAAAATTGTGATAGTTGAGTTACTTACCAGATTCCAGACTGATAATGACAAGCTGTTACTCGATAGTAAAAGCTTTTCGCCTCTGAAAATAGCACGATCGCTTAGATAAGCGAGCTTGTTGATAATCTATATTATTGAAATGTGATCCAACACTGGCCTTAAAATATCAATTTAGATATATAATATCGTTAACATGGTATCAGGAAGTGTGTTATTAAGTTCGATTGGGACATCGCTCAATTCGGTTTGACTAGATAAGTTCAATGATATAAAACATGTAGAAGTTGTGCTGGCCTCTCTAAAGCATAATTTAACTTAGAGAGTGGATTTAACAATAGTTTCTGGATTGTGTAATTCATTAGTTACAGCACTAAACCAGTGGGCTTGAGCCTAACCCTAAAGTAAATCTGAATCTGGTATACAATAAATGTCAGTTTTAAATTCTGAATTTGTTACTAAGCGATTAGCAAAGCATTTCGTTAAACAAATATTGAGTGTTGACCCCGGAAAACTGTTTTCATTAATCATAACGTCACAATAACTAATATGATCCATACAAATATGTGTTTTGATTACGTTTACTCTGAAATTTCATTTTTAAAGACTCCAGAATAGGGGAATCTTATTTTTGTCAATATCAATATCATGAAATTATCAGAAATAGACTTCAGGAAGGTCAGTGAGTCCATATTTGTCGGAAATGTGTATTTCAATAATTATTGATTCATCTGACGCCCTGACGTCTCTTTCCAATGATTTCATGACATCGACAAAAATTGGATTTACCTATTCTGGAGTCTCTATTCATTTGTTTTAATGTGCACAATATCAATATGGGATTATTCTCTACTTACTCATTATATCCGAATGTGAATAAATGTCCTTTAACGGAAAGTGCTATCGTATGATACGTCCCACACACTAACTTCTTAATTCCATTCAGTTCTGTTAGATGAGAGGGGCTTCGTTCACAGTGTGTTTCACGTCCCAATCCCAATTGACCATCGCCATTTTCTCCCCATCCGTACACTTGGCCATTTTCCAACATTACCATCGAATGCCCTGCGCCGCATGCGATTGATTTCACTTTTCCAATGAATAACTTTTCAGGGAATTTTACATTGTCTCGTGTTCCGTTTCCGCACTGAGCTGTGTAATTTCGTCCCCACGCAAAGACATTCCCCAAATCAGTGAGTGCTAATGTGTGATCCCATCCGCATGATACATTAATGACTTTCTCGTCATTGAAATTTAGTTGAGTAGGGAATTTAACATACTCTTTACCGCCATTTCCACATTGATGACGTTCGTTCTGTCCCCACGCAAATACATTACCATCATCAGTGACTGCAACTATGTGCCCATGACCGTAAGAGAAATCGCAAACACCGGACTTGCAAATTCCATCCAATTTAAAGGGCACAGAAGTATCATCGTAATCTTTTCCAATTGCGTATACATCGTCCTCGCAATCTACAATCAGTGCCTTGGTATTTTCATTATCTGTGACACACGCAATTCGAATTCGCGAAACAAAACTTTCTGAAAGTGTTTTATTGAACACATCAAAATGTTTGAGCATTTTTCTTCTAAAGTACCATTGAAATAGTTTCAAATAATTAGTTTGTTCTGTGATAATCTCAGTATTTCGACTAAATGTGACTGCACTGATTATAAGTACTCTATTTATCCTTGTGTACTTCCACCGTTATCATATCGTAAATTATAAAGTTAGAAGCTTCAAAGATACTTATGCTCAATCTTCGTTGTAATGCAATATTCTTACAATCTTATGAGGTACAAAACCAAATATGGAATTAATTTGGTAAATACAGAAATTACTATAATATAAACCTATAATCTTTCAAATAATCTTTCAAATAAACTTATATCTAATCACATTCAAAGAAAGGAATTTTTAGTTTATTACAATCTTAAGATTCAAATATTGAAACCGATCCAGTAAGATCGTTAACCCTTAAGTGATACGAAAGTGTCAACTTAGGCCAGTAGTACTCAAGATGTACTACACCCATGGTGTAAAATATAGCTAATGTTGTGATATTTGTTTTAATAACGTTTTATAACAAGTTTTATTTGAAAGTTGTTTATAAAACTTGTGATCAATGATGTGTTGACTCCAAATATGTATATCATATCAGATAACCCTTATTATGATAAATTATTTCCATTGATGGGTGTAAGAACCCAACTATTTAGAGTATAAATTGCGTAAAATGTGAGTGAAGGATTCCGACAATTTTTACATAAAAGTGTTTGATATGCATGATATATAATATACTGCACATTATTGGAATATGTTGAAACTCTCTGATTTGGTAATATGGTTGCTAATTGACACTTTCTTAAAACTTTGATGAAATAATAAATTGTCAATCAATCATTTGATTTTCAAATTCAAATGATCAAAAGTTAAAAAATAATTCAATCTACAAACTCCTATTTTTTCATCCCTTATTGTTATAATTTTTTCATAATATAAATTAGACGTTTAGTCTCAGGTTCAGAACACGCTGATACCACTGAAGAGTTAAGTATTAAAATAAGTTCGATAAATATTACATCTTTATTGTTATATTATTCTAGAAATACCGGTATGTATAACTTAATGATAATATGGGCATCATGTTGAACTTATTGAGATTTTGCTATTTGAGAATCATTTCTTAAACTGTTATCGATTAGAAGATATCACCTTGTGAAGACTAAAGGAGCATGCTAAGAATCTATGGGACACAGGCCTACCGTGTTACAGGCCAAAACAGTTGTCAATTGACAGGTCTTGATTAGTTGATCAAAGTTCTCAGGAGTGGAGTCATAAGTTATAGGTTACAATAGTCCAAAGGTCGCTTCTAATTCCTTTGCGATGCTTGCAAATATATTAAACCTATATGTCATTGAAAAGTATTCAGCAAGATGAATTCAACAATACCATGCTCAAGTATGTAGACTATATGAATAAAAAAAAGTAAAATAAAGTCAAGTCGGGTCTTCGTCAGTGCTTTCAAGTACCACATAAAGGTCGCTTAACGATTTTGTGGGCACTTGAACTTCAGGCTGGAACCTGCCAAACCCAAGAAACCAGAGAAGGTGGCCCAAGAAATTAGAGAAACCCTCCGTCTCCACGAGGAGGTGGCTCCCGGTGGCAGATAATATCAATTTTTTATGTAAAAAATAGCGCCACTTAAAAATATGGTCTGTATATTGAGCATAGTATCGTTGAACTGACCTTGTTGAATACTTTTCAATGATATATAGGTTTAATATGTTTGCAAGCTTTGCAAAGGAATTAGGAGCGACCGACGCTTTGAACTGTTGTGACCTATAACTTGTGACTACCACACCTGAAAACTTTGATCTACTCAGCAAGCCCTGTCGATTGACACCTGTTTTGGCCTGTAACGCGGTAGGCCATTTTGGCATCCCGCTTTACTATTATATATAAGAAATACGTGAAATTCCATTGATTTTCGTTTTACAAAATTTTAAATCTTATTTCCAATGATCAGAGCTTTATAAAATTTTACTGTAATATTGTATTATTAGAATAATTTTCCCTTTGATATTACATTTTGATTACAGTAATCATAAACTATCATAGTTAAAAATTGTTTTTAAGAGGAAGGTTTCATTTTGATTTTCGAGCTGTCTTCTAACGTATTCTTTCAACAATGAGATTAATAGTATATGAATAAGCTATGACCGAGACAAATATATTTAAGAGGAATTCATTGTTATTTCAATAATTATAATTGAAATAAATTGAATATACCAGATCCTAAACTTCACTTTAAATGAAATATGCTACGATTTGATGAATGAGCGAAACTCGAACCTTCGAAATAAGAAAGACAAAATCTTTTTATTGAATTGGTTTTTAATCATATTATAATTTCATTCTTTTGAAGCAGCTACACGAAACCACTATATTGGTGATTCATATAATAATGAAAATGGTAACATAACTCATTGGTGATGTAAAAAATGTTGATATACTAATAGGGGATAGAAATAACAAAAACAGCGGTATATTCTCTAGTGGTGCATAAGTTACTTCTAATTTTTGTATTTGTTTTTTCATTCTTTTTGTGATAAGGCAATTTTTAAAATTATAATACAGTTTTATTTGTCTTTACAACAGATTTTCATCAACTTTATCGACTATCTGTTAGAAAATCTTTTTCGCTTATAAATGAGTTTCATCTGCCATGACTTTATTGCTCCATTATAAAAAATTAATTTTGCTTTTTATCTATCTTCTAAATTTTATGACAGGTTTGTTTATAAAGTTCAACTTTTTTTCTAATTTCACTCTAATATCTATTTCAGACTGTCTTCTAAAATCTTGATCGTTTATTTAACCCTACACTGCCCGATTTGAAATTTTTTAAGTAGTTGACGAAGAGTGCATGTTGATCTACATCATAAATGGTAGTAAAATACTTAATTTATTGAATATCTTTGTTGTATATCGACTGCGGTATTCATTATTTACTGATAAAATTCGCTAAACTCTTATTGCGGAGCAAAATCGTAATGCCGCAGAACTGTTTTATAATGCAGTCTAGGGCTAAGCTAAAGATAAAGATAAATATAAATCTTACCGAAGTAGAATGTATTATGAAATAGGAAACTTTGACATTTTATTTAGGTATTTTCGGAATCTTTATATTTCAAGTGTCTGATTATTACTATTTGAACTCAGATAACTAAACACTTAAACAACTGTTCTTTTGGCAAGTTACCACTACTGAATGTTATACTAGAAGATTCTATACTGTTAAGCAAAACTTACATAAGTGGTGTTATTTTCCAAAAGGAAACCAATTAGCTTTTCATTCTAGTCCTTTAAATCATATTTTCTAGTAGTTAGGTTATTGTTATTCTACCAATCGTACAAGAAATATTAAAAATTCGCCACTTTAAGTAAAAGTAAACATAAATTTTTCATATAAAATATTTGTTGAGTAACTTAATGTTATTTTTACAACTGTAAAATATATGAAATCAAAAGAAATGACTATTAGGAAAATGTTTGCATAATTTAAGTAAATTCTAATATATACGTTGTTATCTGTTGGGAAAAGATGGTCGTTTGAAAAACAATAGAGCATTTTAATGCTTTTATAAATAATTGAATCGTGAAACATTCATTACTTCAGGTAATACTTCAATGGCTATCTGTTATGATTTGTGAAACATAAACAAATGGCAACAATATTATGGCTCAGTTTTTACATAATTGTTATAGTAAACGAATCACTTATTTATCTTAGAGACCGAATTTATTCAAAAATAATTATTCTATTCATATGAATAAACATTTTCCAAATTTGAGTTAAGAATTAACTCGATTGATTCAATGTAGCAATTGAATGAAATTTAAAAACAAGTGTTTGGTGTACTAAAAGAAGCATCCAATTTTTAAAATTAGATTTAATAAGATTTAATTAAACAAAACTACGCTCTACAAAACGAAAGAAATGGTTGACTTAACGTTATAAAATCACTACTAAAATATACAATCAGTTGCTTTATTAATTATAATTGGTGAACATACACTATGAAATGATTCTACTAATCCGATAGGTTCGAATACATTTATTTTAAGGAATTGATCGCTTTCAAGAGAATACTCAGTTCCTATAGACCGAACGTCCTCTGTAACTCAACACGAATCATTCCAATCGAAAATCTTCATCGAGTAATATATTGTTTCCTATAGACACAATACGATTTGAACACGATGGAAGATACCAGATAGCGAAAATTTCAGTATATCTAATTTTTATTTTTTCGCCATTTTAATAGATCTAGTTTATTAATTCAAACCTTCTGAGTAGAATATCTCTAGCCTCAACACAATAGAATAAATGTTTGCTAAGAAATAGATCTTATTAAAAGAATGAATCAAATCCACTTTATGGGAGGCGAATCTAGCCCATACTCTCTTCATATACCCAGGGCACTTTAACGAGGTGTTGGGTCTCTATCCCACGTCTTGGGTTTGCTGCCAAGCGTCGTTTCTCCGGCAATTCTGGCGCATGAGTTCGCTGGAATGATATTGTTACAAGTAAAAATACAAGTGTTTCAATCTGTTTAACCAGAAGGACATGCGGTAGTAATGTGTAAAGAATAAAATTCTCGTTCGCCACCGTTTATGTTCTTCTGATGAAACGGTTCGAAACACTTGTATTTTTGTTTGCAACGGTATTATCCCATCGAACCAATGCGCCTGGATTGCCTGCGAAATGACACTAGGATAGTTTGACAGTAAGTCTTCACATTTTTCTTTATTGTTCTAGCTATCTTTCTTCGTTATATCAAAAATACATAGCAGAAATATTTCTTAAGAACGCAATACATCATTCTTATAATCAAAATTATCTTTCTTAATTCTATTAAAATTTGATCTTCAAAATCTTTAAATGTTTCTGAATAATACCGCTTATATTTTCCATAAATAATGCACAAATTACACTCAAACATTGCTATTTAAATATCAATCAATTGTACAAGCTATTATAGGTCACTCGATGTTATTGTTAATAAACGGGTTCAGTGATTTACAGAAACGTCAATTTTTTCTATTTTTTCAATTTTAAGGACTAGGTTATAATATAAAGGAGTTATGCATCACACAAAGCTCAGGAAGGCCGCGCAAGACTACAGCTGGTCACGATCTTCAAATTACTTTATATACTACTGAAAACCCATTGAGAAGCACTAAGGTTAAAAACTGTACCGATGCAGACATCTCAAACTCGATCATTTCTCGGAGGGTAACTGAAAGTAAACATTTTAGTTGCATCACGCATCAATAAACCAAATCGACTTCATTGGTAGGAGAGAACCCTATTTGTTGACGAGTTGACTTCAATGGCAGTAAATGGCACAAAACCCTGATTGAGGTCTAGGTTCAGGCCCTACTATCAAAATTCAAGCATATGTTCGAGTTTTAGCTTTAATTCACAATACATGCTTACGAACGGAGTAATAACCCTATCCATAAGGCATTTGTCAGGTTTCATGAGAACTTTGCACCTGATCAACTTCTAGTTATTGCTACGAGATCTGCCGACTTTAACCCGAATATTCATAGTCTCAGGCTACGGTTAAAGTCAGAAAAGGTGGGAGATATCAGCCAGAAAACAATTTACAATAGCAGTATTTGAAGTATGGATTAGAATGAGTGATAATGCTCAGACTCTCAATCAAACTTTGGTTAATGCGTTGCTAAACAGATTATGTCAAGCATCTTAGGGTCATATCGTCAAATATTAAATTTGATCTCATATATATATTAACTATTGTCATAGAATTTCACGTAGATTGTTTTTCAAAAAATTTTCAACACCGATCGTTGATTATATCATTTGCTTTTCATAAGAAGCAATCAGAAGTAATTCTCTTATCTTTGAGCGACTAGTGTTGACCCGAGTATTCAAAAAGGAACATTTAGTGTATTTAATGTAGAAACATGCATGTATTGAAAAAGCAATTTTAAAGGGATAAACAACAAAATGCGCGATAGTCGCCCAAAGATAAAAAATATCTTCTGTAATAGTTTTTATTTGTTCTTTGATTAGCCATGCCTTTTTAGTCTAGATAGTATAGTAAGTTACACTCCAATATTGCGGCTTCTTTTATAACATTGATACCAACTGTATCCCAAATTCTTCATTACTATAATCACAAGAGTGATATAAAACCCACTTATCTATGACTTTTTGAGATACCTTCAGGTTTAATTTTAACGAAAAGTCTCTTCAAAAGGGAAGATACCTATAATTTGGTTAAAATTGTGAAAATCACATGCTCCACATGTAAACTGATATGATATTACATACGTATCTCATCTTATATTCTGGTTCGCTTTTATTTTAGTGATTATAACATTTATCCAAAACGAATCGATTGAACAATCCCTGATATTTGGTATTTCTTATAGCATTCTATGGGGTATTATTTGTCTTCATATGTAAAATATCATCTCGCAAATATTTCTATATAATCTGTTATCTTAAATGCAAAATATTCTGAATCAATGATAGAATAAGAAATTCACTCGAAGTCCAAACTAACTCACGTTTATATCTAATTAATTCAATCCAATACTTGACCTCAATACACGAAGAAATCAACGACTATAGCAATAACTATTGGTTGAAATTTATATTTTGTATTTTGGTATCTCCAACGACTATGATCGTTACGCTTGCGGTACTTATCAGCCTTTTCTCGAAAACATTGAATTTATGCCTCGATTTCGTTTATGTCAATGTTTCTTTAATATTTATTTTGACTGCCTTTAGTATGCTGTGTGGCTAAACAATCTTATAAGCTATCTATAATTCAGTGGCAGACGTTTGAATAGATCTAAACGATTGAAGGTTTGAATCTAATCTTTTATAATTTAAATTATATTTTAATTTAGTTTCTTACAATTATGATTAATTTTATTTATTGAAACGATTGATCAAAAAGAGTTGGATTTTTTTGTTAGAAAATATTTATTAACTATTTGCATGGTCAGTATCTCTTCAAAACTAATTAATAAATCAAATTAATTTATTCCTTATCAATCATCATTAATCTTATCGCGCTAACAATCATTCTTGTAAAATTTAGAGAAGTGTCCGAAAAAATTGTCGAAATAGAAGACATCTAACAATAAAAAAAATATTCTCTTATATTTAAGATTGTATTAAAAGTTTAAGTAACATACTAAGTTGGTTTAATTCAGATGTCAGAGGCATATTTTCTATAATATTCAAGATATAAAAATGGTATTTAAGGATTACATAACATATTCTCCTTTAAACTTAATGACAGTCTCCTAGCGTATAGGAAAGAGTTGTATGCCAATGGCGGACTTTTATAGGTTTGTCTTTAATAACTTCGTCATAAGCAACTCTCAGATCTACTTCATTAATTAGTCTGCCCTTTAAGAGACCTCTTTATTCTCATGATGCTTTCACAGTCACAAGACTTCAAATCAGGGCTTTAAGGGGGATGTTTCAACTTTGCTCATTTATGCCTCTGAAAGAAGGTTTGGATTGGAGTGAAATCAAGTTAGATGAGGTTTAATTATAATCTTGAGTTCTGTTATCGCTGATGCCAACGATATTTTGAATTGATCTCCAAGTGACATGTGGTCTAGTACATTTTTAGATTTAACTCAAAATTAGAAGCGAGCCTATCGTTGATTTTTTTTCTCTTATCAAGTGTCAGAATTGCAGTTATATTTTCGCACTGATAAATACAGATTGTCCAAAATAAAACTAAACTCAGATAAAGCAGTTAAAGGCCTTTTACAATTTGATATCTTAATCGTAAGTAATATAAATTACGGTTAACCGGGAAGTTTTGTGGCACTCGACCATAAAAATCGGGTGATGGTGTCATTTGATAGTACTTTATGAGACGAGTCCAAAAAGGTCACCACCATGAGGCTCCGCCCACCCGATATCGAACCACGCCCATTTTTTATTTTAGCCACTCCCACCGACTCCACCCCCACCGACTCCACCCCCACAATATGGGTCTCAAAGGAAAGGTCTCAGTGAGTAGAGTCCATTGGTAAAAATCGCGTGATTATAGGATGCATACTTCCTGAGAAATTGACTAAAAACACTCTTATATTCTACGACCATATTGCAATACATCGAGAATTGACATTGTTAACCAAATCTGAGACAAACTACTAGTTTGGTAATGTTTAATCTGACGTTTTTGTATGTAAACAAAGTCCGAATGATCTAACAAAACATTTTGTCAACCTATGTATATACAAATGTTAAAACAATTACAACATAAATCATCTCGAAGTCAACAATGTCAATTTTCGATGTATTGCAAAGAGAGTTCCGACCCAATCTTTTAGGAATTAT
Source organism: Archegozetes longisetosus (assembly GCA_018873245.2). NCBI lineage: Eukaryota > Metazoa > Arthropoda > Arachnida > Sarcoptiformes > Trhypochthoniidae > Archegozetes > Archegozetes longisetosus. Next base: position 2,559,134 of record JAEMBT020000009.1, on the reverse strand, counting down.
ATATTAGATAGTGTACTACTGTTAGAATAAAAGAGATCGGGTCGGAACCCTTGTGGCAACATTTCGGAATAAGTATTTGAAGTTTTTGAATTTTTGAATTATTCTCTCATATAGGGTTAATTGAGAATTTCACTCTATCGTTAAATACTCTTGATTGCTATCTCTTAATATGCAAAGTTTCATTAAATTATGTTTGCGCGTTTTTGAGTTATAAGCGTTTAAAGATTTTACATTTTTCGGTTTTGTCAGCTTCCCGTAGCACTTTTTTGAAATTTTTTCAGCCATTTGCTTCACTAGTGACCCTCAAAGTTCACACAAAATTTGATCAAAATTGGTTTATGGGCCGATTCTCTATGGAAGTACGGAAAACTTCTTTTTATATTAGTCAACAATGTCAATTCTCGATGTATTGCAATATGGTCGTAGAATATAAGAGTGTTTTTAGTCAATTTCTCAGGAAGTATGCATCCTATAATCACGCGATTTTTACCAATGGACTCTACTCACTGAGACCTTTCCTTTGAGACCCATATTGTGGGGGTGGAGTCGGTGGGAGTGGCTAAAATAAAAAATGGGCGTGGTTCGATATCGGGTGGGCGGAGCCTCATGGTGGTGACCTTTTTGGACTCGTCTCATAAAGTATTATCAAATGACACCATCACCCGATTTTTATGGTCGAGTGCCACAAAACTTCCCGGTTAACCCATATTTTGATTATTGAATAAATATATTTTGATTTTATTATTTATATTACATTATTATGATAATCATATTCTCACTAAATATAATTATTGTAAAATACTATTTCCTTAATTCAAATCTTTTTAATTAAAAATATCGTTTATGCGATCATTAAGTATGTTTGCTTGTAACATACTATTTATACAGACTTAATATAACCAAATATATATTAACTTGTGTAAATGATTGGTTGTTTAAGTGAAAGTCGAATTCAGCATTACTAATTAGTGTAATTTAAAAGTTGAATAATGAACTCAGTAAATTCGAGCAGTGCAATAAGACCTCAGCTGAGTAAAATGAACATGTTTTTTATGCTGATAAGCAAAAACAGTCTGCACTCTGCCTCTTTTTTAAATGTTTTTCTAGTTGCAAGTTTTAAGAGCCGCACTCTACTCACGTTTTTACTACTTGTAAGCTCAGTAGGACGTTTTACTGACTCGTCTTGTCTTGGAAGTTTTATGACCCCCAGTCTATGAACGTTTTAACGACTTGTTCACTCAGTCAGAGACGCGGCGCAGGTGTTAAGCATTAACACATATGCAGCACTTAAAAGCATATAATTTTTTCAACAAATACAAAATTACAGATTCTATATTTAAGTTACGGTATGCAACGACCAGTCGTCTCTTGATCAGTATTGCATTTTTAAAAGGCCCAAATGTATTGATACAAACGACGCCTTGCGAAATAACAGATAACTTATTACTTTAGAATATTACTTAAACCCATTTAATATATATTCAATTTCAATTTTTTTTGTATAATTTATAATTATTTTTATTGTTATCTATAAAAATTTAATGTTTTATTTCATTGAACCTTTTTTTATTCAGTAAACAAACTTTAGGTAAAAAATTTTATTTAATATATGTCATGCTTTGTGTCTCTACCCTTTAATAGTATTGGAAAAGTTTTTTCGTTATTAAATAATGATCAAGAAATTACTGGTAATTGCATACCATCACTTATTTATTAAAAACTATCAATTTTGCTTAAATTTTCAAATGAATTGAAATATCACATCGTTAAATTATCGGACCAACATATGATTCCATAAATTTATTCTAAGTAAATTTCTAATAACGTATAGCTTATTATTCAGGTATTTTTACCGGTTTTCTAGTCATTTGCGATGAATAAAATTTATATATTTGAAATCAGCTTAACTTGTAGTTTATTAATATATAAAGCTCACGTGGAAAATCTGTGGCCACGTAAAGTCTAGTCGATTTTTCGGGAATTTTTTTACCGATGTTCTGCTCATTTGCGGTGAATAAAATTTATATATGTGAACTCTGCATGAGGTATAAATTATTTGTATATAAAATTCATCTCTGAATTCTCTGGCCACGTGAAGTCTAGTTCAACCAAGGCATGTTATATTTCTGAAGCCTCTCGATGAAATTGTATGAAAATTTGCATGTACATACTTAAACTCCCCCAGTTGATAAATATCATGTTTGTTTTTGAAAAAAAATTAAATTGAGGATGGTAATTCGATGAAAATGTGAAATGAAAGAAATTTCATTGAAATTCATATAATAAATCAATAAACGATGACAAACCCTGCCTATGATAATTTTTAATTTATTACTGTTTTATTTTATCATCAATTTACATGTAATTTTTAACGCTGAATTCAAATATGAAATCGAAAATTGTCTAACTCGAATACATTTCGAGATATTCGACTTCGAAATTAGTCGAATTTTTTCGAGCAGATAAACTAGTCATATTATATATCAATCTGATGTAGAATTTAACACTGATTACAAATATGCAATCCATTTTTGCATATCAAATATACTTTTTGAGATATTAATTAAAGTTTTCGTGAATTTTCTAACTTTAACGCCCTCTATCTCGAAAAATTCAAGTCGTAGAGAAGTGGGCCCAGAGACACTTATGATCAGGTTAATGTCCTCTATCAATTTTAACCAAAATCTTTTGGGGGGCACGGTGGGCAAAATTAGTTTCATTTTCATCGTTCTTTAACTTAATTTTTGAATGAGTTATACAAACGATTGTCTGAAAACATTTGTAAACAAAGGATTGAAATTTGATTTAAATTGTGTTCAAAATGCCATTTAGTGTGGAGGAAAGGGAACTAAAGTTCCGAAAATTTATTAAAATGAGAGCACAGAAAAGGAAAATTTCTGCAATAATGAGAGAGTGCTGTAAGTATTAAAATAATTATAAATTGATTAGTATTTTAACACTAATTTTATCGAGTCAATGTCACGGAGATTGGAGGCGGTGAGACATGCCGGCGGGGGTCATACCCGCTATTAATTGTTCGGAAATTAAATTTGAATTTATGTGATTTTCTTCAAAATATGTAATTTTTCATTAAAATTTTAATTTCTCATTCATCCTTGCTCATTTTTCAAAATTTAAAATTGATTTATCAATCGGGGGAGTTTGACCATGATCTTGTCAAATTTGGCTAGAATATGTATTATGGTTCCTGAATTATAGCCTGTTTTATCGTCCTAGTTAGACTTGGAGAAAACTGTATATATATGCGAAATTATACTATCTTTGACTACGAAAAGGGTACAAGTTTGACTTTTGCATACAAAACATAGAAAATAATTACATTCCCAGGAAATTTTAATGCTTTTTGTAAATGAGAATATTGTATTGTCCTCCTCTGACCCCCGGGAGAATAGAGGACAAAATTTGTCAAAAGAGGACTGTCTTCCCTAAAGGAGAACATGTGGTCACCTTACTCTACTGCAATTACTGCTTCGAGCGTGCCCATAAAAACTTTTATAATCCATAAGTATCTAAACATTTTAATCTAGTTATTATTTCAAGAAACTGAAAAATTATACTTGTTATTTGTCAAGAAAAATATCAGGTTACTAGGTAGGAAATTCAAAAATTTTAACTTTTATATGAAAATTCAAATTCTATTAAATTCAATTATTTACAAATTCTTGGTTAACTTTTCATTAAATTGTTAAATTAGCAAAATTTGAAAATGCATAATGAAATCATGAGAAAATTGTAAACAAAAAACTTAAAAAAAACTTTAGAAATGTCAGCAAAACATAGGGAGAAGTCATTTAAAACTGCCCCAAAATTAGGGTTTTGTTACTAGTACTGAGAAACACTTGTACTTAAAGGGTTTAGCTGTAAATAAAGTCATTTAAATCGTAAGTAAATATCAATTTGTTTACAATTAAGGGTTTATTGGTCTTTGTTTTCTTCAAAACACATCAAAAGCACAAATATTTGTCCATTAAGTAAAAGTATTTTTTCAGGTAATAATCAATTTAATTATGTGTAGTCTTTGAAAGTTTTTGTTTTTATTTTAGTTGAATAGAGAACTAGATATGGATAAGGAGATCGTGTTCTGTCGCAAATATTTGAGTCAAATTTGTGGTATTAAACCCGAAACAATCAATGTTCTCATTGAAAACGATTACGACTCAATCCATACGTTGTTGGCTTTAGATTTAAACCTAGATTTGGAGCGATTACCCAACGTGTCTATGGGTCAAAAGTCGTTACTAAGAAAAGCCTTCACAAAAATGAGAAACGAATACAATTCTATTGAAAATAAACTAATGGACGGGTCAATCATTCATTCCGAACAAATTGACTTAACCTTTTATAAAAATGGATTCACAGACACTTTAATGCGACAAATGATTCAAAATGAAGTCAACAGTAGTAATAAGATATTGCAATCTTCTCAAACTCAATGTTCACCTCAACAAAAGCCAAACATTAGTGAAAGTATTGATAATCAGAAAAGATTAAAGTTAATTCAAGTCAAGACAAATACGTTTAATAAGAAACGCATCAATAGGTTGAGTCACGACAATAGTCTTGACAATGATCTCGAACCCAATGTCTGTCAAATATGTGGAGATATTAAAAACATTAAAAATCAATCTGGAGTTAAGATATGCGATGCTTGTAATGCATTCTTCAGGAAATTTAGCCACCAAACAGTTCCCAAGTGTGTTGCTGATGGCAATTGTCTTATAAATAAAGAGACACGAAAAGACTGCAAGTTTTGTCGGCTTCAAAAGTGTTTAAATTTGGGAATAAATGGCAGACAAAGTGTAAAATTCAAACCAAACAAAAGACCAAAGAGAAAATGGACCAAAAATAAAACTAATAAAAAATGTGTGGTTGCGAAACATAAATCAAACAATCAATTTAAGACTATGGATATTAATGACGACAATGACGGTAATTGTTATTATAAGTTGCACGAGAAATGCATTTTAATTAAAAACTTAGGTATCGAATAATATATGGAACAAAATTTTTTTTTCAGATGACGATATCTCTCGCGATCAAATTCAAACAAATTCTAATGATTCTTATAAAGGATCAAAAGAAACGGTCGTCGAATCTGAAGTAACGGTTCATAAATTGATGACAACCAGTGGTAAATTGAAGTCATGTAAAATTTGTGGCGCGCAATCGAGTCGAGCAAATGAAGTGCAATTTGGAGTTGAATCGTGTGGCGGTTGCGGCACTTTCTTCAGAAGAGTTTTCACTAAAGCCATCAAAATTAACGGATGTGTTGCTGATGGAAATTGTCTTATAAATCAAGAAACGAGAAATAAATGCAAGTTTTGTCGGTTTCAAAAGTGTATTGAAGTTGGAATGAATGGACAAATGATTGGCGTCAAACATAAAAACAAAACTTTGAATAGTTCTATAGTGGTTGGAGACAACGAACAAGAGGAAGCAGTTCGTCACACGAGTAATATAACTCATTTATAAATCAAAAGCATTCTATGAATAAATAAATGATTCAATTTTTCTCTTATCAGAAATGGGTGCCAACAATGAGTTGGCCTCCAATACTGGAGAACCAGAAGAAAGTATTTTGCAATCGTATAGTCCTGTCTCTGAAACTGTGGCTAATAATTGCACGACTGCTTCTGGTGGTCGCAACTTTGAATCGAGTTCTGGAGTCAAAAGGAAAAGGAACTAAAGAATCATTTGATTTAAATTTATAGATAGCTATAAACAATCATTTCTAATACATATTTAATGTTTATTTAACATATTTAGAGAAAAGTTTTTGTAAATCAATTCAATTTCTGACTCATAAATTTCGCTGAAACTTGAGAGAGAGATAATTTTCGAGACTGGAACATTTTCAATTTTTTTACGCTGTTCTTTCAAAAAGATTGAATAAATTTTGTATGGAAAACTGTTTTAAGCATAATTGTTGAGTATTAATGCATTTAAAGTGTAATTAAAATAACACTTCTGGTTTGTCATAGGGTTTGACAAAAAAGACATTAATTTTTCCAGACTTATTCTACTGATAAAGAACCCAACAGTTGTATTTAGCTGCCATTATGATTCTGAACTTTAACTCCTAAGTGACAAAAATGATTGCAGTGTGCAGTTTGTTTAACTTACTGTGAGAGAATTGTCAGCGATTTCTCAAAATTCTTTTTACAAATGTATTATAAATTAGTTGAAATTTGAATGTGAGAAATTAAGTCAAACAAAAACCAAAAAGTTATTGAAAAAATAAAATTACGAAAAACATCCTGATTACCGTGCCGCCCGAGTCAGTAGTCATGAGAAATAGTAAATTTTCTTGAAAATGTTTGAATATATGTTTTTAGAGCTGCTGCCTTGAGGGTACGATTTTCAAAATGTCGACAAAACAAGTTCCAAATTAATTGTGAACATTTCACTTTCGCTCTCCTTAGAATGTGATATAAGTTTGTATTTTTTCAAATAGAATATTGCAAATAGTGAATTAGACAAATATTAGAGTGATTTACAGCTCGCATGTCACAATTATATTCCAATTTGATCACAAAAATTATTAGACATACAGAAACATATTCCGCTTAATCCTAAAACTGAATATGAATTCTATGTTTGTTTGTATTCTTTTGATTCACTAAAAGTTAGTAAAGCTTAAGAATTGCTTCATGAAAACCTCGACAATCAAAGTGAAGAGTTTTTACGATAAAAGTCCTAAATCGAAATATTAATAAATCAAAAAGAAGTGAAAGATTTGAAATTACGCAATTATTTCATTTATGTATGCATTTAATTAAAATACTATTTCAGTCTCTTTATATTTGGTCGTATTGCTTGTATTTAAAGTCACTATTAAAAAGACGATTTTCTATTATACCTACTATTAATTAGTTTCCTTTGAATTTAATATATTTATTGATAAGTTGAAAGGTTTATTTTTTTATTATTGTAGTTGTCATCTCGAAACTTTTCACCACTAGACTTGTCATCTGCACTGAAAATCATTTGAAAGTTCACGCCATACAAATATAATCTTTGAAAAGTTTAAATGAACTTTACATAAAAGTTATTGAATGTTTTATTGATGTAGGTACTATATTAACAGAGTATTTTTTGATACACAAAATAAACCTAACCATGATTTAGCTGACATTAAAGCTGCAACTTTCTTTGAATCATTTCTAACATAAAGTATGAAAATCAAAATCCGTACAAATTATAAGTTAAGATTTAAGTGAATTTTAATTAATCAATTTTATTGAAAATTTCAGATAATATCACAAATTTACTATAATTTATAAAACAATTAGTTTTTAAAATTTAAAACCCCCGATCGGCCGCCTTTCGGACATTAGTCTTAACCCCTTCCATAAGTCTTTGGCACATATCTTTGGGAGTATTTTTAATGATTTTCTTTATACGACGGATCAATTTATCAATACTATCGGTCTGCCATTCATCCTTATATATTTGTCTTTTAAGATAAGCCCAATATTGCTCAATGGGGCGAAGTTGGGGAACATTCGGAGGATTGTCTTCTTTCTTAACATATTTTAAACCTATTGAGTCGAGAACTTGAGTTGTGATTCTGGCGTAATGAGAACTGGCTAAGTCTGGCCAAAAGATGTACTTTCCGTCGGAATGGTATTTTTCGACAAAATTCTGGAGACGAGTCACACATTCCCTAATATATACCTCTGCATTAACCGCATTTCCCGACTGAACGATGTATGGCTCAGAGAAACCCTTTGAACTCATAGATAACCATACCATCACTTTCTTCGGGAATTTGGACACAGGTCGTAATGTGACTTCTTCGGGTGCTTCGATATGTTCAGAATGATAGTAGAAATCATTAAAATTGGTGTCTGATCCATCGGTGGTGCAGTAGGTCTCGTCATCCATAACTACCTCGTCTTCATTCATTGCCTTCAGAACAGTTCTTCTTAACTTTTGCAAACATGTTTGTTGTCTTTTCATTTGATTTTCATTACTTTTCGGACACTTCCTTCTCTTTTTTCGAGTCACACCTGAATTGATCAAAATTTTCTTCGCCGTCGCGGGAGATATAGAAAATTTTCGGCCAATTGCTCGATAGCTGACCCCAACTTTGTTGACACTAAACTTAATGATTTTATCTTTTGTTTTCTGGTCAACCCCCTGATACTGACCACTTCCCGACTTTCGCTGGACACTACTACCACTTCTTAGTCTTCTAATGATATCATAAATAGTAGTTCTGGCCTTTCCTTCTAACGCGAAATGCTTAACAATATGTTTGTCTTCAAGTGTTGGGTTTTTCTCCATCAGTTCGCCAACACGTTGTCTGAGGTCTAACTCTTTAGATGAGGACATCGCCGAAGATATTAATCACAAATTAAAAATATTGCTCAAAATCAATGACTAGTAATCACTCTCGGATTACATTAAATCAAAACAAATAAAAACTAAACAATCATTAAATAAATTACGTTTAGATTTTGTACGGATTTTGATTTTCATACTTTATTCTGGTTGATTTAGGTCATCTGCTAAACTATTTGCTTCTTGTGCTAATAAATTATCAGCTATATTTCTTTTCGTTGTATCTTTATTTTTGTCATATGCAATATCATGTTCTAAGCATGCTTATCTAAATCATTTATTCCTTTATAATATTATAACCTTTACTGAATTTGGACATAAAAAATGGATTGATATAACTGATGACTTAGTTTACAATTATAATAATACTTATCATACTTCAATTAAAATGACTCCAATAGAAGCTAGTAAAAAAGAGAATGAAGTTAAAGTTTGTAAAAATTTATATGCAAAAGAAGATAAAACTAGTAAAGTTAATAAATTTAAAGTTGGAGACAAAGTAAGAATATCTAAATGGAAAAGTACTTTTAGCAAAGGTTATTTACCTAATTGGACCACAGAGTTATTTACAATTAGTAAAGTATTGAATACAAAACCAGTTACATATAAAATAAACGATTGGAATGACGAAGAAGTTGAAGAAAGTTTTTATGAACCAGAATTAGTTAAATTTAATAAACAATATGAAGATTATGAAGTTGAAAAGATACTTAAAACGAGAACTAGAAATGGGAAAAAAGAGTTATATGTGAAATGGAAAGGATATCCAGACAATATGAATTCTTGGGTTCCGGCAGAAAACTTTCGTGATTTATAAATAAGTAAGAAATAATTTTTACCTTATCTTTTTCTGATAAGATAACGGTTATTTTCCACCATTAATAATATGTACACCAACGTGTCATTTCTTACATGAATATTTAGTTAAAACGGAACATTATTTCAAAGGGTGGAATTCTAGCCTATGAAAATAATGTCAGACTATGAAGTTGAAGATGATAATAATGAAGAAATACCATGCTCACTACCTAATGCTGTGTGGTTAATAATGTTAAATTTACATAATCGATTGCTAACAGCAATACCAAAAAATAATAGAAAGGCATTCGTTGAAAAGTTAGATGAATTTTATCGTTTGAATTTTACCAATGAAAAACCAGAGTAAGTAAATTATCAAAATTTATGAAGTAATTCAATTAATTATTTTTAATGAAGAACTGGAAGCTTAGCTGATAATGTCATGGATGCTATTAATATAATAAACGAATCAGACCAACTACCATGTCGCTCATGTGCTTCAATGAAGAAAAAGAAAATAAAAGTGAACTTGATTAGTAGATTGAAAAATAGTCTGAAAGTTGGTGAATATTTTATTCAGAACAATGTAGATATTGAACTTATGGATAATCTTGAACTAGCAAAACCAGCAATAACATCATTGAGTAGCAAATTAGAATTTTACCAGAAGAAAACAGTTAAAACTGCATTTCAAACTGGAGAATGTTTGGCTAAAATTCAAGAGTTATGTAAATTTGAAAAGAAAATATTCAAAAACTTCTTGAAAGAATGCGATATTAAGTGGGAAATGTCATATGTTTATTTTCTCATCCGATTGTATCGATTCTGTATTGACTACCCTAAATTTTGTAATGTATCTCTTTCTCTACATTTCATAAAAAATAATTTTAATAATATTAAAACTGCAATCTGGTCAGTAAAAGAAGAAAGAGAATATTGGAAAAATACAACACAAAACATAGCATTTCCACAATAAACGTGTCCTAGCGTTCCATTTCAACCTTTAGAATATTGCTATCATAGATGAACATCATAAAATTTTTATGTAAGATTTATCGTGTAGAAAAGCATATTTTTTATGTGCTTTTACATTTATTTTATGACATGAAGTATTTACTTTCGATGTATTTAAGATAGAATACATTTTATAATAAAAAATAGAACAAATGGATTATTTTGCATTTTTATGTAATATTAGCTGATTAAGTAGTTGTAAACTCATATATTTTTTCATTTTTATCACTTTTTTTATGTAAAATAGTATGAAAATATGCTATTTTACATGTTTTTTTTGAAATAATAAAAAAGGATGAAAAGGGCGAAAGGGTGTGCGCTAGGATTGGATATTTATGATAGAATATTTATGTAATTTTTACATAGTATTTTGAAAATAAAAAGTATGATTATTACCATTTTTATACATTTTAATATAAAGCCTTAATATTTTAGGTTTTTAAGCGTAGTGGTGTATGACCGAGTAGTGTACGGGTATGTACACCGAATTGTTTTAGGGATTTACAATTTTTTTTTGCAAATTAACGACGTTTTATGAGCTATTTTACAAAAATGAAAATTTATAAGAGAATGCGCTGTACGTACCCATATACTGCTCATATGTTTAATTTGTCTTCCGTTTTCTATGTTCTATTTATCGGATGACCTCGAGTATGGTCTCAATCAACTCGTATAGTCGAGACGAGTCCAACGAGGTATAATTTATGCGTCTACCACGTCGGGAACATATCCGTCCACGTTTGCTATAGTCCAGCGGTGATGTTATGTTAACTACAAAATGTCGTTGACCTTGTATGACTTTGGTTTTATAGTATGTTATAGTTAATGATATTTAGAAGATATTAGTAAAACCTCCACCATATTTGTCCCTCCCATTCTTGAGATATTAATTTTTAAAAAGTTGCAAAATTAAACTTTAAGCAATTATAACTCCGTCCCCTGAATGAATTTCAACATAAGAGTTATACATGTTGAATCTGTGTGCCATAAGGATTAAAGTGAAATAATTTTTGGTGGGCGTGGGTTCAAGGCGGTCCTGGAGGGGCGTGGCCAGCGACTTTTTTACTCCTTAAGTTATGCTGATTAATAATATATAAGTGTACAATATCTTATTTAAAAATTGTGGACTCCCCGAATCCCTCCCCTCTAACAGAAATTAGTTTTCACTCAAACCTTAAAACAGATTACGTCAACGATGACGAAACTAATAAAGTACAAAACACGCTAACTGTTATACACCCTAATCCTTGCGACATCATACATTTTCAATTCAATCGATGGGTCAAAAAGACCATATTTTATTGAAGTCACTAATCAAAATCGTTTTACCGTTTAAGTATTAACTCAATCTTGATAAACCCTAACCATAATTTCATGTTATAAGAGTGAATAAAATACCTAAACTCGCGAAGTAACTAAGAAAGGGCCGAAATAATCATCGAAAGTAATGTTGGAAAATTACTTCGAGAAATTGGTAAAATGCATAGTTCTACGGAGTGCACTTAAGATAGTTAACAAGTTCAACACAATGAAAACACTAGAAAATTTACCTTGCGGATATCGACCGAAAGCACTTACAACAAAAATGAAAACTCGAATTGAGCGCAAGGTTCTGAAAAATCGTTAAGTTTCTGTACAGGAAATAAAGGAAAATCTCTCTCGATGTGAGTCTGCCTACAATAAGGAAGTCTATCAATAAATTTGGCTACTGTAGTCGTGTGATCATTAAATGCCATAAAATTAGGTCATAAATAAGAACAAAAGCTGCAGCTTGCGAAACAATATGTGAACATGCCCGAACATTCTAGGAGTGTGTAACTTGGATTGATGAACCCAAATTTACAGCTTATTCAGTGTGACGTCTCCAAAAGACATGGTGTAGACTGGAAGAAGAGTTTAAGAAAATAATATCAAAGAGAGAGCTAAACACCCACAATATATCATGGATTGGAGATGCTTTTATGGACACAGGATAGGACAACTGGTAAAAATCAGTGGGAAAATAGACAGATTTCAATACAGGGGTATTCTACAAAACAATTTTTCTCTGCAGATAATATGAGGATCAAAGAAAATTTTACCTTAGTGCAGGACAACGACCCTAAACACAAATCGGGAGTAATTAAGAAGTTTTTAGAAAATAATCATGTCAAATTCCTTCAATGGCCGCCCGAATTTTCTGACCTGAATTGAATTGAGAACCTTTGGGACGAGTTGGACTGAAGAATCCCGATTGGGTAGCGAAACAATCTTGCAAGCTTTGAAATCTCTCACTTCGAATCAAATTCAAATCAAAATTGTCCCGAAGTACTCAATAAATCAGTGGACAGCATGCAAAGTCGTCTTCTTGAGGTCATAAAAGCTAAAGGTGATCATGCCAGTTATTAAAGTCAGAATTAAATGCATTTAATTATATTATAATCTCAAATGATGTGAACTTTCAAATTTTCCTAGAATATTATTAACAAATTTAATTGATATCTCAATGAATGTGAAAAACTCGTAAATGTTAGAACTTATGCGATAATAAAGTTACTAACAAATTTTAATGATATTTATTTTGATTTGTAATTAATTACATAATTATTCAATAAAATATAACTTTTTTGGTCGTGAACTTTCAAAAGATTTTCAGCTTACTGTTACTTTTACTTTTATGACTCGGGATCGATCTAAACATGAAAAATTCGGCTATACGTTAAATGTAGAGTTTCTCATGTAATTGTGTTTCTAGGAATGAGTAAATGGAAATCGGGGACCTCAACGTGAGATTCCAACTTACTTTTACCTAATTCTCTATCAAAGAGTCAAGTTTGACTCGATAGAGTATGCTTTGCTTTTTAAAGTAATTTGTTTGATACTTTTTCTCTACTCTTTATTAAAAGTATAAAATATAAACTTCATATAAATGAGAACTACTCTTTAATATTTGTTTTATTATAACTTATGTTGTACAAAGAAAAAACTAATAGTTAAGCGCTAAAGATTTATGATCTATCTGATTACTGTTACACAACTTCTTTTTGCCTTTTATAGTTTTTGGTTCTCACAATAATGCTATTTTTATCTGGAAGCATAAAAAATAGTTGTTTTTCTGTGATTTAGGTAAATAGTACTTATACAATTATTTGTCAGTCAAGTGGAAAATGATTTTGTACCGTAACCATAAAGATATTACTCGTTACAAATGAAAGTTGTAAACTACACTTTCTACTTTACTACAAACCTACTTTATTATAAATTAAGGTTATTTCTTAAGATGACTAATTAAACAAACATAGAAACTATTAGCACTATTTTTTATATTTCACAGTACTTATCTCTATATTATTTTGTCATTCGTTTAGAGTTCAACAATTAGTTGAAATCAAAACTTAATGTGTACATGTCTTGATGTGCACCTTTTAGTGTTTTAGTCTTAAATCTAAGGCTCTTTTTCAAAAAACATATTGAATATAGTACTTGCATAGCACTCACGAACTAATACTCTTTAAAAAGATTTAAAGCTCATTGATTAGTATCATTCCTATGAAAAAGTTTAAAAATCCATTAACTCAACAAATTAATTAATACGACTAATTGAACATTACATAACGGTTATATAAATTGGTTATATACTATAAATTTAGATGCTTATCACATTTGAAACTTATCATTCAATGATTCTGTTTTGATTATGGTCAGAAACTTTAGACATGGTCCCATTTTCACAATCTAGTAGAACCATATCTCCTGTTTTGAACACTTGAGTTGCACCAGTGGCCCCAATCAGGCACGGTAGCCCGTATTCTCGAGCAATGACGGCCCCGTGTGATACAAGTCCACCAATTTCTGTGGCTATACCACTAATCATAGGAAAATAAGGAGACCATCCGATATCTGTGCTGTATGTTACCAGAATATCTCCAGGCTACCATTATTCAAAGTATTTTTCAAATTAAAGATTGATAATTTTTTGAAAACTCTCATACCTTGATGTGGACAGCATCCTCCAGGTTAGGTGCGACACAGACCTCGCGATTATTTTCCCCAAACTAACTGGAGTTCCTTTTATTATTTGGTCGCCGCTCAAACTCAAATCATTGTATTGAAGAAGCTAAAAGAGAAATAGAACCAGTTTGTAATTTTCTTTTCTGAACCCACTATATGAAGGAAAAGCTTACATTTCTTGGCTGAAAATCATATCCTTTAACGATTTCATCGAACTTCCACTCTTCCATTTTAAAATAAAGTTTCTTTCTTTGTTTAGCTTTGGTTATAAAAAGTGGATTTCGAGACTTAAAATATTGGTCGATCTCATAAACAGTCATATGGAATATCAAATCCAGTTCAGGAATGAGTCCCTCCGAATGCATTCGATCCGCTAATTTCCACATCGACTGTCGAGCCAAGTCGAATGCATAGACTATTATAGATTTAGTCTCTTCCCTCATTGCAACAGCACGTCTCGCAAGTGGTAAAACAACGTATTTCAATAAGATTTTTCGATGAAAGTTAAGGGGAGTTTTAAGAGAATCAATTATTTCTGAGGTAGAAGTCTTATCGTGAGCCTTATAAGCAGATACATCGCTGGTAAGCATTGTCTTGAATTAAAGAAAATCATTTGAAACGAAAACATAATTGTTTCTTTCAATCAACTACTAATTGATGTATACCTTTAGTGACCTAATAACAGGAATAGGATCGTCTCTCCAGACCTTATTAAGAGTATCGAACTCTTTATAGCCTCTATGTCCATGCGTTTTAATGAAATTTTTGAAGCTTTCACTACTCTTAGTATTCGATGTTTGAAGATATTTTAAGGCTTCCTCATCACTGAGTTCGCGAAACTTTTGTGGATCTTCAATTGATTGTGCCAATTTTCCCAATGCTAAAGGAACGTCAGCACTCACTAATGACCCACATTGAGACATCAAATATGCGAAGTCAGTAAAAATATGTGGATCTATTGCAAAATAGAATCAAATTTTATAGCTATTTGATTAGAGTTATTAAGAATTCTTTATTTACTATCTTTTTCTTGAGATAAAAGTGAAATTATATAGTGATTAAACATTGAAGAGGCATTAGTTGTTCTGATGTGAACCATTGCATCCTAAAATAATCTCAATTAGTAAGGAGTAATTTAAATCTTTATGTTTAGTCTCACTTTCATTATACAATCAGATTTACGACACATATCAGCAAACATCTCGCTGGGAGTTGAATATTTCTTATCCAAAACATATCTTTCATTATGAATCATATTTCTATAGCGATCAACAAAGTATTTTGGGTAAATCATATATGGAGATAAATAGAATTCTCTCCAAAATCTAGCCTTCAATGAATCATTTTGTGAAACATCAGCACAATCTTCTCTAATATCTGGATCAGTAATTTCATGACCAAATACTGCTAAAACGATAGCTTTTGTATAATTCGATTCGTTTTTTGACATTTTGAAAAACTCAGACTAAAAACATATTATTATTATTATTATTATTATTACAGTTATAAAATTGTATGATCAAATGACTTACATTTTTTAAATTGATGAACATATGGTTGAAAACTCGCGCCATATCTGAAGGAGCATAAGGACAATAAAATTGAAGGGGTAGTCCTTCAGTATCGTGTAAATCAGTTACAAAGAGCGCCATCAGCAAATTCATAAAGAATGTCAAATTTATATGAGAAGAGCATCCGGGCAACACTTCCCCAACATTGGCTTTGGATAAGTATTCTCTTTCAGCAGGAAGTCCAACATCTAACTCATGCATTAACTCGAATTCAGTAAAATTAGAATCCAAGTTAGTGACAGGTCTCGATTGAAGAATGAATATTCGATCATTCTTTATACCCCATTCAATGTCACGAACACTGCCGTAAAACTTTTGTATCTGAAATTGTCAAAATTTCATTGAAACGACACTGAGATTTAGATTAATTCTCGGAAGTTTAAGCATTTTATATGTTATCAGTACAGTGAGTCATACCTTTAAAGCGATATCTGCTAGTCTTATAGCGTTCTCATCACTAATACAGCACTTATTTTGATTTTGATTATTGATCTCAACTGTTCCACCATCTGAATCAATGACTTTAATACATTTAGCTTTAGATCCGATAGCAATTGATTTGATTCCTTCAATCGTTCGACTATCAAAAGAATTATCTGTTATATTGACCTTAACTCTGATAGTATCAGGTTCTGCTAAGGCGGACACAACACTTTCTCCAATTCCATGATTCGCAGTAATAATGATTTCTCGTTCGTCACCAGTCAATGGATCACAGGTGAACAAAACTCCAGCAGAATCACAATTAACCATTTCCTGAATGACAACAGCCATCATGGAATCAATATCCTGTCCGTAACCACGTTTATACTCAACAGCAACAAATTCAAATTGGGATGACCAGCACTTCATAACAGATGAATAAATAGCTTCCAATCCTTTGACTCCCAAATAAGTGGTCATCTGTCCGGCTGCTGACATCTCATCGGAATCTTCTCCTGAAGCCGATGACCGAACAGCGAATAGCTTGTTATTTAATTCAACTACACCATAGATTGACTCAAGATTTGAACGAATTTGATCTTTTATTAGATTTGGTAAATGCGCTGACTTAATAACATTGACCACATTCTCACATTCTTTCTTCAGTTCATCGGTTTTACTGAGTATAGGGAAATAAAAACGAGAGTTTTAGGGATAAGAATCTAACAAATTTTCTAAAATTCATATAAAATGATTAACTGACTATACCTGACAAGAGTTTTCAACTTTTTAATAGAGTCTGATATTTGTTTATTTTTGTCAATCATCAGCTCATATGCATTGCAGGTAACTATTATTCCGTTTGGAACTTCGAATGCTTCTGATTTGCCAGGTCTCTTACTCAGAATATGAAGTGAGGCCAATGATGAACCCTTTCCTCCAGATACGAACACATTTTCAGTTCGTTGATCAGTGAGTGGTAACACTAATTCACTTGTTTTATCACTACATGGGAAATGTATTTCACATTTTGGTGCTTTAAATTTGATTGTTTCGCTTTCATTCATATACACAGCTCTGCCCTCGTGTCCATTAATTGTGATTTCGAGTATATTTTTATTGAGTCTTCCTTTGCTGACCGTCACATTGAAAACTTTACCGCAAGAGGACAGAGAAAAGTTGAACTCATTTTCTAATGATTGAGTGGTCAGATCAATATCAGTGAGAAATTCGATCGGAAATATAAGTGTTTTTCCCCAATAAGCGAATCCATAGCGATAACTGTGAGCAAAAGATATACTTGAAGTTATCGGAACTTATCTATATTTTCATATCACTTAAATAATTAACTTTATTTTGAACATAGGATTGGATTTTTTAATCAAATTCGATATCATTAAATATGTCATTTCCTTAAACGGTTTTTGTGATAAAAAGTTGGACGAGTTTATGAAAATACATTTGAGGAAACTTTGACTTTCATACCTGACTTCGTTTGACTTATCGACAACTGATCCGATATGAAATATCCATCCTTTCTATAAACAAAATATAAGAATTGACATGTTAGATCTCAAGGATTCAGTTTAATTTCAAGTAATGGTTCTCTATCAGTTGAGTGCAAGTATATAAATCACTTTTATATTAGTCTTATGTCTGATAAGGACTTGATATTGCCCACATGTTTCTTATGTTTTGCATTGTTTAAAAGCATTTTCATAAAAGAGCGATTATTTACATCTAGTTTCAAGTGTTTATCTGTTATAGTAAAACCGTTATAACTACGTTTTAGGTGCGAACACTTAAAAGGATCGCACTGTGTTAATCTAATGTCTGGTAATGACGAGATACTCTCCATATATATTTCTTGTAAGTATAGCCTTCTTTAGAGGCATTTTCTTGAAAGAGTGATTATTTTCATTTAATTTCATACCTTTGAGTAACCAAATAATCGTCGAACTTGTCTATTACTTTGATCCTCATATTTTTTGCTTTTATTTCCCCATAAGAAAACCTTTTCTTCGGGATCATTATTGAATTGAATCGTTCCCTTCATTTGTCCGAACTGTTCAAACCTGTCCTCAAACTCAACCTCTTTTACAGTATTAGAATTTTTTGCAATTTCTTCACTTATGAATTGTTGATTGTGATCGCTTTGAAGATCGAAAACATTTGAAATAGCAATCCATAAGATTCTGAATTTAACGAAAACTAATTCATTTGAACCATTTTTATGCAGATATCCTCGAAATTTAATCCTTAGCCGACGAAATGGACTCAGAATTTCTAACGAAATCCCTGGAGCTCTATATTCGTGTTTGTTCAAGTCATATGGAATGAGACTGAGCTCATTCATGAAATATGTGTTTCCCTTTCCGTCTTCGAAAATAAAATCAACATTAATAGCAGAAGTATTTGCATTTTGTGGTCTCCAATTCAATCGCAAATGCAATGCTTGACCCCAAGAATTCAGTCCTATTATACTCACGTCTTCGTTCTTACGCTTGATTTAGGAAAAGATTTAAAACACAAAGTTTTAAAAATAATTTAGAATACATAAAGATATTAAGGATTTCGAAAATAAGTAAGTATCTAAAAATTTATAAGATATTATTGAGTTTTATTTAAGAATAACAGAGTTTCAACTTCATCCTAAAAATTGGGACTTATTTTTCCTTCAAGAGAATTTTGACGATAATATTTCATTTAACGCTGTTTGGAATAGAAAACTAAAGTAATATAAATATATTTAATATGGAAATAAAAAAAGGCCTCAACTTTTGCGTAAAACAATTTTCAATTCTTTTAATAGAAAGGACTTGAAAATAAAAGTTAATTCTGACCTGATTCGGTAGTTCAAGCTCAAACTCTTTGTCATTTGGCAATAGACCGATTTTCTTCAAATCATTGAGTGCTCGCGGATCAAAAAAGTCAAATCTTTTTTTAATGATGATGGGCTTTTTTGAAAAAAATTGCTTCAATTTCGAATTCAAATACCCAAATATATTAACATTTATTTGGATGTTGAAAACTTTTTGTATAAGGAATGCAATTGGTAAAGATATTAGAGAACCCATTATTATGCAAAACACGACTGAGAAAAAACTACGAGAACAACCAAAACTTTTATAGTTTTATACCAATGACTGACTGATAACAACTTATTTGCTGAACTTTGCTAAAATGAAGATTAATTACTTATCTATGATGAGTGCAAGTGTTCTCCAGAGCTGCACCACTTATCAGAGAGTGTACAGCACAAGCTTTTATTATCAGAAATGGCTCTAGAGATAATACTTCACTTTTATTTGATATAGCGTAAATTTACAAGACTGTCACCACTGAAGGGCACTTCAATCATCTCAAAGTAATTTTCGTTTGATTACTAAATAATCGTTTAAGTACTAAATGAAAGATTTTATTTGTGTGATTGTTTTAAGATATGAAACAACATATTTGATTATATATTTTATCTTTTATGATAGAAATAGTTCGTATTAAGATGCTATTCAAGGCCAGTAATAGATTTGATGAGTTAAATTTGTAGTAAATTAATTTAGATTTGCAAACTGTCTATTAATGTAAATTAAATATTGATAGTAGAAGTCATCTATGAGTAAACTTGTGCACAATTTTACGCTTCAGAATACTTTTATTATTCAATAGTAGTCATAATAGTAATAATAGTAATAGCTTGGTTGAAGATTAAATGTTGTCTGAGACTGCTCTCTATTTTGGATGTCTTAAGAAATGTTTGGATAAGTACTTAATGTTCCCATACTTCAACCAAATACAATCAAGTTTTAATTTAATGGGTTATTGTAGAATTAAATATTAAAGCTCTTCAAATTTAACCTACGTTCAATGTAATTCATTTCATTTAGAAGGCTATAAACAGACAAACTTCAAACAAAACTACTTTAATATGCTTTTCTCATTCCTAGACCAAGAGTAACTCTTTTGTTATAGTTGAATGACTGGATTTAATATGAGCGGATGCTGCTTATCATTTTTGCTCTCTTTTTATATGAAAAAAGTTGATTTTACAAAAATTAATAGTTACTTCATGAGTTTCAATATAGATTTCATATTGTGAAATAAAAAGTGTTTGCAGCTTTTATGTTTGTTTAGTTTGTAGTTACTCATATAAGTATAACATTAATCTATTTTTAGTTTAATAAAAATAAAGTATATGTATTATAAAAAGGAAAGTACAGTTTACAACTTTTATGTGCGTTAGGTTTGTAGCTGTTAGCTTTACGGTCAAAATGTAAGTTAATTTTCGTTAGACTGATGACGGGTGCAAACATCACGTTTACGCACAACTCATTCAGTCCAACGCTAATCGGGGTCTACCACAATTCTTACACACGTGATCTTTAACCTCATAATGCCGTTCCGGTTGACCCCGCCCCTACAAGTGCCACCCAAGCCTAACCCCCAAGAAAATAGATAAACCTGGCTCTACTAAGTAGTAACCTAAGCCAAACCTTATATGAGCTAAGGTGTAATACGTTAGATCGCTTCGCACCTATCATCTAATTCAGATGTACTATAAGATGGTATACTTTACTACCAACTACTGTATGACACTTCGAGTTATTATTTCAATTTAAATGACTTAGCTGCTTAATTTAACATTTACATTATACCTCATAAGCTATTACATTGAAGTTGAATGAAATGATGCAATAACATGCAAAGTGAATGCTATACAAATAGTTAATTAGTATACGAATGCAAAATCCTAAATATTTTTCTCTCTGTACAATATTTAATTTCAGGGATAAATTTATTCACGCATCAATTTACAGAGTATCCATAAACTGGTACTGTTTAATATTAATAAAATTTCGAATATTAATTACAGTCTTACATGAATTAAGCACAAATAAGTCAACAAAATATATATGTAGAATTTTTACTGTGTTGCATTCAGAGTTGTTTGAAGACTTCCTTAATAGATTTTACCTGTCATTCAATGGATTTTTGTGAAAAGAAGCTTTGCTGTCATGTAGAATTTATCTCATGATATTTGGAAAATAATCAATATTACGAGAGCCATATTAAATAAAGTTCTAACCTTAAGTGTAATCAAAACTAAAGATATTTTATTTGAAATAAAAATGTGCAGCTTATGTGAAAGAACTTTCACATTAGTATTTGAAAAAATGATCATGATCGTAACAACTCGCAATATTATCAAAACTTTATGTTTTATAATAATGTTTATGCAAATTGCTTATTTGTCAATGGATTACTTTTCATATCCAATTAGTTTTAGAGTAGATGTCAAATATGATAGAGAACTAGATTTGCCATCAATCACTTTTTGCACACCAAGAGTTGCATTCATTACTCGAACTCAAATCAAAATATTTTATCCAGAAATTCATTCAAGATTACTACCTATCTATCGAAAATTTGAAAACTGTACTCAAAGAAATATAGTTTTTTCTTCCATTTCAAATGCGCATTATATAGATGAACTGATATCATACTGTCGAGAAATTGGTCACAAATACAATTACATTTCTTATAATTTATTGGAAAAAGTCAGGAACAGGACAAAAATCAATGTTACTTTGGATCAATTATTCGAAAGAACATTACATTTAAATAAATGGATTGAGTGCGAAGTGAACTATGAGAATCAGAAGAAAGTTAATTGTTTACAAGTAAACAATTTGGTAGAAATCTTTGATGAATTTAATAATTTCGGAAAATGTTTTTCTTATTTCAATCATGAAGATAAATATATTGGAAACCAATCTGAAAAAGTTCAATTTACTAGAGATAGTTTTATTCAATTTCAAATCAATATTGATGATTATTTTGATTCTGTGAAATACTTGCATTTTATGTATAATTTTCTATTAGTTGGAATCCACTCTCGAAAGGCATCACTTATACTTCCAAATTTTTTGGTAAATATTCAAACATCCGCGAGATACGAGATAGGATTCAATAAAATGGTATACAAATTGCTTAAATGGCCTTATTCTACAAATTGTTATGATTACGATGACAATCAGTTTTATCATTCTTATGAAGGCTGCAAAGAATTTTGTGTCTTAAAGAAACAAATTTCATCCAATGGTTGTATAGAAAATCCTTTACTCAGAAATCACGCCACCACAAGTAATAGAAAAACAAATATGAGATATGCAAAAATTTGTGATCAAATAATTGAGTCACAAATTTTTGATGAATGCAAAAAAAATTGCAAAAGAGATTGTTATGAAGAGTATTATGAAGAGAATCTAATGAAGAAACCTATTCTTGATCCTAAAAGACCGGTATCAATTCAAATAAGAGCTAAAAATTCTCCCATTATTGAATATTCAGCGAATCCAAGATATTCAATGATTACTTACTTGACTGGTGTTGGAAGTCTTATGTCTTTGTGGTTGGGAGTGTCTGCTGTTGATCTGAAAGTACTCTATGAGATAACAATAGATTTGTTAGAGAGTTTCGTTTTACGAATTTCATTCATTGGATTCAACTATCTTTTCAACAAACTTGCATCACTTATGATTAAATTGACGCCATTTATTGGTCATTTTAAGCGATTAAATATGAAAAAACCAATGATCGCATTGAGTTTCTGTTGTTTCATTTATCAATTTATTGAATTAACTGAAGAATATACAGCATTCAAAACAACTGTTCACGTGAAAACTGATAATTATAGAGACAGTAATAACTCATTAAAAGCTGAAAACTTTCCTTCGATTTCACTTTGTAGTCGAGAAGAATTTGTTTCAAATTCTTCTAAACATCTTATTGATCGTTCATATTTCAACTTGATTAAAGATTATATGAATGTGACAAATTTTTATGATCCATGCCCTCAATGCCGAAGAATAGACATTAGTTCTAACTTTGAATTTTTGAAAGCATTAAATCAAGCAATAAAAAACGAAAAGAATATTTCAAAATATTTCATTATGAATTACATGCCTCTATCCATGAGATGTATTATTTATTCGGATTTTGATAAATTCATGGAAATTGAAAATAAATATTGTATCGCTAGAGAAGATATACTAATGAGTGAATCAAATTTGGGCAAATGTTTTACTTACTTCAGTAATTTAACGAAACTCAAAAATCATGAAAAATTCATTGATAAATCGCACAATTGTGAAATTTTTATTTGGAGATCTTATAGGGAAAGGTTTTCTACATATGTTCACGATCAAAACCAATTGCCATCTTTCGCATTCACAGAATCTCATTATAAAAATGTATTCAAATACTCTCTGATAAAATTTGAACGATTGCCGCCTCCTTATGACACCAAATGCTATGATTACAAGTCAAATAAAATAATCAGAAGTCGTGGTCATTGTATTAGTTATTGTCTGATAAATGAATTTATGCAAAAGAATAACTGTATTCCTAGAAATAGACTAAATCTAATAACACTTTTTGACAACATTTCCTTGAATTCAACCTTTTGTGATGATTTAGATTTTGAAGCTGTTGATGAAAAAGAGTGTAACGATAAATGTCTTAATCCTTGCGAGGAATCAATCTTCAGAATCTTTGAACATCTCACTACTGAACTCTCTATTACACCATTAGAAGAAAAGTATATGATTTTAATGAGTAAAGAATTGATGACATTCTTTCATTTTATTATATCTATTGGAGGACTGCTTGATTGTGGAGTAGTTTATCCGTTTATGACTTACAAACTATTTTGATAGATATAACTAAGAGAGTGTTTCAGTTGAAATTCATGAAGATTTCATTCGATTTTCTCAACTCGATAGAGATATTCAGACTGATCAAACATTTTGTGAAAAATTTAAATTTAAGGTAAGACAAACCGATTCAATAGCTTTCTATAAAGTTGAAACTCTCCATTTTAGGCATTATTCATAACGATATCCTCAATCGTTCTCACTATTCAAATGACTACAACAACAATTGATTTTTTAAAATTTGATAGTCATGTAGAGATTAAAGTGCAGAATCCTATCCACGAGTCAGTTGCACCACCAATAGTCAAGCTTTGTTTCAATATTGAATATATGTCTGAATCTAACTCGAATAATGGCAGTCATGAGAGGAATATTAGTGGACGAAAAACTGTTTCATATTCAATAGAAGAGAAAACAAAAACTTCTCGCATAAACAAATTTATTGAATGTGGAATTTATGTAGAATTTGATGGATTCTCTAATGAAAATGTAACTGCATGCAATAAATCAAATCATTTAATTGAAGTTGAATTTCATTTGATATCTTCCGAGTGGTTCGAATGCTTACTATTCGATAATAAAAAAGTTGGTGTCAACAATAAGAAACCGATGTTAAATAAAGAACCACTTATAAAAATTTCGGTAAATGAAACAGTTTTTAATGATTCTAATTGTTGGGACAGACCATTTATATTTTTCTATATACAAGTCGGTCAACTGTTTGTAGTGCATCGCTCATCAGATTTAGCCCATTCTATGTTTTGTTCATTGACTAAAACAACACAAATACTTTTGGAAAGTCCTTATAGTTCTCAATGTAGTTATTATGATAAAAGTAATAACCCATTCGATTCCATCTCATATGAAGATTGTTTGAGACAATGCTTCAGATATTTCTGTGAACAAATACAAAAATGTTTTGTTTGGCTTTATAACGATATTGTCAGACAATTGGATCAAAGTTTCAAAAACTACAGTTTCAGATGCAATGAATCCCAAATTAAAGAATGCGAAAGCAGCATAAGTGCACAAAAGTGCGAGACTTTGTGTCCTCAAAATTGTGTCAAAGAAAAAATGTTCGCACATGAAGTCGGCATTTTAACTGTTACGGTCCACAATTTTCAAATAATGGATTATATGTTTTGGAATTCAGAGCAACCATTTATTATATACGAACAAACACCAGATATGTTATCATTAGATTATTTAACTTATATCGGAGGGCTTTTGGGTCTTTGGTTTGGTGTCTCTTTGAAAAGTTTGATCAACTTTATTATTGATTATTCAAAACTAATTAGGTTGAAGTCAACAATTATTATGAAGAAATTATTTTTGGTCCTTTTACTATTAGTTGACTATTTTGTTTCACTACTTGTCTCAGTCGCATCAATAATTTCAAACATTTCAAGCAATTTAATAAGCTTGATAAAAAGAGTGTTAACATAAGTCAAATATAAAATCTAACACACCATTTGGAATTCGTGCAAATAAAATATTAAAGTTTCATTTGAGAGCCTCTATAATGTGATTAGTTATGGCTTGAGCAATATTTCATTTATTCATATTCTCAGTATGTACGACATACTTAAGACAAGCTTTATGTGATTCGTCACTGAGAAGAGTAACAGATTGTTCAGTGTAATGAAAATTAGGCCAAATATTGAACTTTTAAAATAAATCTAATCAATGTAAATATTTGTATTTTTCAATAAGAACCATTAAAAAGTACTTAAGATCTAAGAAAACCTTATTTTTCTTACTATATTTTATTATTGCGATAAATAAGTTAGAACATGACTCTCACCCAATTCAGCGCTTATCTGAATGAATGATAGAACAAATAAATGTTATGATTTCACTTATTTTCTCTTAGAAACTAAATTACTCTTTAGTTAACTCAAAAGATTGTTGCAAACGAGTAATTGTTAGGCAGTTATCAATTTTGTATTTATGAATCGGTTTTTATTATTTCAGAAAAGTTATCAAATTATGTTTTATGTTTTATATTTTCATATAAAGTTTAATCATTTTATTAATGCATTACTCAATGCAATAATGTGTTAAAAACTACCAAAATTTTGAGACTCAGTTTTTCTTAAGCTAATTCTCTAAATTTAAATTATATCACGTTATTATCGAAGCATTATTTGGTGAATGTAGGTCGCAATCAGCCGCTCCAATAAAATCAAATTTTATAAGTTTTATGACAAGAATAATCTATCATGAACATTTTGAGTTTTGTGGGGCTGAAAATATTTGTTGGAGACAGAATTTAAAATTTAGTTATAATAATAGTATAGTTTCCCCGGTTTCAAAGGAGATTCTCCTTCTTATCTCTATGACAGGAAATACAATCAGGTTCTAGGCCTAATGTAAACTCTATGGCAAACGAGTACCCGTTGGCTCATAATATTCGCTAAAATTTGCCAATAAACCCTATTTTTATTCATAGCAATAATTTACACGATAACATAGTTTAATTTTTCAATATGCGATTTCATTTGACTACAGCAATCGGGCTTCGAACATTTGAAAATCTTCAGTAGTCTATAACCTCCTTGACGATGCTGTTGATTATAACTGTAGATATGAAATATAAAATTAATATTTTCCATTCACTTTTCAATTTATGGTTAAATATGTTCTTATTTTTATCTTTATTGGTAATTATTTTTATGACAGAATATGTGACGAAACTTAATATATAAATAACTGCAATCAGGTAGAAAAATTTTGTGGTAGTGCAGCATAAG
The DNA here is from genome assembly GCA_018873245.2 of Archegozetes longisetosus. Classification (NCBI taxonomy): domain Eukaryota; kingdom Metazoa; phylum Arthropoda; class Arachnida; order Sarcoptiformes; family Trhypochthoniidae; genus Archegozetes; species Archegozetes longisetosus. Next base: position 2,532,506 of record JAEMBT020000009.1, on the reverse strand, counting down.
TAAAACTAACTTAATTATCGAAATGAAAGTCTTATTATTTTGCATAACCGTATTGTTGATCAGTGTATCGTCTGCTGAGATACGAAAGTTTACTGATGAGAGTGTGATTCCCGGTCGATATATAATCAAGTTGAAGGATGGCGTCCAATCTAGAGATTTCGTAAATACTCACTCATTACGAAGAAGTGATGAAGTTTTGGTTCCGTTGAAAGAGAGCGTTGGATTTATATACGACACCGCTTTGAATGGCTTTTCGGCACAATTGGATGAAAATCAGTTACAAGCACTCGGCTCATTGCCCGAGGTTTGTTTTTTGTAATCACAAATACAAATAATTAGAGGTTTAAAATTGACAGAGCTAAGAATTTTTGGTGGTCCACTCTAGAATCGAATCTTTGTGGAAAAATGTATTAGTCCGAACTTAATATAGTCTAATATAGAGTTTTATTGGACCATTCGTTTCATTAGTTGTCAATTTTACATTGATAAACTATTTTTTTCAGTGAAACACCGATAAGCAGAAACTTTAAAATATTTATATCATTTTAACAAGAAACTTAATAATTCACATAAAATTGAGAAAAATAGCAAAATTTTTGCAGATGTAGATTATTTTTTGACTGAAATAGAACAAAAATATATAGTAAAGATCAGTTAAGATTATACAGTGACATTCCTAAAAACTTCGAAACAAATACTTAAACAAGGATGAAGATTTTTAGTACTAAATTTTAGGCAAACCAATTGTCGATAGAGGATTGAAAATTGATGAAAACTCACTTTATAGAAAATTTTTAACTTACTTAAGAAATTTGATTTGAGTTCAAAAAATCTAATATTCTACTTATTGGAAAATGTTATTGAAGTGTGTTCGATTCCCCAGGTTTACAAAATTGTTTCTTCTGAACTTTCTATAACTTAACTTTTTTACTAGCCATAAGTTTTTATGTGCTTTAAAGCCATAAGTAATACTGAAAAACAGTTTCCTATAACAAACTAAGAAAAAGTTCTCCAGAAATCAGGTGCCATCACCCTAAATTGTAAAATTCGACAAAGTAAAGCTTTATATTTAAGCTTTTATTGTTAGGTAAGATAGAGCCTCGTATTTCCCAAAAATTATACTCGGGTTTAAAATCAGTGACCACTGAATATTCTCGCCTCTATTGACTAAACTGAAATAATAGATAGACAATATGGACACCTTTAGTTATTTCGTGTGAAAGTACTGAAAAAGTGGTGCTATTCATATTGTCTAATCAATAGTGCTCGTATGTGTTTGGGTTTTGATTTGTGATAAACAATGAATTTGTTCTAATGTGAAGGTCGAATTTATCGAAAGCGACCAAATTGCAACCATTGATGAACTGATCACTCAAAATGACTCTCCCTGGGGCTTAGCACGAACATCAACACGGAGTAGATTAAATCCTGCTGATAATGGTTACCAGTATGTCTACGATTCGACGGGAGGCAGTGGTTCTACGGTTTATGTTCTCGATACAGTAAATGAAAAATTCACCTTTTTATATACGAGTTCAATGTTTTATATGACTATTGAATTAACAGGAAGTCAAAATAAATCACACTGACTTCGGGAGTCGTGTCTCATACGGCTACAACGCAGTAACTGAAGAATCAGAGGATGACTTACAAAGTATTTACTCGCTACCTATTAGATAACTAAAATACTAAAACTTATTTAGTGTTAAGTATACAGTTTGCAAATTTTCGAATTTCATACAAAGCTTATGAAAAACTGGAAACTAAAAGAACTTAGAGAGAGCTACCATTATTTTCGAACTTAGTGTCAATCTTTCAATTCAATTAATACCTTACACCTAAGATTAAATTCAGAATACCCTTCTGTAAAAATATAAAATATTGTAGATATAAAGTAAACTATCAATTCGCTCATAAAATGACAAAGATAAAATCTTGGTTTGCGTTTCACTCACTTCAATATAACGTACTATCAATTTTATAGAAGTTTTCATGTCTTTAAATTTGCAGTCTTTCATTTACTGAAAAGTATAGCAAATTACAATTTTCAACTAAATTCACTCGCACTTTGGAGTTTTGCACAACTGTTTTCATTTAGCAGTTATTTAGTAGTGCTTTCTCAAATTTGTTTTTAGTATTGGCATTGCTATTTAAAATATCAGGTTTGTATCAAGTTTATGCAAACACTCAATTTATAACATTATTCCAAAAGTGTTTTCAAGTATCAAATTAAAAATAGGCATAGACTAAAGTGATTTAAATTAAATTGATTAAATAGAGAAGCAATATTTCAAATTAAGTTTGAACACCAAAGGAGTCATGTAAGTTGATAAGAGTTAAAAGTTTCATCCGTGGGATTGTATGCACTGAATGATGCAATTAGTACAAATTATGCAAAACTATTATATTATTTATTTTTTGTGTCGAGCTATGGATTGGAGTGGTCCGAAGTACTTGCAAATTTTTGAATGCCTTGCAATCATAAATGTGTTTTGTGAATGCCAATTGAAACTGTAATAAACCATTTACAATCAACAATTTGCATTTACTTTATGCTTTGCAATTTGAAATCGTTCCATAATGTCACTTTGATAGTGCAAATAGCAAGTAAAACTTGGAAGTGTGAGTAAATTTAGTTGTATAATGGGTCTGAAGCAATAGATTAACAATAACAACCAGTCAATTATTGTTCACCTAATGAGCTGATAATCTAGTGATAACGGCAATTGTATATTTCTAACACACTGTTAAATATGCTATGACAGGTCATGGGACCCACGTCGCAGGAACTGCTGCGGGCACTACATATGGTATTGCGAAAAGTGCTTCAATCGTTTCTGTTAAAGTTTGTAACGTAAACGGTTCGTGTCCTATAAGGTGTGTCTACTGTTCATTAGTAATTGAATATGAATTTTATCATTTTATACTTTAAATTGTCTAATCAGATATTTGTTATTATAGCGGTGTAGCTGCTGGTGTTGATTGGGTTGCTAAGAACGCTAAAGTAAGTTTAGATTAATTAATCTATCCATTTGATAGATATTATTTCTGAATTTAACATCTAATGATTGTATTGATAGCCCAAATCTGTGATTAACATGTCTTTGGGATTCAGAGCACTGAATCAAACGAGTGCTATTGAGATAGCGATTCAAAATGTAAGCTTAATTAGGTCGTCATGGAATTTATTAATCGAGTTAATTCTTATGATACTCATAAAAGATTTGTTTATTGATAACATGATGTTAGGTCGTCGAAATGGGTGTAACAGTAGTGGTATCTGCCGGAAACAGTAATGACTCTGCGTGTAACCAAACGTGAATATGTTTATTTATATAAATTGATGACTCAAAAATAACCTCGATTGTTGATAACGATTAAGAGGTACTAAGCGGTCGGGACACCCATAAAAATAGTGGGATGAGTTAAATCGATAGTACTCAGATTGATATAAGAATTATTAAGTCACACCCATCGGTTCAGAATATATCCCCATCTTCGAATTTTCCATAATTATTTAAAGGTTGGAGGGGCTAAATAAAAATCATGAAAGGAGTCTAATCGGTAGTACTCAACGAGAAAATTCGATTAATCTAAGAATTATTATGCTATATCCACTTGTTCAGAAGATACCTTTATTTGAATTTTTGAAAGACTCATTGATGGGTTGAGCTGAGCAAAAGTAAATAATTAGTTCATTTATTAGTATTTGATGAGACAAATTTATTGATGTGACAATCATTAAGCTACGCTTACTAGTTCAAAGATTTTTATTTTAAGATTTTTATTTCTCAAAATCTGAAATTATTCGAAAATAGGGATACTTTCTAGACTGATGGGCGTGTTTTAATGAAATTTATATTAATTGACTTGACTCCTCCCACAACTGATTAGTCCCCACCTACCAACAACTAAATTAGAAGAAAATCCAAAATGAGGTGTGTCTTCTAAACCGGTGGGTGCGGCTTAATGATACTTGCGCCAACCGATTTATCTCGTTGAGTACCATCAATTTGACCCTTTCCCTAATTTTTACGAGAGCTCCGACCGTTTAGTAACTCAATGTTTAAAACTATCACAAGCACGACCACCTCCCCTGCAATCTCTTCTCCATGTGCAAAATTGTCTATTCATAGTATTCATCAGAAAACATATCAATCCTTGTCGTATTCGACACCGCAAAACCAATCTTTAAATAATTATATAACATAAAATCAGAAGGAAATTAATTAGACCTAAATATTAATATCTTAAAATCATCTCAAATAACTTTGAGGTTCTTGGAATTTCTTAAAATCTACCATTTGTGATTTTTAAGTAGAATAATTTAAAATTAGGATATCTAAGTGATTAATAAGTGCTCAATTATGTTTCCAGTTTTATTCGAACTTATTTCTGGTGGTTTAGAGAATCTTTAATGTTTCCGAAATTTTCGATACTAATAGTATATCACTTTAATCGCCTTTCTCATACATTTGACACTTTACATCCAAAAGTTCCATTTTCTGATAATCCATTTCCTTAAAACTTCTTAGAATAACTTTTTCAAAGTCATTTTTATGCCCTAAACCTCATTTCCGAGGTTTGAAATACTTAAGCAAAATTCTAAAGCCAAGAATTGCTGGTCCTATTCCGCTTGTTAGAGAATAGGTTTTAATTTCTATCAACTTTCATTCACATCTCGTGTATATAGTCCTGCGAGACTACAAGTGGTTATAACTGTAGCGGCATCTGACATCAATGATACAGCTGCGTCGTTTACAAATTATGGTGAATGCGTCGACGTCTGGGCACCAGGTATACCTTCTATTTAATTTCCAATCATCTTTAATTATACTACTAGTCTCAAAGTACAAGGTTGGAAAGAAAGTCTTTGCGTATCTTGATCGTGTTTAATCAACATTATTTTTGTGAAGAATAGTTATATTTAAATATCAATTTCAGTTGCATTTCCGTATACGTATTATTTGTCTACAATTTTCTTTTGAAATTAATTTTGGTATCTATTGATAATCAGTTCTTAAGCCATGTCTTCAGATGACTGCACATAAGGCATTGCGGGTGATCCGGGCTAATGGGTTTAAAGGGACTCCCGACTTTCCACCCCAAGTGTGATAGATCATTGGATTCAGCTCATCGAGCTGAATATTTTGATACCACACTTGACCACTTCCAACCCGAACGTGGCCACTTCTGGCCAACTAGACCTAACTACCGTAGAAAATGGATAAATCTGACTTTACCAAGTTGTAACCCAAACCAAACCTGATTTGAACTAAGGTATAGGTCGCGAATATTATTCCAAAAATTTTAAAAATTTATTGAACTGAATTTTATTGTGGAAATAAATTTTCAAAAATTCCCTTAAACATGGCGCCCTCAAGAGACCCAACATAATGTTTGAGGAAAATAAAGATCATAAGCATGTAAAACTTAGCCTCCAACTTTTGAGTTTCCACTCCAAATTTCCACTGTAAAATTCAGTACAATAATCTTATAAAAAATATTTTTGGAAGAGTAATATTTGAATCATAATAAAACTTTCAGTAAGAAATTTCTTGAAAATCCTTTGAGTCATTAAGGGAAGTCAGAGATCAAAGATTTACTTAACATAACGAGTATCAAATGAATACATATTTGGGGGCCGAGTTCTAAGGGACCGTGAAACTCTCCTTATATATAATGTGTACAAAACTTGCGTAAGGCATTTATATGGCTAACGTTAAAACTGAAGTTTTGACCCATAACCCCATGTTCGGCCTTTCAAATATAGCTTAAATTAAAGATAATTAGTCCATTGATAAGTTTCATAATACAAAATGTTAAAATTTTTGTGAGAGTTTTCATACCTTCCATGTAAGACTGGCTTAATGTTAGTTTATTACTTGGCTTTTAAATGCTTTTTTGTATTAGATTATGTGTAAGGAAAGTTTAAATGAATATTAGATTTGTTAGGAACAGTCCAGAATCTATGACTGATAGTAATTAAATTTATAAGTTATAAGGTCAAGTCTCTCCAAAATGATAATTGTTTCAATAGTTAAGAAATTGATTAGAGTCAAACGTTACTTAATACAGTAGAACCTCGTTATTTTGAACTCGCTTCTGCCAACAATTTTGTTCAAAATAGCGAGTTTCCAAAATAGCTGGTACACTGAAAAAAGCCCGAAATAAGATTTCGCTTAAAATGGAATATTTGAATGATTAACCCTAAGATTTTATTTAAATTGGGGTTCAGGTTTTAGGCTCGTCCATCAATTTCTGGAACCTGAACTGCTCAGCAGTATCAATAATTTTTTATGAAAATTTGATAAGCTATCATATCTTGAAACTATTCGACAGATATTTCAAAATAAAGAGGTACACAACATTATAGACCGGTGTTCAAATTGGTTCAAAATAAGTATTTCAAAATATCGAGTGTCTACTGTAGTTGAACTTTCTTATTGAACGAAATAAATATTTTTCTTTGAAATATAAATATTAATTGAAATTCATTGAAATATTAATTGAAATATAAAACAGAATTCGACGCAATTCTGTAGAATTCAGTAAACTTTTAAAATAAAAATTACTTTAATTCAAAGGTTAAAAGATAATTTTAAAATTGTTTAATTGTTATTGAAGATTTTGAGTGTAAAGTTGTTGCAAATGTTTTAGAAATAAAGACGGAAGTAAAGACATGGAACCCCTTCAAATATTTAGTTAATACTTATTTATTATTTCGTAATTCTATCTCAATTTTGGTTTAAGAACTGAACATTACAATTGGCTATATGATAGTACTTAAGATTATTTTCGGTAAACAACAACCACTATCACAAACAATATTTTTATATTTGGAAGAACTTTCAACTTCACAACTAGTTATTGGTGCAAATTTGAACGATACTATTTCTTCAGAAGATAAATCCAGATTGTATTGAACTTCGTATCCATTTATACTGTCACAAATTGCATTAATTTTGGCAAATCCAGTGTTTTTATTCAAAACATTTGAATTTATTTAAAATATAACCGAGGATTTCTGTAAGATTTCTCTAACTAAGAGTAGAATTTGGAGAAATACTTACTGTATATGTGAAATGTTTACTAATCCCTTAGATACGTATTAATAAAATCTACTAAATGAGTCCTTATTATATCTAATATTGGCCTAAAAAGTAAAGAGTAAATATAAGCTACCAGCAAAGCCATGTATATGTAAAATACAATGCCTTAGTGATAGTATTAAGAAGGGTGTCTTGAGAGGCAAACGTTTTTGCTTAACGAAATACTTATTTGTAATATGGAAATATATTATGTAGACTAAGGACTAGTCGGACTAAACTAAGGTTAGTCTTTAGTCTTAGTCTTCAGACTAAAGACTAAAGGAATGCTTAGTCTTAGCCTCAAACTAAGACTAAGACTAAGACTAAACGGACTAAAATTTTCATCTCTACATTTTCGATCCTAAATCGCTTGAATAATTGACGTTTATTTCCAAAATGACGTTCAAAGATATACCAAACTAAAGAGCTAATAGTCTCACGATGTAAGTGAAATTGTTTGATAACATCCAGTATTTCCTTATGTAGAAGGTTTTTCTTGATTTCATTTTGATGAAATAATAGAATTCGATTTATAACCCTAAATATTTTAACCCAATCTATTTGATATCAAATATTGTTTAATGGAATCGATTAGAGAATATTTCTTATATATAGTATTATCTTTTTAATATCTATGTAAGGAATATGAATTCATCATAAAACTTTTGTAAATTATATCAATATGCTGATGATAGTTTATTACTAATGTCTATTTATTCAATTGATGATTATCATAATTTTCAGTACGATATAAATAGTTTTGTAGAGTGATCTCATGACAAAGTTTTAAAATTAAACCCTCGAAAACTAAACACATTAGATTTCATAGGAGATTGAATTATAGTTTAAATAATTATAATATTGATAATAGTAAAATAGAAACTGTTAACTTTCATAAACATTTAGGAATAATTATTGATTACAAACTACTATTTCATTAGTACATTGATGCGATGGTGATTAAATCACCGACAAAGTGGGCATTACTAAAAAATATTTGTCATTATGCTAATGGAAATGTGCTTTTACAATTATATGAAACTTATATAATGCCCATCTTAGAATATGGTAATTTAGTATGGCATGGAACAAAAACTGAATGGAAAAGAATTGAAAGGGTTCAGAGAAACGTGACAAAATACGTTTGTTATAAGTTAGGGCATTCAAATTTATGTTATAATGATAGACTTAAATGTTTGAATTTGTTGCCATTAGAGAAAATGATGAAAATTAAATCATTAACTTTGTTATATAAATTTAAAAATTCGTCTGATTTAATACCAAATAATTGGTTTAATGAATTTACATTTAAAAATACACGAAATGGCATTAAAGTTGACGTTCCGTTTACTCGGCTCTATCATAGTGATAATCATGTATTTTATAAATCGTCATTACTTTTTAACTCTTTGCCAATGTTTATACGAAATTCCATTGAATCAAAGAAATTTTTATCTTTGATTCATGAACATTTGTAAAGTAGTTTAAATCTTTCTCAGACGAGTTCCTGGGAAACAATTATCGAGTTTGTTTGTTTGTTTGTTTATTCAATAAGAATTAACAATCATTTCTTTGTAATTAATTATAACCTGTATCAGAAGTGGTATATATATATAGAGGGCTGGCGTTAAGTCACTTCATTTTTGAAAATTTTATTTCTCAGAAACTATAACAGATAATTAAATGAAACAAAAAGAAAACAAAAGAAGATATGTGGAGGTTTAATGGATTAAGTTTTCAAAGTGAGCACCACCTCTAACAATGAGGTGGCGAAGACGAGTTTCAAAATTGCCAATAGCGCGTTTCAAAGTGTCGGTTACTATCGATTGGATCAAGGCACTGATGCGCTGCTTGAGGTCTTCTTGATTTCAAAAATTTTACCTTTTCACTGCATGGATACTGAGTGTCGAGTGATGTCCAAATTCTGTACGAAACGCTCTTACAGTCTGAGTTAGGTTTTGTTTGTTTTGATAATAGAGTCGGGCAATAGCCACCCGTTCGTCTTTTGTGTAACATCTCTTGGGGGACGCCATATTGAATTTAACTAGAATATGTAAACAAAGCCTCCACTTGTCCTAAATCTCTCTATAACAATATAATAGATCATAGCCGATTAAATTAAAAATACCGTGAAATTTGAAAATAAAGTGACTTATCGCCAACCCTGTATATATATAATGAATTACATTAAAATAATAGGTTATTGACAACAAAGGAATTAGATTTTTGGGCGACTTCAAAGCTTAATCCGTCACCTCAACTTCAATAAGACCTCAATTGCTCAATCCCATCTTACAAATTTGTGTGAAATACCAATAAGAAAGTAAAAGTTTTAAAGTTCAATTCACCTATACCTTTACATATTGTATAACTTTATGCAATAGATGTTACGACTTTAAAATCGATTATACAAAAGCCCTTTTTTCATCCAGAAGTTTAGGAGTGACATCAAGTTTAGCTACTCAATTAGATTTTTGATCGTCTAATATACCACTAGTATTACCTTAGTCACGTCCACTTTTCTATCCATTTGATAAACGCTTTTATAATAATTATTCATTATTTTCTATGCTATATAGAAAAGTGAGAGTAACTAAGGTAATACTAGTGGTAGGAGGGTAAGACAATGTAGAGAAACCTATGTAAGATTAAATCCAACCCATTGTCACATCCCTAGGGCCACATTTTGAGTTTTTAAAAAAAGGGCAGAGCCTCATGGGACCGCCCCCAATCAACCCTAATGACCACGCTGGTCACGCCAATGCAGGGGTTGACCACCCTATAATTTCCACTTTAATTTAATTTTAACAAAATCTGAATTTTTAAGTAACTTCAAAAACTTTTTGTATCGTCTCCTGTGAGATAGAACATTGCAATACCTTTTATTAAAAATATGAACATCTGCTAAGTCTAGTAGTATAACAATTTCTGTGTCCGGCACTTCCTATCCTGGTAAAATAGGAACTTCTGTGTACCCCACGCACCAGGTTCCCCATTAGGAGGTACGTCCAGCTACCATATTGGAAACAATTTCCCATATTCTTAAGTTTTTAACAAAATAAAAATTTCCAAAATCGGTTCACGCGTTCGGGAAATATTCGAGTTTAACATCGTCACACTTAACTGGGATGTCTGTAAAATTGTTGTGAAAGTTATTTTAAGCTTACATCGTCGTGTGCTCAACATGTGCCCTGAATTATCGTTCTGTGAATTTCACTTCTGTGAAGAGTACACTGGGAGATAATCGGCTTTATCAATAAAAAAAAACTTATCTCAACCCATACTAAGAATTAGGAAATCAAATGCCTTAATAACACAAAGTTTTATTAATCTGTTATCATATAAGAGATATAAATATAAGTTCATATAAATATAAGTTGAAACTTCTCTTAGCTTTAATCACATTAGTTGCTTAAACAAAAGTTAGTTAATAATTTAGAGAAAGTTTGAAAAAATTATTATAAATAATGTTAAAACTTGTAGTTCTTTCAGTAGTTTTGTTAAGCGTTTGTGCAGAAAAAGCTCCACGACTTCTTTTAAACGATGGATTCAAGATTCCAATTGTAGGATTAGGAACAGGAACCACTACTTATGAGGCAGTTCGTGATGCCATCGAAGCTGGTTATAGACATATCGACACATCTCTTAATTATAAAGATTCAGAAAAAACAATTGGAAAAGCACTGAAAGACCTGATAAGTGAAGGAAAAATAAAACGTGAAGAACTTTTCATAGTTAGCAAACTTGAAACTGAAGATCACGAACGCTCTCGAGTCCCAATTGGTATCAAACAGTCATTAGAGAATTTGGGTCTTACATACTTAGACTTGTATTTGATTCATTGGCCGCAATCAAATGTTGATATATTGGAGACATGGCGTGGAATGGAAGACATACACAAACAGGGCTTAGCTAAATCTATTGGTGTTTCAAATTTCGACGAGGAACAAATCGATCGCATACTAGTGAACGGAACAGTTAGACCAGTTACTAATCAGGTTCAATGCAATCCATACCATAACCAAAAGAAATTATTGGGATATTTGACTAAACATAACATCACTTTAACGGCTTACAGTCCTCTCGGAGGCACTCGTGGAAGTGAAAATCTTTTGCAAGACACAAAACTTATCTCTATTGGTCATAACCATAACGTGACTTCAGCTCAGGTCGCTCTTAAATATCAAATACAAAGAAATATTATTGTTATCCCGAAGTCTTTGAATAAGAAATATATTATAGAAAATATTGATTTATTTAACTTTAAATTAACTGATGAAGAGATGAAAGAAATCGATGCTCTCAATAAAGTAAATTAAATATTTTTGATTATTTGATCGATTAATAATTCTGTTAAGTCGAAACTTAAATTGTTAAGAATAAAGTTTTCAAACTCATCTTTCATGCCAAGTCTTTTTAATACTTAAAACCTAGAAAAATTTTAATATTTTACCAAACAACTTGATGTAAAATTATTCTGTAAAATATCTTCAAATACAGGTAATATCAAATAATTTCACTTTTTACTTGAAAATTTCCCCACAAAAGTGTATTAATGAATAAAAAGTCCTATAAAAACCGCTTCTCTTAAAGGTGTAAATTTTTAAAGTGAGTGAATAGAATTAAAATTATAATTACAGACATCAAAACACTCGATGATGTTTAGATATACTTAATGCAAAACAATTTATATGAACTTACTTTGGAACAAAAATTGTTTTATTACGTGTGATTTGATTAAAGATTAAGAACCATAGCTATTTGACCTGTGAGAGTCTGAACTGTATATCTATCGTTCTTTAACTTGCTTAAAATTTTCAATTATTATAGTATATCAAGCCATCCGTCGACAGGTACACTCCTTAACAAAAGTCCATGCTGTCAGTAAACTATTGATAACTTATCTCAACTTAGAAAACTTTGATAAGAGTTTCACCCATCACATAATGACCAAAATAAAGCAAATGCATATTAATAAAAGTTCATTATGCACATTTTGCTATCAAAGCAATTCAATTGCACATATATTTTATGAAATGAAATTTCTCAACAATATTCAAAGAGTTAATGGTCAGCCACTTACCGCCGCAATTTCTTATACCACGACCCAAGAAATAAACATATTTCGCTCCCGTTCGGTGAGCGGCTGACCATTAACTCTTTGAATATTGTTGAAAAATTCCACTTCATAAAAAATGTGTGCAATTGAATTGTTTTGGTAGCAAAATGCACACAATGAACTTTTATTAACATGCATTTGCTTTATTTTGGTCATTATGTGATGGGTGAAATTCTTATCAAAGTTTTCTAAGTTGAGATAAGTTATCAATAATTTACTGATAGCATGGACTTCTGTTAAGGAGTTTACGTACGGTTAGTGATTCTATTGAAATTCTCATTTAATTCACATAATTTTGATTTTTCAGATGTTATGCAAAGGAATCTCCTATTTACATGAGACAAATTATTTGGATATAAGTGTTAATTTTTAAATACTCAAATAACTGGATAGTATTTTTGCTAAAAATTTATTCAAATAATTTGAACTTCCTTGTTAAAATGAAAAAATTCTGCCAGAAAACTATCGAAAGCTTTAAAAGTATTTAATTCTCTGAATGTTATAAGTTTTGGTCAATGTATATATTAATAAATATATTAACATTAATCTGAATAACAATAAAAAATTCATTAACAATAAATATCGGATTCAAATTAATTAAATAAATATAAAAATGAGTAAGATGTCAATCATTTTGTTAACAACATTTGATTAAACTCATTGATGTGCAAATAAAGGTAATAGAAAAGTTCTTTATTAATGGTTACAATTCAATATATACCCTATTGACTTTGAATACGATCAAAGATATCGATCGATTGCTGAAAGTATCGATTGGTCAGAAATATTTATTAAGAAAAGCGTTAATACAATTACGTAATGAAGTACAACATAATGTCGAAGACATAAATACTTCTGATTGCATTCTAGTAGTTACTAAAGGCTAAAAAATCGAAGAAATTAATAACATGAACTTAAAAGTGGTCAACAATGGTAAACAACTATTTTCATTATTCGCGATATTGTTGATGGCTCTAGTTCTTGTCTCGAAAACTCAGGCATCAAATTGCAAGTTATGACAAAAGCTAAAGAGTAGAAGATAACGTAATAAAACTCCTGATCGAATAAAGAGTTTATAAAATATCTTTTACAGTTTTCAACCATTTAGTTTAATTTCTAGTTGACTTTTTTGGATGTATGTAGGCTGATCACCCGTACCGTTTTTGATGGGACAGTCCCGTCTTTTTATGGATAAGACAGAAACCCCGTTAGACTAAAAACTCTCGACAGGACAATTAGCCGTCCCGTTTTTCAACTTTCATTTAGAAAAATGAGCTTAGAAAAATATTTTTTAGAAATTCAAACATTGAATTTATTTTGCAAAAGCTAAGGGATTGACAATCCCAGTTTAATGTTTTGAACATCTGTGGCTCAAAACCAAAAGTTTTAAAGTTGATCTTTTCCACCTTGACTTATACCTGATGTAAACCAATATTTCTTACTTATGAATAACAAACTTTTGAAAGATATCATTTCTAACAAAAAAATACTTTTAAACACAGCCGTAGCCAGCGGGGGGAGGGCTAGGGGGCTATAGCCCCCCCAAAGGTTTTCCAAAGTTTAAGTTAAATCAAAGGTTTGATAATAAATTAACAGATATTTTAATGGGAGTTAGCGCTTGCTATCCAATATCCAAGCATTTCATGAACTTTGAAATTATGAAGCCTTTTGCTACTCATTATTGTTTGAATCTAGAAAATTTAAAGTCAAATTCTGAAACTGCAAAACTATTATTCTATGAATGCGAAGATACTTTTAATGTCTATGAAAAATTAACTGATTATTCAAACTCTATGCCATATTTATTAAAGTACTTTAAGATATCATTAACTATAGGATGTGTTAATGTTTCGTGTGAAGAGTTTTTCAACATTAAGAAGAATTAAAATTTATTTGAGAATTTCGATGTCTAATGACAGATTAAACGGGTTGGCTCTTATTTCGATTGAAAGAGAAATTGCATTATCTATTAATCTAGATAATTTTGTCATTGGATTTGGTAAAAATCATTGTAACAGAAAAATTGTATTGTATTAAATTTTGATTAAATAAAGCTTATCTTAACTGAGAATTTTCAGACATTTAGCCCCCCCAGACCAAAAAAGCTGGCTACGTCAGTGCTTTTAAAATCAACTATGGTTAATAGTTTCCAATGCTTTAATACTAGAGTGTATTGTTTGACACCCAATATTTGTAATGACTAATAGAAGCGAAATTTTTCTCCAACAAAGATGTAAGGGTCTCTCTTTGATATTCTTGTCCCGTCATGAGACAAACCAGAGGTGGCCACCCTAGATATATGATGTTGTTTGGAACGATAAACAATATATTTGTAGACATAGAGTTATTTTATTTGTTTGGATGGAGAGTTTCCGATGTGTTGAACCAAACCAGTCAAAGCGATGAACAACTGCTTTATGTCATTCAGTGAACGAGATCATTAGAAGTATTTTGGTGTTATCAATCATAAGCAAATGTACGCTACTCGTGACTGAGTTCTTGCAGTCAACAATATACTTAATGGCCGAGTAAAATAAAATGTAAAGTATTGCAGACATTAAGTTGATTGTAGATCAGAAAACGTAGCATTTCATAGAATAACAAATGATTAAAATGAATATTTGACCGACAATCACTTTGAATTTACAGTAAACTTAAAAGACTGTCATCTCTTGTTTGAAGGCTTCCACGAGAAATGGTTTACGAATGAAATCAAAATTAATTTTAATTTCGAACATTTGAAAGAATTTAAGAAATGTTGAGAGAAATCGTTGCTGTTCTTTTGAATCATCTATAGGTAATTCTGTAAATGTTTTTATATTGATTACTCAATATTTCTTTTATCAATTCTAGATTTTTGTGCAACATTTTCAACTACTTCATACTTAACTAACTTTAGTTATAGCAATTATTTTAATCAATAATTTTACAATACTTTATTGATTTAATTGAATTGAAATACAAATTAACCATACATTCATTCGAATTCCTCAAAAGTTTCGATTGCAAGTGAAAAATGAAATGAATTTTCAGATTTCTGTTAATAGAAAACAAATAAGGTATGAGTCAACATTAAACCAACTATCAAATTATTATGAAATAACTGCCAATTAGAGAAACAGAATTAGCAAATTATAGAAAATAAATAATTAATTATTTATTAAAATTATATCAATCTTAATCACTTTTTGGTAATCAAAATTCAAATTATTTTTGGAATCTAAGTCCAAATATTTGAAAGCAGTTTAGTTAATAGAGAAGTCGCTCTCAAATAAGTCACACAAAGTGTCTGATTTCGATGTCTTGTGAGTGATCTTCGAATATAATTCTTTAGGAACAGAACTTTTGGGTCTTTTCATATCATTTGAGACCACTTTCTGGTTGCTATTCAGTGGTTTGTTGCCAACACTTTTCGGTGATTCAAATAAAGCTCTTCTTGATGAAACGGTTGTATTCAATGATTTGTTCATCAAAACTCGATCCGATTTCTTGAAGGCCTTCGTCTTAAGCGTTCTTTGCGGTGAATCGCTCTTCGACTTCAAGTCCAATAATTCTGGTTTCGTACTTTGGTTTCTTTGTGGCGTCTCATAGCTCACCTCAAGAGGTTTCAGATATTTCGAGACTCTTCTCAACGACTTCTTTGCCGATGGAATCATATTTTCAGACAACTCGTTTGGCAAATAATTTTCTGACAAATTGAAAGACACTCTCTTCTGTTCCTTCTTTTGAGTTGAATTAGATTTAAGAGAGCTTTTGGGCAGCTTTTTGACTGACTTAGTTCTCAAACCACAAACCGAATGATTACTTTTCGCGCCCTTTTGTTGCGATTCTTTGAATTTGTTCCACATCTGACGCGTCTTTTCCATGACTTGTTTCATTGGCAGAAATGGGTAATGAGTTTTGATGACATTCTTGTATTGGTTCATAAATTGATTGTAATTGAAAGACTTAAAGATTGATTTGTTCCATTTATTCACTTTGACAGTAATTTTGATTGCATTTTGTTTGCTTGTACTATGAGCCAAACTATATCTCACATATTCTTCATGATTATTCTCACCGTATTCTTCGTCCACAAAACTGTACACATCAATAGATTTTGTCATTTTTCATCTGTTGCTTTAGTTTTGTCTTGAAAAGATTTTTGAAAATGACATTAGCATTGGTTGAAAACTGAAAGCATACGATTATATTACATAACCGAATGTTAAAGAATCTATAAGTGCATTGCAGTCTCTTTACTAATAATATAATTGTTCTAAGCTTCAATATAACATAAACTTGTGCATTTGTTAACATTTCAATGCTTTCGATGTCTTTATTTTAATTTCGATAATTTAATATATTATTGAGTTAAATGCTTTATTTAAGCATGGTTTCTATTAATTGAGTTTTACTGCACTGACGAATCGCCTGTATTAATGCCTTATCTAAATAGAGCTAACGATATAAAAATTGCCGCCAAAAAGTCAGTTAAGGTGCGCATGTGTTCATTTACAACGTTCTAATGCAATGAAAATAGAGTTTCGAAAATCAAAACACTTCTACTCACAGTAAAATAACTAAAATCTAATATAAAATTCAAGTTAATTTAATTAGCTATTTTGAGAATATATTTTGTTATTAAACATTTAGATTAAAAGGTAAATATAAACAGTAATCATACTTCAAACAAAAATTATATTAATTGAGAAAAACACTAAAAGTCAAATATTTTATGAAATTACTTTTAAAACATCTTTTTGTTTAAGTTAGTTATAATTATTATAAATTGATATAAAAGTTACTGAACTTTATAACTTATAAATAATGAAATTATTTTGTATTATGAATAGGTTTTGAATTTGGTCTTAATGAAAACGCACTCTCAGTCGAAAGTTATTCAAAATACTAAACATTCAAATAATCAATTGATAACTCAACAATCTAATGAAAACAAGATTGCAATAATTTAATAAATAATTAAATCTATCATTGGTTATCAAATTTAGAGAGATATGTCTCAACTGAAGTTCAAATTTGTTGAGAACGAAAAAGTTCTTTGTTTTCACGGACCACTCATTTACGAAGCAAAATGTCTTAAAACTCAATTCAAAGACAAACAAAACAAGTATTTCATTCACTATCAAGGATGGAATAAAAATTGGGACGAATGGGTCCCCGAATCACGAGTTCTTAAGTGGAATGAAGAGAATTTGAAGCTTCAACAAGAACTGAAGAATAAACACGAACCGAAGAGTAGTAGAAATAATAGTAAGAATAATAAGAGAAAGGGTGGAACCGATGCTATGAAAGACAGTACGAGTGGTAAAGATAGTCAACAGTCAAGTACAGCTTTTAATGAATCGAATAAGAAGTCAAAGAGTGATAAAAGTGTGGCTAATGCCGGATCTAATAACAATGGTTTGCCTCTAAACGATGGTAACTTTCAATTAAGAGTTTACTTCAATTAAACATTCTATAGCTTTTAGTTATTTATTTGACATTTGATGGATTATTAATTTTATTAGGTTTCAAAAATAACATTAAATACCAAGTTTAAGACTTAGTTTTCAATTTTTGTTTTAAAGGCAAAGAAAGTGCTTTTAATGAACCTCAACAAAAGAAAAAGCGTCATACAGTTCCTCCATTTGTCGAAACAGAAGAAGCATTTAATAGTAAACTAGAAATTAAAGTCAGAATCCCTGAAGAACTCAAGCCGTCACTTGTCGATGATTGGGATCTGATAACTAGACAGAAAAAATTGGTTCAATTACCAGCGAGAATAACAGTCGACCAAATACTGGACGACTATCTGAAGCAAAAATTGTCGACAAAATTAAGTCAATCGAAAGAGAGCGCCGTAACCGAAGTGGTCAATGGTCTCAGAGAATACTTCAATGTTATGCTTGGAAGTCAGCTGTTGTATAAGTTTGAAAGACCTCAATATCAGAACGTGCTATCAGAACACGAAAAGGGCACTAAAATGTCTTCGATTTATGGTGCCATCCATTTGTTAAGACTGATGTCCAGAATCGGACACTTTTTAGCATATACTGCAGTTGATGAGAAGACCGTTCAGGTTTTATTAATCCATTTACACGACTTCTTGAAGTATTTATCTAGAAATTGTTCTCTTCTGTTCACTTCTAATGACTATTCGGTTGCATCGCCTGAATATTATCGAAAGACTATGTGAAGATCTATTGCTTTCTCTTTACTCAATTCCATTTATAATATTTCATTATCAAAAAGTAGTTCATTTATGTATATATATATTTCAATTGTTTTTTTCTTAATTTAATTTCCAATCCGAAGTCATTTTTTAAGACGAACTTTTGTAAGATATAAGAACTATGTGAAAAATCTATTGTTTTTTAGTTTAATTTTTCACTCAAAACATTTTTCAATGCATGAACAAAAATGAGTTTAGTTAATATTTAATGATTATTGAGATCCGATTGTTATGCTTTTATATATGGTTAAATATCATTTAAATTACTTAAATTAATAAAAACTGAATTTATTCAAACCATGATAGAGTTCTAATTGAATCTAAAATACTATCGAAGAGTATTGATCGCTAAATATTACTGGTGTTTGCACTGAGAATAAGACCCCTATTGTTTACACAGTAGTCTCTTTGAAAACTTAGTTTTATTTACAACTTTTGAGTAAGCAATTGAATATAAAACTGAATAGATTTTAACTCATACCTTCAGATAAATTAATAATAATTAAACCGATTGGAAAATGGGCGAACAATTAGTTTTGTTAAAACAAGAAAATCAACATTTGAGAGAAAGAAATAAGAAACTAATGGAAATGCTCTCAGCAATTATGGAAATGAGAGAAACATTTCGATTGATGGAAATGAAGTTCAATTCAATTGATTACAGTTACAAACAATTACTCAATGAGAACGAGTCACAAGTTCATAGGAGTGATCAACAGTTGAATTTTGGTCACAATTTAGTACAAGTTGTGAACGAGAACAAAGATATAGTAATTGGAGAACAAATATTTGAGGAAAATATTAATAATAATTCATTAAATAATTGCCAAAATTTCATGTTATTGAGCGAAAATTTAGATCAAACTCAAGAGTCAATCAATAATAAATCAATAAATATTACAAACACCGGAGAACCCAATACTAGTAAACAAATGGTGAGATCTAGTGCTCAACTGGCAACTGAACACAAAAAGAACTGTTGTATCAACCGATTTAAGTGTGACTTTAATGACTGTTCGTATTCGAGTTATTGTAAGAAAAACTTTGAGAGACATAAAGCGATTCATTTGAAAGAAAAGCGCTATACGTGTGAATGGAATCAATGTTTATACTCAACTGCAGTTAAATCTCATTTCACAATCCATTTGCGAACTCATACCGGAGAAAAGCCATATCATTGTGATTGGCCCTCGTGTTCATATTCGGCCGCCAGTTCTTCACAAGTCTCAAGGCATAAACGCATTCATTATATGAGTAAATGTCGCAATCGCTGATTAGAACAGTCTGAGAAATTGACTATTCAATCAAATATACGCTTAAAATGAACCTCTTATAAACTTGATCTTCGTTTGTATCCTGTATTAAATCATAATCTGCATTATATGACATCCAATCATACTCCTAGTAAATTAATATAAATGTTAATCCAATTTACAATGTTGTCAAACTAAAATTTGATAATTAGAAACTTGAAATTTGTGTTATATATGATTATGATCATTATTATGTAATCTTGCTTGTAAAATATATTTGAGTCAATTTATAATGAACTGTATGTGTTTTTCATGTCACTAAAAAACATTCGTATTCAATTGTGCATATTTTAAGCCTAGTTAAGGTTAACTAAAAATCAGTCCCAATAAATGTTAAATCAAAATGTAAATAAATACTTAAAGCGTATATTTTTGTCCCATAAAATTTGATATGTTTTCATAAAAATGTGCGATAAAGTAATTAAACATTGTTTTATCGCTAAAATTTCATGAAAAGTTTAATAATTAAGCTGAGAAGTTGACTACAGATCTAAAAATAGATTTTAGTAAACGAGAGAGTGAACTTGAAAAATATAACAATATATGAATCAATAGATGACACTCTGATTATCTAGCAAACCGTTACTGTATTTGGCTCGTTTGAACAACACTTACTAACTATAGTGACGCAAAACAATAATAGAAACAAAATGTTATATTAACTAAATCCAATTGGAATAACTATGCAAATAAATCAAAATTTGTTCAGCCTTTCCTCAAACTAATTAACTATTTAATTAACTATTTAACTAACTATTTAGTCAATACTCTCAAACTATTGATGACTGAGTAAAGGAGATGTCAATTAATACAAAGTGTTTATTAAACATAAATGAATTGCCTGAAGAGTTACTCATATTATTGTTTAATAGATATTTGGGCTTTAATGACAAATTGAACGCAACCAAAGTTTGTAAATTATGGCAACTAATCATTGAAGACGTATTCGGTTCAGCTAAAGCTCTTGTGATAACTGACAGCAAACATTCATACGATTTAAGTCCTTTTAAAGCGATGACTAAAAGCTATGCAGTGATTGATTTGAAACCAATTAGTGTTGAAATGATGACAAAATATGGTTTGTCTCAATTAGTATTAAGCGATTTTCGTTCATATCTCGAATTTGTGCTCAAAAAGTATTGTAATTTACGCTCGATTTGTTTGTGTTACGATTCATCAAAAGTCGATCGCGTTTTAGAGTTTTTGGTTCAAGTCTTTGGTCATTTAGATCTGGCTAATGTTTGTTTATTAACCTTTTTTGGATCAGTTGTCTTGAGGTACTACGAAATGGAAAAGTTCTGTCAACAATTTTCTAATTTAGAGAAATTAACAATTCAGACAAACCTCTTATGCGCTCAAGAGATTAGTTTCAGATTATTGTTCAGACTTTTGCCTCAACTCAAGAGCTTTATTTTGGATGTTTTCATGGCTATTAAGAGTCCAAGAGATGAACAGTTTGTTGTTATTGATGATTGTTTTATGCAATATATTGCCTCAAATATTAAGAATAAAATTGTTAAAAGTTTTACTGCTATTAATTCAGATCAGAAGTATTTGTATCTTGAAGTCAAGTTCTGACAGCTTATTGTTTAACTTGATTTTTATATATTATATTAAACTCTAACTGTATTTCTATCTATACTTATTTTTTGTATTCACATAATAATCTCTTATAAAATTTTAACGTTTATATATATGCTCTATTTTGCGAAATAAGTACATGAGAACTTGCAATAAATTAGACAGCTTAAAAGCAGAGCTAATTTTCCTGGTCTGATTGCAATTAACTGATTCCAGATTTTTGTTGATAATCTAAATTGTTACAATGTTTCTACATCTCAGCAGAAGCTAAGAAATCTTTTCTCTCAAACGGTAATAAATAATTCAAGGATTGATTGCGCAAAAAGCCGCAAGTAATTAGAAGTTAAGTAACTAAATAACAATAGATATACTTAATATTGTATTGATCACTATTGGTGACTATCCTTGAAAATTGCTATTTATTTTTCTACTGAACATTTCTCAGGGAACATTTTAGATACTCATAGGATTCTTGCAATTTAGAAGTAGCCTTCATTTTCCTCACTTCAAACTTATCTCTTTAATTGATCCTTAAATTTGTGACCAGAAATAAGAATGTAAAATATTATTTGATTTTGTACTAATTGAAACTTTGACTCCAATTTGCTTATCAAAATAAATTCAATTAGCACTTAAACTAACTCGTAAGCTTTTAAAACTCCAGTCTATAATTGAGACATACTGCATAAAAGATGAAATTTGACTTTTGTTCAATTGGATAGACTTGTAATGGCTAATGTTTTTGTAATACCTATTTAGATGTTTGTCTAAATGAAGCCTTGAGGGCAACGTTTATCAATGTTGAAGCCTGTGAAAATCCCTTATCTACGGAGCCTTACGACAATATTTATAACTATTTAATGTGTAAACTGAATGAATTACATTTCCTCAATTACTTACTTTTAGATTATACATGAATTTACTTTTGCTCAGAATCCTAATCATCATTTAATTACATCAAAACATCTTTGCCTATAGAATCTATTTTGCATGAAATCATCACACTAATGAATAATATTTTCTCTCAATGTTTTACGTGTTATTTGAGAATAATGTTCAAAAGTATGATTAGATGATTTAAAGCTAGTTTCTTTTGAATAAAAATTGCTTCTTTCCCACATTTATCCCAGACATAACACGAACTGCTTTCTGGAGGTCCAGCAGAAACTTAGTAGTCGTGATGCGATGCTTTACCAATGAACTTATTAGAACTAATCAGCTTCTTAAGAGTAAATTAACGCTCATTTTCATTTTCACTCTCGATACCTAATTGACCATAAAAAATTGCTATCGAGCGAGTAAATATCTTCACTATTCAATAATAATAAGTTGCATCCTCGACCACAGTTAATTCTATTGAGGATATCTATGGGAGTGTCACAATTGTTCCACACTTTCCCACTGCCCACTTCCCATGGCCTCACCCACACAATGTATCATCATTGGCTTTAGCTCAATGAGCTGAGAAAATTGATGTCACTATTGAACCGATCACGTGACCGTTGACCTCTGATTGAATAAAATACTCATATTTGTTTGATTTACACCTCATAATGAATAAACCGGGATTTCTCGAATCGTAAGAAGTCTGGTATGAAAGAAGGGAGTATAGGTTAGGTTGCGAAACGATCTAACCTATTACACCTTAGTTCATATCAAATTTGGTTTGGATTACGACTTAGTAAAGCCAAGTTTATTTATTTTCAAGGGGGTTAGTTCTGGGTGGTACTTGTGGGGGCAGGGTCAACTGGAAGAGGATTGTAAGGTTAAAGGTCATGTGTGGAAGATTTGTGCGTAAAAATTGTGTGGAAGAATTGTACTGTAGAAAAATTGTGCGTGGAAGAATTGTGGTAGACCCGATATCTATTTCGATGTTGTTTGGATTATATAAATATGATCCGATTTACAATATTTCACAATCCAATTTTCCGTTTTGATTAGAACCCAAACTGAAAGTATGCTCATTTTCTTGTTAAAGTCATAAAACGATATGCGTCATACAAAGTATTAATAGCTTTAACTCTTTCTCCAATAAACCCCTTCATATGATATGGTATTCAAATTGTTTGATGACTATCATTCCCAGTAATATCAATTTCACACCCTTCCCACGCATATACTGTCAATGAGAATGAATAATCAGAATCACAACATATGTAGACAGCTTTTTCAAAAATTTAGATATGTTTCAGATTCAAGTTTAGCTGAATCATCCTGATCTTTATCTAATCCAACTTCTAATTCTAATCTAGTTTGATTTCTAACCAATCATACTCATCGAAACTTTCAACATGAAAATTTTAATCGATAGTACGCGCTGTTTTATAAATATGGCTTTCGAGATAAATTGTTTATTACACAACTTCTCAACCATTGATTTTCTCATTATCGACTCAACAATTGATACATCATTCATCATTACTCAAAGCTGTTAATGAATTCTGATCTGGACCATAAAATCTATGGATTCTTAAACTTTATCATCCCTGGTAACTGTCAGAATGTTCAAAAATGAACGAACGAAAATTTTGTATTTCCTTTTATATACTCGTGTGGCTTTTATGAGGTGTTTTGCTATCTTTCATAATTTAGTATTAAAACGAATAAATGGTAGGTTTTTCAATCACATTTTTCAATATATAATCTATAAATCAGTAAGTATCCTTGAATAAATCACCAAAACAATAATTATTGTTGATGAGAAGAATGCAATCAAATTTTATCGCAAGAAATAAGTCTTTATTAAGCTGAGCAACTTAGGCATTAATACTGCGAATTTCTGTCATCTATGAATTACTTTAATACAAATATTGGAAGTCAATACAAGTATGCTTTGAATTGTTTTATTTCGAATCATTTATGTGTATCATACCCATATAGCACGCTTTATCAGCTTACATGTCATCATAGTTCAAGATTAATTAACAATAAGTGATAATTTTTATCAGTCTTTTTTACAAAATAATGAAAGCTAGACTAAATATTATTTTCGAAATAACAAAACTTATAACTACATAACCTATTATTACAACAAATTTTGGTTAACTTTCCAATAAAATTTTGCAAAAGTAAAAAACACTCTCTTATGTACTTGATAAGTCTAACGATTAAACACTTGTCATGATTAAACGATCCTATGAACATTTTATAGCTTAAGAATAGTTCATTCAAAGTAACAAATAACATAAGGAAGCATACATTCTATGAGCTCATACGCGAACACTTTTCTCAATCATTTCTGCAGCCCTTACCCTAGAATCAGAATTCCGGATTCTTTCAAAAGTGACTCTCATTTTTTCGGCTAAATTTTGATCGGCCAACAAATTATCAACAGCTTGAAGTAACTCACTCTCATCACAGGTAAACGGACTAAGTCTAACACCAAAACCCATTTCTTGTATACGTTGCGCGTTGTCAAACTGATCGGAAAATAATGGCATAACGATCATTGGTTTACCGAAATAAAAAGTTTCGGTGACTGTATTATTTCCTCCATGGGTGATAACCAAGTCAACTAATGGCAAGACTTTGGTTTGCGGAACCATTTTCTGTCCCCACATATTGTCCGGTAATTCATATTTTTTATGAAGCGGTCCCTTCGATACAATGAATCTGTGCTCAGATTTGCCTAAAATTCCTGTTATTCTCTTCATTAAGTCCAAATCAACGCACCCAAAGGATCCTAATGTTAGAAATACTAGTTTTCCTGATTTTGATTTCAAACTATCTGGTATTTCGAAGGTTTCGTCAGTGGCTCGCACAAAGCAGTCAACTCTCATCCAATTTCCTGGTAGCAGTTTTGCTTCCGGGTAATCGAGTTCTTTTGGATACATATATAGATTGAGATAAGGCGATCGTGGATGTAATGAATTATCGCTTAGAAGTGGAGCTCCTTTCGAAGCGCACCATTCGTTTATCTGATTATGCAATTTAGAAAATATTTGATTGGATTTTGCTCTGAATTCTTCCCATTCTTTTTTGTCGCCATTTGTTGGCAATCCTGTAAAATTTTGATGAAAATTCACATATAGTGCAAAAGATACAATTTTCCAAGTAATTCAAGTGATTTGTAGTTAAATACAGCTAAATTAACATTTTTATCTTCAAAAGCAAAACATATGGAATGTTTATCATTTTAACTATGTGTAATGGGGTGCTCAGTTGTAAACGAAAAGAATTTTAAACTTCAATTTAAATATTGATCATAAGAAACAACTGATAAGTGACAGTAGTCAAATCTCTCAGAAATCGAAACATGAAACAAAATTTCAAGTAATAACTAGAATAAATGATATTTTTACTATTATTCTAATCATCTAAACGTGTACTTAGTAGTCAGCTATGATAACTGTTAAAATTGAATCCACCTATCATACATAGTGTAAAATTGAATTCTGCTGGAATATCCGAACTTTATTGGAATATAATCTTTGATAGAAACTTGAGTAATTTTCAATTTTGAATTGGATTTTTTGATCAGATTTCATACCGGAGAAAGCAGGAGGAGTTCTATCACTCTCGAAGCAAAGAAGTGGTGCTGCAGAAAAAAATCTAACCCATGGAATACCAGAATTGGTTAATGTGGGCGAACACACATACGAGTCAACAATAATAACATCAGGTTTAACTTTAGCTATGATTTCAATGTACTGTGAATCCCGTTCTTTCAAATGTTCGAGCATCTTAGTGAAGCCTAAAAGGGTAAACTTTTCTGCTACTCCTATTGGTGTTAGTTTAAGAGCTGGTGCTCTTTTGGCTGCATATTCTGCCCAGAATTCACTATCAGGCTCATTATCGGATAAACTGTGAATTTCCTCTTCAAATCCAAAAGGAATTAATTTTCCTTTGAATGCAATATCTATAGCGAACACAACTCTATGTCCACGATCTCGAAGTGCTTCTGCCAAACCATGACATGCATTGATATGACCGTAACCGTCGAGTGGTGTGAATAAAACTGTTAATGGTTTTTCAGACATTTTTCACTCTCAATGATAGAATACTACAGTTAGATAGTAAAATTAAGTTTTTCGGCGCTCCTCATTAAAGCTAACTTTGTACTGTATGTTTGTAAATTCGTATCCTATGTTTGAGGACTAATAATTCCAAAGCTAAACGAATAAAGTATCATTTTAAAAAGAAAGCTTCAAATTTTTGTGTCCCAAATTTTCATGAAATTATCTTATATATTCTATGAGTTATAATTGCTTAAAGTCAAAGTTAGAATTTTTCTATGGGAGTTGCATCAAAGAAAATTTTTCGCAGTTACATTAAGTAATAATTTCCAAAGTAGGGTGTGTAAACTTAAGTATTACTTCACAGTTAGCTAAAATCGAATGTTTAATTATAAAATTAATAATCTGAAAGTGTTATCAATAAAATTTCAATATCAGTGTGAAAGATATAACTTCCATTGAAAGAACGTATTTAAACTTATGATAACACTTGATTAAATATGCTCTTTCAATAGAAGCTATGTCCTTCGCGCTGATTTTATGTTAAAATTTTATTAACAACACTTTCATATTATTAATTTTATGATTAAATGTTCGAATTTAACTAATTATGGCATAATATTTAAGTTTACACACTATTTTGGCAATTATCAAGATTATTAGAATATTTATAATAATTACTTATGACTACTAATATTAAGATTGTCAGAATTATTAGTAAGCGTTTACTGAAGGAAAGACACTTTTGACAAATTAAAATAACTCAAGGACTCATAGAAAGTAACTGTCTTTTTGAAAAATTTATAAGGCATATGCTGCTCGCTTACCTCCCGATCTTGAAAATGTGACTATACGAGTCTATTTTTTATTTTCTTCCGATGCAGTCCTTACACGAATGTTGCACCGTATCACTTTTCCAAACCTCCCTTAACCACACGGCACATTACAAGTCAAGTATTTTAAATTTAAAATAAAAATCGAAGTTTATTTCGATAAAGGAAATTTTAAGACCAATACAAGTTGAGAAGCTATACTTATATTAAAAATGGATTAAAAAATCTTGAGCAAGTTCAGATTTTGGACTCATACATAAGATTAATTATGAGATTATAGTAGTACAACGGGTAGTTATCCAGAAGCGCAGCCAAATCTCGCCATCTAGGGCGACCTAATCCAATCTGTTATTGTTCAAGCTTCAGTGCAAACACATTCTGATGTATGTCAACCTTAAATTTGTTAAACTTGTTCAATTAACTAAAGTACAAAAAATTTTTAGCTTAATCCAAGGTAAGAGAAACTTCTTATTGAATGAATAATAGTACGAACTACATTATAATTATTAGTAAAGTATAGTAGGGGTTCCCAAATGATGGGTCGCGATTTAAAAGAAGGTCGCGAGACTTATTATGGGCCGCACAATTATTTAATAAAAACTATTAGAAGTGGGTCCCAGCGTCAGATTTCTTAATGAACACATTTAGGACTTACAAAGCATAAATTAGACGTTCTAGACGTTCAGGTCATTCGTGAGAAAGAAAGTTCGGCAACGACTAAAGTACAGTAACCTAATCCAAACTGTAACCATAATCGGATGTGTAAAGAAAGTATGGTTAATATATTTAAGTGAATTCTCGAGTTCATAAAGTATGAGAAGTCGACAATTATTATGAAATATTCTGGCTTTTCTTCTGGTAAAAGCAAAGAAATGATACATTTGATCAAATATATCAAATTCGCTATAGCAACCAACAATGGGTTACGAAATCTGTTCCTTTTATTTGATCCGTTTTGGAGAAGAGATGAACCGATGAATGAGATAAATGAGATCGACAGAAGTGGCTAACAATTCTGACGCTAATATTTGTGAAGGATCGAAATTGCTTTCTATATTCAACGCCATTTAGTTTTCGGTCTTAATAAACTTATCGAATTTGATAAATATATAAACATAGTTATTGAAGTGCTCTGAAATGATATCAAAAAGGTGTGAGAATATTATTGAGCTTTACTATAATTTTATAGATGTTCATTCAACGATTTCACGATAAGAGCTAATCAAACTTAGATAAAAAGTTATTCTTAATAAAAACTTCTAATAGCCCATTAATCGCCTTGTTTGCCGAAATTCAAAGTGAATAAATTTTTTTTTATTGAAAAAAATAATTTTCTACTTATTGGCTTCTTAACACCAATTCTTGACTTCTTATATTATGGTTTAATCTCATGTTGAGATATTATTCAATATTAGTAAAGGTATGACTTCTTAGTCATACAGTCCGTTTCAAATTGATAAATCTAGTCAATGTTTATTGAATAACTTACAAACTACTTGAGATAATGAAGTGAGATTTTGTAATTGTGTACACAAAACCATTAAAGACACTTGTAAAATTTTTCGTTAAGTTTCGGCCACTCGTAATTTTGTGGTTTTTATTTAAAAAGATTCAATGTAGCAATAGTTAATTGAATTTCCAAAAGTGTTCTCAGTATAGGTGTGAATAGAAGTTCAGGGCTACTGTAGAACCTGAGTCTCAAACTTTAGATTCTGAAACTTCGAACCTCAAACCTAAACCTCTTTCAAAATTCAGAACTTTAATCCGAGTCTAAATCTGAGGTTCATGTTCGGGTTCGGACTCTAGAGGTTCTGAGGCTCATTTATGCTCAGCATTAGCTAGAACAATACTTGTACACTATAAATTTCGTCGCGTGATGTCTCTATCAATCAATTGTTACTGGTTTTATTTTGAAACGCTATGTTTAGCTTTAATGTGTATAATGCGCACGATTGGCCGAAACTTGACCAAAATTTTACAAGTATCATTTAATGGTTTTGTGTACATTGTTATGCCCTTCTGGTACGAGTTCATAAACCTAAACGCATAACTAGGGACTAAAAAT
The DNA here is from genome assembly GCA_018873245.2 of Archegozetes longisetosus. Taxonomy (NCBI): domain Eukaryota; kingdom Metazoa; phylum Arthropoda; class Arachnida; order Sarcoptiformes; family Trhypochthoniidae; genus Archegozetes; species Archegozetes longisetosus. The sequence goes on along the minus strand of JAEMBT020000009.1, from coordinate 2,503,335 downwards.
AATTACTTACTCAGAATTCTGAAACAAAATTCTATCAAATTCTTAATAATATTAAACTTTGATTGCAATCTTTTACTTTCTTATAAAATTATAAGTATTTAAATTAATATTTGATAAAAATACGTAAAAGGAATATAACATAAAATTTAAATGTGATTTCATTATTTTGTTGATACGTAAAAATATTATAAACATATTTAGAGGTTTTCACATTTTAAAAGATTTTTACTTCTCTTAAACACTTTTTCACTTTCGCACAGAGGCTCATGAGGCCCTCTCCTCGAGGCCACCACCCAAAGATTGACTCTCTTCATAAATTTTTAACACATCTTATATAAATAAAATAGATCTGAATTGTTATTCTTTTTAAATATGAGTGCATTTCATAGCAAACGTTAACACGACGATAAACTTGAAAGCATTATACAAAATATAGAGCAGTTTTTAAGATAAGTGTTGGACAAATTATTCTAAAAGAATGAAAAACTGACTTAAAGTCAGAGATTTCATACCTGCATAACAAGATAATAAAACTTCATCTTATTATCTTAAGTTATTCGAAGAATATTGACTAGATTTATCAATTTGAAACGGAGTGCATTATTGTTAGAGGTTTTGTTAAGTATCCGGACTATCATATCTTTAAAGATATTTAATGGAATTAAAATTTGAACAAATGATTAGTGAATATATTCGCCCCCTGTCTGGTTCACTAGCGCCCACCTCAGTGGGAGGCGCCCAATGCTAGTGATGGAATCATTCAGATTTATTTCATCTATAATTTCCTTATAAGCCATTTCAAGTTAATCCGGAGTATCGAATCTTTTATCTTTATTAGACCTCTTTATTCTATATATGCCATCGTAATCGCACGGCTTCAAATCAGGACTAAAAGGCGAGTGTTTCAGTTCCTCCCACCGATGCCTCACAAAGAAATCTTCAACTTTTCAATGTTTGTGCAGTCTTGCGTTGTCATCGAGTATTATAGGTCTACGAATTCGCACTTGTTTTATCGCTAGGAGTATTACTTGACTCAAAAAATGAAGATGAACCTCAAAATTGACATTGTATTTTTCACTAAAACTCTATAACCTAGTACCCGATTCTTATGAAAGGTCACTATCATTATCTGCCTTCAATCTCGTATTGTTGTTCTTACTCTTGTAAGCCTGGTATGCAAATTACGAGCACTGGCATTATTTTAAATTTATAATTTTTCTAATCAATATTCTTACGGCGGTTCTTGAGGGAGGCGAACTGATGAGACGTACAATAATCCTTAGGGTCGTAGTAATTGAGTCATGACTAAAATTCTACCTAATATTCAATGGTTGCTGTTTTATCTTTCGGGGCGTTCAGTACAAACATGGGCCTGAATCTACTGTCTACTTGCATATTTAATAATTAAAAGTGTGTAAATTATAAGGAACCGCATCATCTAGTATATTTTACTCTAATACGAAATGATATTTCATAAACATGTTTACTACTTTTGTACTCTCTGTGATATGATTGTCTGGATACTTAAAATATCTCTAATATATGAAATTAAGTTGAATATAGAATTATTAAATTAATAGTTATTTCGACAGTGGATATGAATCTGAATAATTAGCTAATTAATGGATAACATTTCATACTAATAATTAATGTTTAAGTGAATATATATTAAAAGCAACCAACGATTTTCAATATATTCTCTTATCAATACAGTAATATTTCTGTGATTTTCAGCATAAAAATCATAGTAAAGGCTGTGATCTATTAATAATAAAAGTAATATCAAAATCGATATTTTATTACAAATCATTTCTTACTTCATATCCACGAAAGCGGTTTATAATAAATAGTTTCCAACAATAAAATCCAATTTTCTTTTGACTCAGTCTCTCAATGAATGACGATAACTAAAAAATGATAAAACTTTGTCATTAATTCATTTAAGAAATCTTTGATTTTTATAAGTTATACAAACTTTAAAGTGTGTGTCATTACTTAAGGACAACTTTTTGGGTGTGAACATAATTCCCAATAGTATATCATAAGATTTATTTACTGTACAATAGACAGAAGAGGCACATCTTATGATTAATATTATAGGTAATATGTAGAAGAAAGAAGCATAAATGTAAAGCAATTTCAATATTAAACCAATTTTCAAAAATATAGCAATAAATAAGAATAAGACAATTATATAAGAGTAGAGAAGCCAAACCCAGAATAAGTATTTCGACCAAAAATCTTTGTTAAACGAATCGATTTCCAAATAATTTGCATTCAAAGCTTTCATTGTAGCCACAGCTATTCTGTTTGTTAATTTTGATTTGCTTTTAGCAAAGTTCTTAATTTTCTCATTCCATTCTTTAGCCTTAATTGACAGGTAGTAACAAATGAGGTAAAAATAGACGATATGGTATATAATAATCGTATATACGTAATAACCACCTAAAACGAAGATAAAATTCAGAGGAAATACATAGAAAATAAACTGAATAAGAGAACAATTGAAAAAGATCGGCAAATTGTAAGCAATCAATAATAATGTTATGAGCGTTGGTCTTGAGAAATTATCACAAATATGGAAAATTCGTTTCGCTGTTTTCATGAATTTGTATATCTGGACTTTATTTGAAAGTCCAATACTTAGTGGTGGAGTAAGCCCTGATATCATCTCAAATGGCTTCAAATAAGTCGGAAATTCGTTATTCTTGTAATTTCTATAATGTATCCATTGTGTAATCATCGTTAAGGAAAATATTATTATTGCTAAGATAGTGCAGTGAATTCTCGCGTTCATAAAGTATGTGAAGTCGACAATTATTATGAAATATTCAGAACTTTCTTCTGGTAATAGCAAAGAAATGAAGCATCTGATCAAAAATATTATATTCGCTATAGCAACTAATAATGGATTATGAAATCTGTTCCTTTTATTCGATCCATTTTGGAAAAGAGATAAACCAATGAGATACAAATGAGATCCAGCAGAAGCAACCAACAGTTCTGACGGTAATATTTGAGATGGATCTAAATCACTTTCTATAGTTAACGCCATTCAGCTTTCAGTTTCAATAAGCTTTTATCAAATTTGATAAATATATGAATTCCGTTATTGATGTTCTTTGAAATGATATCAAAAAGAGGTTAGAACATTTTCTAATTTACATATTTTATTTTAGATATTCATTCAATAATATCATTAAAAGAGATAATTAAACTTGAATAGAAAGATATAAATATAAAAATACATTAAAAGCCCAATAATTGCCTTGTTCACCTAATTTCAGAGTAAATGAAATTACTTCTTTATTGAAAAAATAATTTTCTGTTTATTGATTTTTTAACACCAATTCTTGACTTCTTATTTTAAGGGTTAATTTCGTGTCAAAATGTCATTCATTTTTAGTAGAGGTATCACTTAATTATGTTATTACATGAAATTAAATTGAATATCAGTATAATTTAATGGCCGGTTGTCTTTTGATCATAAATAAAGTCAAAAGAGACACTGCGTAATTTAATCGATAGTTACCTTAATGGTGAAAATGTGGGTCAGACCTAAGATTGTGGGTTTATGGCTATAGAAGTTGAACCACTTAATTTATTACTAAGTGAAATGTGTGGTTGGCTCAGCTCGACCAGCTGAAAACGGTGATGCTCCATACGATCCTATTATGTATCCTTTGACCTCTGACCTCTTGTCACTGACCATGGTGACCAAACCCCTACATTTGAGGTATCATTTTATACCTCTCGTTGACCTGAGTTCGGTGATACTACTTATTTAGTAATTGGTCAAATAGTTCAGCTTTTATAGCTACAAACTCACAGCCTCAAGTCTGACTAAAATATGGGTGTCAATCATATATTCCTCGTCAATATTTGATGGTAAGGAATTATTGTAAATCTGTTCTCATATATTTCTACAGTTAGTAAAATATATTATTTGACAATCAGAAACTTAAAATAGATTTTTAAAAATCTTATACTCAATTGTAAAATAGAAGTTAGTAAATGATTACATTATAACATTTTCTATTCATATTAATTTCTAGTCATTATCTTAAAACTTTAAACACTATAAGCGTCTATGCGAGTGTGTTCCTTCGACTAAAAATGGCCAAAACTATTTGTGCAGACTTTTCTGCATAAATAGCTGTCAGCTATTTATGCAGAGAAAATTTCAAAAATTTCAAAAATAATCTTATCTTTTGTTTAATAAATATAAAATTCAAAATAAATAAAGTTTAGTCTGTGAGTGTTTCAGGAATCATCTGCATATGATTGTTTTGATCAGTGGAAGATTAAGGAAATGGGGGTGTTTCTTAAACACCTTAAAGGCCACGCCCATAATACTTTTTATCTAGTGCCTACTAAATGCACTCTATCTGTCCGCAATCCCTATAATTGACTCCGCCCTCTTTCAAAAGTATCCATAACACGTTCCATGTACTTCAGAACTGTCAAGCTATATAGGTGGTACAAGCAACCATCCTCTATCAGGCCACACCCATAGTGATGACTGTCCACTTTTAAAATATTTAAAATCTGAAATATTAATAATTCGAATTCAAGTTTAGGGCTGAAGTACACTTTACGACCATAGGCCTAACGCGAAATCTTATAGCACAACAAAGGTATCGTTAGACTTCCGTCATCGAGTAGTATAAGTGGGTGTAGTCAAAATTTAGCTGCGCCCACTTTTTCATAAAATGCCCATTCTATCAATCACTTTTTTTAAGAAATTTCAGCTGAGTTTTGTTTCTCCAATAGGTACTTAGCCCCTAGCTCTGTAAGGCGTCAGTCATAAAGGGGTTAGCCCTTAAAAGTTCTTGCCTACCTAACATTTGCATGCATTAACTGCATTGTAATCTCCTGTCAGCTAAAAACTCTTTTAAGGGTCCAACCCCTTTATGACCGATGCTCTGACGGAGCTTAGGGGCTTACTACCCATTAGGAGAAACAAAATTCGACTAAATCTTTGACGAAAAGTCACTCAGGAAAATAGACGTTTTATGAAAAATGGATGGAACTAAAATTTGACCACATTTACTTATACTACTCGACGAGTGGGGTCCAACGATATCTCAGTTCTGTCTCTGAGATTTGTATTTGGCCTGTGATCGTAGTATACTTCAAACCCAAAATTTAATTCAAATTATAAATATTTCAGAGATTTTAAACTTCTTAAAAGTGGGCGGAGTCGCCACCATAGGTGTGGTCTGATGGAGGATGGTCACTTGTACTACCCATATAACTTTGGCAGTGCTGAAGTGCGTGAGGGCATGTCATGAGTACTTTTTAAAGAAAAAATGGAGGAGTCAATTTTTAGAGGCGTGGGCAAGTAGAGTGTGCTTAGTAGGCACTAGATATAAAGTATAATGGACGTGGCCTTCAAGGTGTCTAAGAAACACCCCAATACCCTTAACTCCTCACTTACCTATTTTTTAAATCAAAACAAGAGATGAGGAAATGATTCAGCTTATCATCAAAATTTGGTTCGATAGTTAATTTACAAAATTTTACCTTTTTTTCTTTAATAATCAAAAATATCTGTACAAATAGCATCTGGCTCTGGAACAGCCACAATCACGGTGCATGACTATACGGACCTCGAATTTTTGGCCTAGTTTGGCGCCACCAATTGGAAGGCAAAGAGGTTCTGGAGCGTGCTACTTTGTGGTTAGACTTCGCGACCGACAAGCGCTTCTTTCCATTATCCAATGTGAATTGGCTATTGAAGCTTGGATATGGTCGGACTAATAGGTCGCTTATCAGTGTCTAATTGCAAATGGTTATGAACATAACACTGTCAACCACCAACACAATTTCTTGAATCCCGATAGCTGTATTAACCTCAAATTGTGGAATGTCTATGGATCCACTTAAAGTTCAAGATTCTCTATCGTATGCATGAACTACGCCTGAGCTTCTTTCAAGTTACCTTGCGGAAGCGTGGTGACGGCTAATTAGTGGAGAACCGAATAGGTTTTTAAACCTACTTTGCGATATTCGAAAAGTTTTTCGTTAATTTTCTATCCCTTTTATTTTATGAATTTTTTCACAGTATTATTCTTTAGATTTCATGAGTTTTATATATGAATAAATTTGATACATAATCAGTATTGTGTATAAACTTTTAATGATTGTAAGTTTCTCAAATATTCATACTCGGATTGCACGCTACAGCTATAATCGCCTATTGTGATCACAAGAATTGCATACTACATGATTGCGGTCTTCACTTTAGATTTTAATTTCGAAGGCGGACGTTATTTTTAATAGTTAACTCTCAGATGTATTTGATCGTAACCGAGCGATTTAGAAGTATATGAGAAAATGTGAGTTAAGATGTATCTTTTCCCTTGCTTAAATTGTCTGAATTAAATTGGTAAGTAAAAGCCTTAACGTTATCTTGTTATTGAACTTAGCGGGCGGTATTTACGAGGTACTAAACTAAAAGAAATATTACATTACAATTGTTAGAGGCATATTGAATTTGCTGAGTGATTATTAGCAAGGCAAGGTTTAATTAAATGACGTGAATTAAAAACATCCATAAAGATAATGTGATGATAGTAATTATATAAACAATCGATAATCAATATGAAATTTCAGAAACATACGGCAACTTCATATTGTAGTTGTTAAAGCTTCGACTGAGATTACTGCAATCATATTGAATTATATTTAACAAAAACAATTTGTTCAAAAATGACAAATTTTAGATGTGAAAAGACGCCATGTGTTAATTTGTTTTAACTTTTGATAGGCATTAGTTTTCAAGCACCAAATGGATGGAAGTTCTCATATAGGCCAGGTCAATTTGCTGCACCCACTTGAAACTTCACAAACTCCACTTGAAAAAGTAGCATTCCGTGCACTTTGATTAGTGGCACGTTTTATCTGAGTTTAATGGCTAATAACACATATAATATTGTTGATGAATTATATATTTTCAATTTGCCAAAGTGGTGCTATTCAACCGGTTCGCACCGATTCGGTCGAACCGATTGCTAATAATGTAGTGAATTGCAGAACCGATAATTTCGTGTTTCGTTTATACTTTATTTAAATATCATTCCACTTTCCAACGATAACATCTATTTAATTACTTGTTCATAAGCAAATTAGGTATAATCTTAAATATTATCAATTAAGCTAGCTAATAATTATACTTTTATATAAAAAATTGGCGATCGAAGAAACCGATTGTTAACAAATTTGAATGACACCACTGGCCAAAATGCGAATTAGTCTGCTGCTTGTCGAGAATCGATATGACTTCGTGACTTATACTAATTTTTTCAAATAACTTTCTGTCGCGCTCAGAAAAGAGCTAGAATTAAACCTGAGTTTCATGTTTATTGCAAAGAACTTTTCGATTTACTGGACAAGTTTAAAAAATAAGAACTAAATAATAAATTGTTCCATACAATTAATTGACATTGAGTTTCAGTTTAGAATATTTTACATAGTTTAATAGTTTTATTACAACTACATTCAAACTAATGGATGACTAGTTCTCATATGTTTTCTCATATAACTCCTATTATAAAACATTTTGTCACATCCAGCCCATTCACACTTATACTTAATATTCAAATGCGACTTTTTATGACTCCTAAGTACACTCAAAGTAACAAAAGCCTTATCACAAACATCGCAAACAAACTCTCGCTGAGAACTATGAGTCTGTTTATGATTAAGTAGTATCTGTTTTGTGTGAGTACGAAATTCACAGTTAGGAAAATCGCAAATATATTTTTTATCCTTAATATGAGTCAACAGATGAACCTTAAGATTGAAGGGAGTCTTGAAGGATGCCTCACATGCTGGCCATTCGCACGAATACGATTTATCATTGGAATGAGTGTATCGTAAATGTTTGGTAAGCGATCCCTTATAGGGAAAACTTGAATCACATCCACTTACAGTGCACTTGAACAGCTTTTGCGGTTTGTGTTTGTTCTGATGAGAGGTCATGATCGACAACTGATCGCATTTATAGCCACAATCAGGCCAATCACACGTATACTTGCCTTCATTGTTGTGTCTCTTCATATGAGCCTTAATTGCATTCTTCTTGAGTAGAAGACCACAGTTAGGAAATTGACATTTAATTCGCATGGCATCATTAAATTTGTGAATTCTCAGCTTATGTCGAGTTAAATACATTCGAGAGCCAAATGATTTGCCACACTCTTCACACGAATAGGCTTTTAGACCGATATGTGAATTCTTATGGTCTTTTAAATTAGTCTTTGATTGTGTAGTGAAGTCACATCCAGGCCAATCACAGGCCATAGGCGGACACGTATGTGAAGGTCTTTTCACTTTATTTCCAGTATGATTAAGAAAATGTTGTTTCAATGATTCACTCCATTTGGTGCTAAACTCGCATCCAATCCATGAACAATTCAAAAGTTTGTCCGAATGAACACGTCTTTTATGAAACTTTAGTGACGACAAAGACATGAACGACTTCTGGCATTCTTTTTCTTCGCATTTGTACGGAGTCTCTTCCGTATGAATATTCATATGATCTTTAAATACCTGCTCGTTAAATGTTTTAAACTGACATTCGGACCATTCGCAAATCAACTCTTTCTCAGGACAATTAATCTCCAAGTCCTTCCTCTTATGAGCTCTTAAGTGATTATTCATTGATTTAAGGGATTTAGAGGTGAATTGACAGTCATCTCTTGTACAAACAAATGATGTTTCATTGTTACTTGAGTGAAATTTATGATTAATTAAAGCCTTGAAATACATAGAACTTTCGCCACAATTATCAGAATCACTCTTAAATTGATCCTCATTTCTATGAATGTCTATGTGCTTTTCAAACACTTTCTGTTCGTATGTTTTGAACTGACACTCGTTCCAATCGCAAACATAAATATATTTATAACTCTTCTTATCACTCACTTCAGTATTATTCGGATCGACATTAGTTTGATTATCAACTGGTTGTTCAGTATTTTCTTCGCTTTCATCAGTGACTTCATCTTCATTTTCAACACTATTAATGGACTCGTTTTCAATTTGCTCATTATTTTTCAATTGACTTTCATTTTCATTAATGAATACCTTATTGATTAAACTTTTAAATTGAGTTTCGTAATCATCAAACTCATTGTTGTTAATAATATTATTATTTGCAATACAATTACAATTAACTAAATAGTTATCTAAATAAGTCTTGAATTGGAGTAAAACTTTGATAAGATTTTTAGCCAATAATAAGTGATTTTTTAGTTTTCGATTTTCTTGTTTGATTTGATGCAATACGTCATTAATACTTGGGACCGATGTCTCACTCATAACTGATTGATTAGTAAGTTTTTACTTCATTAATGGTTTAAAGTGCAATAGCTTTTCTTTTTAAACTTCAAAATATAAATATTTTTTTCTTTTACACAATGACAGCAAATGAGGGAAATTTTCTTAATATACAAACGTTTCAGTCATAATGAGCAAAGTTTGCGTTTAACTTAAATTTAGTTTTTAAGTCAAATAAAACACTTTAGTATTGTATAAATTAATATAACACCACAAACAGGGCTTATATTTATGAAATGTTGGACAGTTTTCAAAACAATTGCTTTAATTAATAAATACTCTAATGAGTTATTATTAAGTATACACTTTGTTATAAGGTTTACTTAGCTTATAATTATAGGAAAAAGTTTTCATAATCCACAAAAATAACTAATTTCACGATAAGCTAGTCTTTGGGCCAACCGATAAAACATTGTTTTATTTAATACGAATTAATTAAACATGAATTAAAGGAAAATAAAACAGAAATAAAATAGAAGTGAGGCGTTCATATAGAAGACATTTAACCGGAAAAGAAGAAATAGTGCGCATGCTCACAATTAGAAACCAGTTCACACATATTCACACAAATGTTTTCATAAAACCCAAAATCAAAACACTGCATCATTTTGTTTACCAATTCAATTAATGTCACGATTAATACAAACGTTAAGTAATAATAAATACAATCTCAATATTTATCTATTTGTCACATATTTGTTTTTCATTATTAATTCATACGTTAAGAAAAGGTTTGTTTAAATTTAGACAATTTTTTTCAGTATTTATAGTCTCAATATTGATAAGAGTTTTGACTAACCGATAAAACATTTATTTTAGAAAATAGTAGACAGCTTTTAACATGTCAGATAACATGAACAATACTGATACAAAAGATAATGTCGAAGACATAAAGACTTCGAATGACAAACAAGTTGTGACTAAAGACGAACAAAATGGAAAAACTAATAATAGTAGCAGTAGTGACAACAGTCATAACATCACTTCAAACGTTCTCAATAGTTCTCAGCAACTATCCCAGCAATCCATCGTGTCATCGATGGCCCCAGTCTCAGTCCCGATGGCAGCTATTCCAGCCTCTGGAGCGCCAAAAGTGCAGCAAAGCTACGATTCGTTCGAGTTTTTCCCGACCACTAATTACCGAAAATGGAGTAAAGATTTCGACGAGGTTCAAGTGACAAACAAAACAACAATTCTTCGAATCAAACGAGACTTGACTGAATTCTACGCATCGAATATGTCGACTATTCACGTGGTTCCCGAAGAGGAGAACATTTCTCGAGTTCACGCTTTAATCCAGGGCCCAATAGGAACTCCATACGCGAACGGATTCTTCTATTTCACGATTCAATTTTCGGCCGATTATCCGATAAAACCGCCAAAAGTGAAACTGATGACCACTGGTCGTGGAACTGTTGGTTTCAATCCTAATCTTTATTCTAACGGTTACGTATGTCTTAGTATTTTAAACACGTGGTCAGGCCCTCAATGGTCGCCAGTCATGAATTTGACATCAGTATTGCTCTCAATTCAGTCACTTATGAACGAAGAGCCGTATTTTAATGAACCCGGAAGAGAGTATCTCAAGAGTAAGTCAACACAGTTCAAGTCGTATTCGAGAATGACATCAAATGCAGCCAAATATTATTCAGATGTGAATCAATGCTCTGAACAGTACAACGAACACATCAGACATGAGACAATACGTGTTGCAGTTCTCGATATGATTGAAGACACGTTTGACTCGAAACCGATGCCTCAACCGCTCAAAGATATTATGATTGAGTCATTTAAAACTAATTATTATTTCTTTGAAGATTTGGTTATGAATAAGATTAAGGAATTGGCGCAAAAAGAGACTGAAAAGAATTTCAATAAAACTAATAGTATTGAAAACAATGAACAAATATCTCCTCCAATATCGCCTTTAAGTGCACAATCGATTAATTCTATGATTCCTTCTAAGAAAAGAAAGCCGATGAAGAATCGACTGAAGAAGCGAGGAAGAAATTTTTTAAAAAGCAGTCACTTAGGTTTCAGTCATTGCTTAATACGTCAAATACTTCTGCGCTGGGTCTGAGTCAGTCATATCCATCGAAACAAAGACTGAGTTCAATGCAAGCCAAACACAAATTAAATGAATCGATTCTGCCATCAGTTGTACCGATTTTTAAGACAACAACTCCTCAATCATCGTCTCAAGCCTTGACTCAGACTACAGAAACCACAACTCAAGCGTCAATAACAATGTCTCAGTCGATGTCCCAATCAATCGCTTCTCTACAATTAGCACAAACTCCTAGTACTGAACACCCTTCAGACAAATCATCCGAACAAAAATCAACTGAAAGTCAGTCGAAACCGGTCTCAACCGATTCTAAAGAGTCAAAACCTAATCAGTCACTAGTCGGTGAACTATTAGATCAAATGGGATCCAATAGTGCATCTTCTGCAACAAATTCTTTACATTCATTTCTAAACTCGACTAAAAAGCCATTAACGACTGGTTTGGTGTCTCATCCGTTATTGCAATCATTTGAAAGTCATAGTCAAAGCATCGTTGATCTCGAAGTCGATAATCTAACATATCCACTGATGGGATATAAAAGACGTTTTCAATTCAATGACTATCCGAATCTTTTAAAGCGTTTTCAGGCTTTGAAAGCGAAATACAAAATCGCCGATAAGCCCAAAACAGCTGAAAACAATTGTAATTCAACGGAAACTAGCTGTGCAGAGCCGATCACTGCCTCGACCTCTATTTCTGACTCTTATACTGCGATCGCATCTAATTATATGGAATCTCCTCAGGGAGTCCGAAAAGTCAGAGAAGCGGAGCTCAATGTTGAAGATATTATAGATGATGCCGACTATTATATGGGAACTAATGATGAAGATGACTATGATTTGGAGTATGAGAGCGAAAGTGATGATCAACAAGCAGAAGAAAATAATTAACTATTGGTTATTGGATTAATCTTTAATGTTATAAATAAATATTAGATAATTTGTTAATGATCTTCATTAAGATATTTGATATAATTTTAATTGAAAGCTAATGTTTTTTGTAATAACTGAAAATTAATATATGACTGTATTATAGATACTATTGATTGGTTTTCTCAATTTGATAAATAGTTGAAACTTTGTTTTTGTGCAAATATTCATATAAATAAAGTAATTTGTTTTTTATTTTGTCAATATTTTATTTATTTAATCATTAAGTCACTATTCTAGCCATAAGTGAAAACTTCAAAATCATTGTCAAACAGTCGAATAAGTTATGTTACTTTAGTTGAATTCATTAAGTTAGATATAAAAGGAAAACCAGTTTTCAATTTATTATGCGATACATTCCATAGTTATCAGTATCTAATGGATATAAAAGTTTAAAAAGTGTAAAATCTTTAGTCTTGATGAATGAGCTCTTTCACAACTTAAAGATTTTTTCCTATTGTTTAGTATGAGAAAAGGGTATTTAACAAGACTCAAAGATTTTAAGAAAAGCTTGAATGCTCAATTCATAAATGCACTGGTATAGGAGAATAACATATCTATAGGAACCTAATAAGGATCCTTTTATATGCACCACATATAACATTATAGAACCTAACTTAAACTGACTTGTATCATTTTAACCTTCAATCCTCTATATCTCATAGAACTCAATTTATCATTTTTCGTGAAGGTTACACCTCCTTGTCCTTGCACTTCTTGAGATTTTTCAAAATAAATTTTGAATCTTAAAATCGACTAAGCTAAAAGCCGCAGGCCAACCTTCGTCAAACCTTTGAAGTGGTCTATTGGTGTCGTCAAATCTGAAATCACTGTATCTCCACTAATCAAGTTTTGTGATGCTGTTGATTAACTTATACATTTCAAATACCACTTTCCTATTTGAACTGAATCATTGAATAAAAGTATATTTTGAGTTCAAGTATTCTTTTATCTATGCACAGAAGCAGTTTATCTGTTTTGTTGAGCATAAAATTAGAAAATTTTTATTTACGATGGTTTATTTCGGGGTTACACTTCGGAGTTTCGAAACATAAAGTTACGAAATCTGAAATTTCGAAAAGTAAAACTATGGAAATCCTGTTTTGAAGCCTTAACAAGACTATAAAAATCATTTTATTTCTATAGAAGTACTGCTTTCAAATCTTTATTAAGAAAAAAATGGGTTGATAATAAAAATAATAGTAGAACTAACGAGAAATTGTCTATGAAACCTCTATATTGCATGTCAATATGAATAGAGTAGCTTAAAAATACCAAATTAATAAATGTTAATCTATTAATCTCTCAATCTATTTGAATTTCTCTAGAACCCGGCAAAAGTGAAAATAGATCTGTTCCAGAGTCTAAGTATTTTATTAGCTACACGTTCAATTTTAATTTAATGTTTGATGTTCAGTTCAAAAATTTTGTTTATTTTGTTTAGAAAACTGTAGTCTTTTTTTGAGATAAAGTCGACAAACGAAGTTTTCGAAACTATATCTTATTAGAAAATTCATTCTTTGAAACTTCGAAGTGATCCGGGTTTCGCTTATTCGTTGTAATTTACAAATTTTTAACTTGAAAACCATTGTATGAAACGAATTGATTGTCTAATGTCTAGTCTTTGGTTAGCATTAGTTGAATTTTAAAAATTTATCTTGAAAATTTAAATACTAAATTTTGAAAGTAGTCCTATTAATTAGTGTTTATACGTTATTAATATCTACGAAAATATTTTCCAGACAGTTACACGAAAATTAAAGACAATGCATTGAAAATTATCACAGTTTTTGGCAGCACGTATAGATGTGAACAACTTTTCTCCTCTTTAAAGTTTAATAAATCAAAACAAAGAAGTTCTTTAGCTAATAAACACCTAAACGACTGCATGAAAATAATAACTGCAAATGGTATCAGTCCTAATAATGCTAAAAGATTTTCTAATATGCAATCCCACGCTTCTTACAGTCAAAGTAATTGTTAAACGACTTTTCAATAAAGTTAATTTTTGGCTCTCGACTCGAATTATTTTCACTTTTCAGCTCATCAGTAAATAAAGTCTGGCGAGGCCTGTTCTATACATTAAGTCTATTGAAGAGTATACTTTTTGTTTTGTGGATTTTTTATATTAAGTGCCAAAATAGTTAGATTTAATGGACAAGTTGGGGTTTTTTTTATGTTTGGTGTTATGGTAAATGAGTTTTCGTGCTTTTCTATCTCTTTATTTTGCAATTAACCTGCTTCCCTAAACTTGAGTCGTTTTCTTTTGAAGACAATTTTTTCCAAACTAATATGCATACAGAGACCGATTAGGCATTACTTCTTTAAAAACTGTTCAACTTTTACTCTTATTAATGCTAGTAAATTTAGTGAGCTTTTAAATTAAATTAATTGCAAGTCTTATTGGATTCATTACATACAAGAGCAAAACAAGTTGAAATTTAGATAAATTATTGGACGAATTCTATGAACGATCAAAATGACTTTTTAATCATAAGGTTTCTACAACTGTAACAAAGAGCGTATTAGTGACAGAGTACTGATAGAAAGTTGCCTCGATTGCTACAGGTTAACTCGATTAATGGAAACTTGATTCAAACAATTAAATAATGATTAATAGGAAAGAGTTTATGAAATTATGTTGAAAAATATTCAATAATTTATAACATTTGAAATGAAATACAGATACCATTATAGATTAACATATAACTGAGAAAAACTACAACATTATTCATAAAGAGACACAATCAATTGTTCTTTAATGTCTTACTCAATGCCTTCAATTAAATAATGAATCGTTTATTTGAGTTGTCAATTGAAAATACCTCAAAAACAAAATCAAAACATTAGATTAAAAATGACGGAAACTATTGATGCCTACAGTTTTGTAGACGAACAATACGACCAAAGTTATCAGAGTAGTCATCAAAATTATATGAGATATGGTTTGAGAAACAACACGATAAATAATGTCATTAATAATAAACAAAATGTTACCAAAATTACTGTCAAAGTAAATAAATGGAACAAATCAATCTTTAAGTCTTTCAATTACAACCAATTTATGAACCAATACAAGAATGTCATCAAAACTCATTACCCGTTTCTGCCAATGAAACAAATCATGGAAAAGACGCGTCAGATGTGGAACAAATTCAAGGAATCGGGACCGAACACCGCAAAAACTAATCAATTCATGATTGATTTGAAGACTAAATCAGTCAAAAAATTGCCCAAAAGTTCACTTAAATCGAATTCGACTCAAAAGAAGGCACAGAAAAAAGTCTCTTTTAATTTGTCAGAAAATGATTTTTTAAACGAATTATCTGAAAATCCGATTTCATCGGCGAACAAGTCATTAAGGAGTGACATCTCGGAAAGTATGAAATCTTATGGGACCAGATATGCGACACCAAAGAGAAACCAAAATACCAAATCACAATTATTGAATTTGAAGTCGAAGAGCGATTCACCAAAAGAACGCTTAAGTCGAAGGCCTTCAAGAAATCGGATCGAGTTTTGAGAAACAAACCATTGAATTCAGGCGTTTCATCAAAAAGAGCTTTATTTGAATCACCGAAAACTATTGAAAATAAATCACTGAATAGTGACCAGGAATTGATCTGAAATAATATGAAAAGACCCAAAAGTTTTGTTCCTAAAGAATTGTATTGAAGGGTTACTAACAAAACATGAAAATGAGACACTTCTTGCGACTTATTTGGAGCGATCTTGCTGTTAAATAAAACTGTCGAGTGCTTTAACTTATATCTTACTTGTTAATATATTTATCTGATGTACTTTAAATTGATATAATTTTCAATTAATGATTAAATATTTCCTAATCCTATAAATGTTTAGATAATTATCAGTAATTGTTACAAAATTTCAATATTGTTTCAATAGTTTAATACATTATATCAATTTGATTAACAAATAAACAGTTGAAAATATATTCAAATTGGCTTTGAATTAAAGCATATTTCAATAAATGTATTCGAAAATCAACTGTTTTCATTTGTGTAAGCGAGACTATTGAAAATCATTGCCCAAAAATGATTTTAAGTTATTTGATCAAATATTAAAAGTTTTCTAAGTTTCAAGTAATGAAAAATAGTTGGCGTAAAGCCCGAGTATAAAAACTTTATTTCCCAACAAACTAGATATTGATTTAATAGAATTATTAATCGATTAAGTAAATGAAACATTTAATTAACTTTATTGAGAGCATCGATTTCTTTCATCTCTTCATCAGTTAATTTAAAGTTAAATAAATCAATATTTTCTATAATATATTTCTTATTCACAGATTTCGGGATAACAATAATATTTCTTTGTAATTGATATCTAAGAGCGACCTGAGCTGAAGTCACGTTATGGTTATGACCAATAGAGATAAGTTTTGTGTCTTGCAAAAGATTTTCACTTCCACGAGTGCCTCCGAGAGGACTGTAAGCCGTTAAAGTGATGTTATGTTTAGTCAAATATTCCAATAACTTCTTTTGGTTATGGTATGGATTGCATTGGACCTGATTAGTAACTGGTCTAACTGTTCCGTTCACTAGTATGCGATCGATTTGTTCCTCGTCGAAATTTGAAACACCAATAGATTTAGTTAAGCCTTGTTTGTGTATGTCTTCCATTCCACGCCATGTCTCCAATATATCAACATTTGATTTCGGCGAATGAATCAAATACAAGTCCAAGTATGTAAGACCCAGATTCTCTAATGACTGTTTGATACCAATTGGGACTCGAGAGCGTTCGTGATCCGCGGCTTCAAGTTTGCTAACTATGAAGAGTTCTTCACGTTTTATTTTTCCTTCACTTATCAGGTCTTTCAGTGCTTTTCCAATTGTTTTTTCTGAATCTTTATAATTAAGAGATGTGTCGATATGTCTATAACCGTCTTCGATGGCATCGAGAACCGCCTGATAAGTAGTGGTTCCTGTTCCTAATCCTACAATTGGAATCTTGAATCCATCGTTTAATAGAAGTCGTGGAGCTTTTTCTGCACAAACGCTTAACAAAACTACTGAAAGAACTACAAGTTTTAACATTATTTATAATAATTTTTTCAAACTTTCTCTAAATTATTAACTAGCTTTTGTTTAAGCAACTAATGTTATTAAAGTTAAGAGAAGTTTCAACTTATATTTATATGAACTTCAAATAATAAAATTTTGTATTATTAAAGCATTTATTTCACAATTCTTTGTATGGGTTGAGATAAAAGTTTTGATTACTGATAAAACCGAGTATTTTCCGGTGTGGTCTTCACAGAAGTGAAATTCACAGAATGATAATTTAGAACACATGTCGAGTATATGATGACATAAACTTGAAATAACTTTCACAATTATATATGAATGAGTGCATCATTATTAGAGGTTTTCATTCAGTACTCAAAAAACTTTTAGCATGAATATATATTTTATTAAAATTTATTTCAAATATTTTGTTATACTTGCTAGGGAGGTTTGTGGCTATCACAAAGAAATTTTATCTATTTCTGACTAAAATATACATGAATATGAGTTTTGCCTAAAATTATAAAAAAAAACTAGCTGCCGAGATTATACTTTTAATGTTTAAATAGCAATTTATTTAAAAGTAGTTAATTTGTATAGTTATTGTAGTGGGGGACCTTGTAGTGGTACAACTATTGTCAGAATGTTTATATTTTTCATCCCAAAAATGCTAATAAGCGAATTATTCAATAGCTTGTAAATTAATTAATGGTTTTATTCAAACCTGGTTGAAAAATAACTAAAAATTAAGCAAAGAATAAAACTTAAATAAATTTCTATTAAAACTTAAATGCTTAAGCATTAATAGACATACTGTTCTAGTCTTATTACAAAAGTAAAGGAAATAAAAGTTTATCTGAATTCAAGTATCAATTATGAGAGTTATATTAAAATTCGACACAACAATCAAATAAAAGCAATTTTAATAATGATTGCAGTAACGGTTCAATATATCGTCGCTTTGGAACTGTAGTGTATCTGATTCTTTTCATGAATTGAGTTATTGCTATATCATTATACTATATGAAGCCCTGAATATGTACAAGGTCCGGCATATATTACGCGAAATTTTAAAAGTTTATTACAAAAAAATTACAAATGATATCGGATTCAAATAAATTGCATTTTATTCAGAAAAGTATAAAATTTAATGAACTAGGTTTTCAAAATGTTTTCATTCACTAACCACTAAATGCTGTAGTTTGTTAAATATTAACTTAATCAGTACTATTCCTACTTAATCGCCGTTTGATTTCTACTTTACTTTTTCCAGAAGCTCTTAATTTTATAAACTTCTCAAACTTTAACTCTATTGTATTGATGACATTAATGTTTAACAAAATACCATGGTTCAATGAGTAATTTTTCAAAGATTTCCTGAAACGCGTGTGGACTCATTTTCTCAGCTCTACAAAAAAGAACTGAAAAATTCGAAATATACCTTGTAGTTTTCGAGTTATTCAATATATCTTTTGTAAAAAATTTACCAAAATGAATTTTTGAACTTTTTTTAAAATTATTCCTTCCATGATTACTCACAAACAATAATTCTGAAATCAAAATCGAACTAAAGAGTAAGGAACTAGGTCAAATTTAGTTGGTACTTTAGGTTTTTTCATGACTGTATATATGGTGTATATACATATATAAAGTATTGAGAATCTGGAACCACTTGAAGAACGCATAAAAGAAGTCATTTCGGCTATCCCAGATGACATGAGACAAAAGGCTTGAGAAGCCTTTCAGGAACGCCTTCAGCATTTAGTGGTTAATGAAGCAAAATATTTTGAAAACCTAATTCATTAAATTTTATACTTTTCTGAATAAAATGCAATTTATTTGAATTCGATATCATTTGTAATTTCTTTGTAATAAACTTTTAAAATTTTGCGTAACATATGCCGGACCCTGTATATTAAAAAAGATCTCATTTTCTTAAACCACTGGCCTACAATATTCAGTACAATTTAAAGTATCTCGAAGTCGAGCATTTTTTCGTGATATACTGTCGTATCTGTAAATAAATTAAGAACTAAGTCTTCAACTCCAATAAAATATACAAAATTAAAAATTTTATTATTTAATTGAAGAATTCATTCGATTTAGGCCTTAATGATAAAGAATTTTTGACTAGTTTAGAACTTAAGAATATTTTCTAAATAAGAAATATTAGTCTTTGACTCTAGTCGTCGCCTGAATACAATAAGGTTCTAAATGCGTTTTCTAACAAAATCACTTATTAACGAATTCATGGTCTTAATCTTGACATTTATTCAAATTTATCAATTCATGTCTAGTTCGATCGTAATCGCTAAATTAGTCTCACTAGGTGAGTAAAATACTTGTAAAAAAGGCGTTTTCGCAATCTTTCGAGTCGTTAAAACTGAGCCTCATAGAAGTCTGATGAAGAGAATCATTCTGTCGAAATTTCATTTTTTAAAAATTGATTTAGTCAATTCAGTTTGTTCTATATTGATAAATTCGATTCTTTAACAAACTACTGTTAAGTGCGTCATTTCTTTATAGAAATTGATTTTTCAGTGACTCACATAATTTCTTGATGAAATATCTGAAAATTTGCGACAAAAATAGTCAAGTCGAATTTCGACTTAAAAAAATTTAGACCGAGTTATATCGGAATATTTTTAAAATATTCGAAATTCATTTTCTACTTTCCTTTTAAATTTTTTAGATATAAATCTGTTTCAATTTAGTTATTTATCGATTTCGGTCATTTAAAACCTGATAACGCTCAGTTTTGGATTTAATTTTTGTGCAATAAAGTTTTAAATGCAAAGTCAGTTCTGAGTTATCTATGGTAGAAACAGAGTAGGACCCAAATCAACAGTGGAATATGAGTATCCTACATACAAAAATATCGTATCTAAATTTTAGACAACTCAGTCCCTTCCTTATGAAAGAATCTAATAAATTGGTTTCAATAAATCAATTTCTCATTCCGAGTGTAAATGATTGTTGTGAACTCGAAAACTCGAAAAAATCATTCATGTTCTCTAACCAAAAGGCATATCTCAAGTTGTACTTTTTCAGATACGGCAGTATAGTTCCAAAGCGACGATGTTTAGTAGTAGTGGTTATAGCAATACAAGTATTCTTTAAAGGCCCACTTTTTAAATACTCAATTTACAAAAAAATAGCACTTCAGCAACTAATTTTTATGAAATTTTCAATTATTTATATTCATGTATATTTCTGCCAAAAATAAAATTATTTTGTGATAGCCGAAAGGCTTTCCTAGTTAGTCCTATATCAATATAACTATTTAAAGATTATTAGATATTCTATTATCGCATTGAATATATTCATGAATTTTCTTGATTGTGTCAACATGATAGTCAAAAACATGCTGTAATTTGATTTCTCATTCTTAGTTAAAGTTCAATCTATACAAAACTTGAAACTTGAACTTCATGAAAAGATTCACTACATTAAACTCAAATAATAATTGCTGTTGCAATGGGGTACTATCGGCCAAAAAAGTATATGTCAACATGTGCGCTTAAAAACAGTAAAAGCCAATTAGAATGAAATCAAATAAGGGAAAGAATGAGTAAATTATTTTAATGAATATAATTTCTAATATGAGTCATGAAATGTGAAACTTATCTTTAAATCTCTTTAAGTGTTATAATTTGTATCGAACTTTAAGATAAGTAACTTAAATTCATCAAATGAATAATTCAGAAAAGTTTAATGTAAACAATTTATGAACTCTTTATCGTTAAAACAGTTAATGCAAAAGTTCATTATTTTGTTTTGCCATAGGTAAGACGCAAAATAAAGTTTATAAATGCTTTCAAAATGTTGATTACGTAAATATTAAAGTGATCCCTGAGTATGTAAGGCGCGAAAAGGCTTTATTTAACATATACTTTTTTAGCCGATAGTACTTTCTCAATTATTTGTTCAGAGGCATAAGAAATCAAGATATTCCAGAATTCGATCGTAATAAGAAACCTTTGGTAACAATTTTGTTTTTTCAATAAATTAGTCAAAGTTAAATAAAATTAGATGTAAAATTAAAAAATCCTTCTATCCATTCAAATTATATAAAAAATATGTCACAGTAAAGTTTTAATATTAATTTCAATAAAAAATACTAGTTTATTTGATGTTAACAGAATAGCCCGGACAGCTGGATCTATAAAACAACCTTATATTTATAAATATGATCAGTGAATGCATTGGCCTCCTGTTTGGTTGACCAAAGACCGTCGCAGTGGGAGGTGTCTTGTACTAGTGACGGCACTTTAGACATTTATTTCATTTATAACTCAATCATAAGCCATTCTAAGTTCAGTCTCATTAGCAAATCTCTTATCTTTATTTGGCCTCTTTATTCTTGCAATACCATCAATGACGTAAGGGCTCAAATCAAGGCTGTAAAGGGTTATTAAGTTCCTTTAAACGATACCTATTGAAGAATTCTTTGACTTTCTGGTGCTTATGTGACTTTGCATTGTCATACAGGATAATTCGATCATGAAACTAGTGGTTTTTACTTCTGGAAGTATTATTTGTTCCAAAAATTTAATATATATTTGAAAATTGACATTTGTATTTGTTCACAAAATTCGATAACCAAATATTCGATTTTGATGAAAAGCAATAATTATCACCTTACAGTTATCTATCGTTGCTCTTGTTTTGGTGAGACTGTCATATCAAATATGGCAGAGAGCATTATTTTGGTTATGTAATATTTCAAGTTAAAATAATATATGGTTCTTGTTTAGGTAAGCGCCATTGAGGTGAATTAAATGGATTATTAGGATCGTATGATCTGATTCAAGTTTCATCAATTGCTATAACTCTTTCCAGAAATTCGTAGTCATTGTTATATGTTTCAAAATGCTCATATATGTTCTGCACATATATCGACACGCTTCTATTTCTGAACATGAGCAATTTCATGAGGCACCCAACTTTTAGCTATATTTAAGCACCAACTTCTTTTAGAAGTCTTTATATACTCCAATAACTGACTCATAAGCCTTTTAATTCAACGGTTCTCAATTTAAGGTTTTAAAGTAAAAGTTTTTCTTTGTGAATTTTACCGATCCTTTCATGGAGTCTTTCTTCACGAAGAGCATCTTCGCTTATAAAATGAATTCTTTAAACTATTTATAAAATTCTTAGATCCAGCTTCTACCTAATGCTTGGTCTCGAGCGATTTTTTCAAGCATTTTATGAACCTTAGAGGTAGACGTATCCAGCAACACACGATCTCTATTCTGGGATTGTAATACTGGCGCGAAGTAGATCCGTTTATGACCTACATATATTATTAATAAGAGCGCGCGTTTCATGCGGCCATATGATCCAACATACATTACTCTATTGTGCAGTAAAACAATATAAACATGTTTACATTTTTTATTAGACTTGAGATTTGATAGTGCTAGCTATTCTGCCAATTTTAATAATCAAATCTTGTAACTGAGAGAATATCTTTTAGGTCATGAATGCCACAAATTCTGGGGGAAATATAGCTTACATTCAAAACAATTTTTGTTCTTTTGCGCTTTAGAATTATAACAGAAAAAATTATTTTATTTGAAACTTTAATTTAAAGTCTTATTTATAATTACTGTTAGAATGATAATTTTTCAAATAAAGTAAGGTTCATAATTATAGGACCACCGAATACTTCTGAAAACTCTATGTTTAATCAAATAATTTCAAACAAATATGTACTTCATCAAAACCTTTGTGGCACCTCGTGAGCTAAAGTCATATTAAGTAAAATGTTAAAGGTATCGATACATATATTTTAAAATTAATGCGATTTGGTTTCAGAGGAAATTACGTTGGCTTTAATCAATGCAAAATTTAGTTGATTTCAATTAAACTAGTTTTTGAATACATTGAAAAATAAATTATCATAACTTCAACTTATGAGTCAAACTCATAAAAGTCTTAAAAACTACCAACAGTAAAATACTTGTAACATAGCACACATTAATAAATGTGTTTTACAATCAGAAAAAACTTTATCAGAAATAGTATTTTAGGTAATACAATACTCGTAGAACCACTGTCTGCACATGTTTCAGTATCGTCTAGACCGTTAAAAATCAATTTATTTGGAGAGTTTACCATTTGGTGATGACTTCCAGAGATAGCATCTTCAGTGCATAAGCATTTGATTCTTTCTTTAACTTGAACGGGGTCCGAGAGATCGAACTTACTTATCAAGTATGCAGCCAACCCTGCCACGTGAGGACTAGCCATCGATGTCCCGCTCTTGATTGCGGTGGCATTTATCGATGAGATCCCATCACTTAAAACATTTACACCTATAATTGAAGGCATTAATCTAAGATAGTCTTTCATAAAAGTGATTAGAGCTAGCGAATGCCTAGCAATTCAAGATCAATACCTACACGATAGTCATTAATCTCTCGTTAAAATATCAAATAATATGTGCAGCTTGTTAAACTGAAATATGCTTAAATCCGGAACTATAAGTGATACGTGCAGATCAAAATTAGTGGGGTTGTCAAATAATAAAATTTGATTTTTTGTTTACAGTTTAATAGTTCAAAAGCCTTGATCACAAATTCTTATCAATTGAACTCTTGACAACAATTTTTTATTACTTATAGTCATATCAAAGTTTATTTTGTAATAGTATAGGCATATTTGTTGTTGTTTGAGGTGTTGATGTTATTACTAAAGTGCTTAAACTTTGGTTTTGAGTCAATATAACCTTTTTTAATTTCCTAATCAATAAAATGTGAGTAGAGTAAAGCATATTTTATCTCCTAATATTGGCATGTCAATTTTATGATTTCCCCTCAAAAAACGCATCATTTCCGTACTCTTCTAAACATATTTCAGTTTAACAAGCTGTACTTTAATGTGAAAGAGTCAAATATTTGCTTATAGTTTGAACTTATCATTGATAAAACCATTCTTTTTGAAAATATAAGTATTAATAGTTTATCAGGAATTATACAAATATTTGATCAATTAATATTTATATTTCAAAGAAAAATATTTATTTCGTTCAATAAGAAAGTTCAACTACAGTAGACACTCGATATTTTGAAATACTTATTTCGAACCAATTTGAACACCGGTCTATAATGTTGTGTACTTCTTTATTTTGAAATATCTGTCGAATAGTTTCAAGATATGATAGCTTATCAAATTTTCATAAAAAATTATTAATACTGCTGAGCAGTTCAGGTTCCAGAAATTGATGGACGAGCCTAAAACCTGAACCCCAATTTAAATAAAATCTTAGGGTTAATCATTCAAATATTCCATTTTAAGCGAAATCTTATTTCGGGCATTTTTCAGTGTACCAGCTATTTTGGAAACTCGCTATTTTGAACAAAATTGTTGGCAGAAGCGAGTTCAAAATAACGAGGTTCTACTGTATTAAGTAACGTTTGACTCTAATCAATTTCTTAACTATTGAAACAATTATCATTTTGGAGAGACTTGACCTTATAACTTATAAATTTAATTACTATCAGTCATAGATTCTGGACTGTTTCTAACAGATCTAATATTCATTTGAACTTTCCTTACACATAACCTAATATAGAAAAGCATTTAAAAGCCAAGTAATAAACTAACATTAAGCCAGTCTTACATGGAAGGTATGAAAACTCTCACAAAAATTTTAACATTTTGTATTATGAAACTTATCAATGGACTAATTATCTTTAATTTAAGCTATATTTGAAAGGCCGAACATGGGGTTATGGGTCAAAACTTCAGTTTTAACGTTAGCCATATAAATGCCTTACGCAAGTTTTGTACACATTATATATAAGGAGAGTTTCACGGTCCCTAAGAACTCGGCTCCCAAATATGTATTCATTTGATACTCGTTATGTTAAGTAAATCTTTGATCTCTGACTTCCCTTAATGACTCAAAGGATTTTCAAGAAATTTCTTACTGAAAGTTTTATTATGATTCAAATATTACTCTTCCAAAAATATTTTTTATAAGATTATTGTACTGAATTTTACAGTGGAAATTTGGAGTGGAAACTCAAAAGTTGGAGGCTAAGTTTTACATGCTTATGATCTTTATTTTCCTCAAACATTATGTTGTGTCTCTTGAGGGCGCCATGTTTAAGGGAATTTTTGAAAATTTATTTCCACAATAAAATTCAGTTCAATAAATTTTAAAAATTTTTGGAATAATATTCGCGACCTATACCTTAGTTCAAATCAGGTTTGGTTTGGGTTACAACTTGGTAAAGTCAGATTTATCCATTTTCTACGGTAGTTAGGTCTAGTTGGCCAGAAGTGGCCACGTTCGGGTCGGAAGTGGTCAAGTGTGGTATCAAATATTCAGCTCGATGAGCTGAATCCAATGATCTATCACACTTGGGGTGAAAAGTCGGGAGTCCCTTTAAACCCATTAGCCCGGATCACCCGCAATGCCTTATGTGCAGTCATCTGAAGACATGGCTTAAGAACTGATTATCAATAGATACCAAAATTAATTTCAAAAGAAAATTGTAGACAAATAATACGTATACGGAAATGCAACTGAAATTGATATTTAAATATAACTATTCTTCACAAAAATAATGTTGATTAAACACGATCAAGATACGCAAAGACTTTCTTTCCAACCTTGTACTTTGAGACTAGTAGTATAATTAAAGATGATTGGAAATTAAATAGAAGGTATACCTGGTGCCCAGACGTCGACGCATTCACCATAATTTGTAAACGACGCAGCTGTATCATTGATGTCAGATGCCGCTACAGTTATAACCACTTGTAGTCTCGCAGGACTATATACACGAGATGTGAATGAAAGTTGATAGAAATTAAAACCTATTCTCTAACAAGCGGAATAGGACCAGCAATTCTTGGCTTTAGAATTTTGCTTAAGTATTTCAAACCTCGGAAATGAGGTTTAGGGCTTAAAAATGACTTTGAAAAAGTTATTCTAAGAAGTTTTAAGGAAATGGATTATCAGAAAATGGAACTTTTGGATGTAAAGTGTCAAATGTATGAGAAAGGCGATTAAAGTGATATACTATTAGTATCGAAAATTTCGGAAACATTAAAGATTCTCTAAACTACCAGAAATAAGTTCGAATAAAACTGGAAACATAATTGAGCACTTATTAATCACTTAGATATCCTAATTTTAAATTATTCTACTTAAAAATCACAAATGGTAGATTTTAAGAAATTCCAAGAACCTCAAAGTTATTTGAGATGATTTTAAGATATTAATATTTAGGTCTAATTAATTTCCTTCTGATTTTATGTTATATAATTATTTAAAGATTGGTTTTGCGGTGTCGAATACGACAAGGATTGATATGTTTTCTGATGAATACTATGAATAGACAATTTTGCACATGGAGAAGAGATTGCAGGGGAGGTGGTCGTGCTTGTGATAGTTTTAAACATTGAGTTACTAAACGGTCGGAGCTCTCGTAAAAATTAGGGAAAGGGTCAAATTGATGGTACTCAACGAGATAAATCGGTTGGCGCAAGTATCATTAAGCCGCACCCACCGGTTTAGAAGACACACCTCATTTTGGATTTTCCTCTAATTTAGTTGTTGGTAGGCGGGGACTAATCAGTCGTGGGAGGAGTCAAGTCAATTAATATAAATTTCATTAAAACACGCCCATCGGTCTAGAAAGTATCCCTATTTTCGAATAATTTCAGATTTTGAGAAATAAAAATCTTAAAATAAAAATCTTTGAACTAGTAAGCGTAGCTTAATGATTGTCACATCAATAAATTTGTCTCATCAAATACTAATAAATGAACTAATTATTTACTTTTGCTCAGCTCAACCCATCAATGAGTCTTTCAAAAAATTCAAATAAAGGTATCTTCTGAACAAGTGGATATAGCATAATAATTCTTAGATTAATCGAATTTTCTCGTTGAGTACTACCGATTAGACTCCTTTCATGATTTTTATTTAGCCCCTCCAACCTTTAAATAATTATGGAAAATTCGAAGATGGGGATATATTCTGAACCGATGGGTGTGACTTAATAATTCTTATATCAATCTGAGTACTATCGATTTAACTCATCCCACTATTTTTATGGGTGTCCCGACCGCTTAGTACCTCTTAATCGTTATCAACAATCGAGGTTATTTTTGAGTCATCAATTTATATAAATAAACATATTCACGTTTGGTTACACGCAGAGTCATTACTGTTTCCGGCAGATACCACTACTGTTACACCCATTTCGACGACCTAACATCATGTTATCAATAAACAAATCTTTTATGAGTATCATAAGAATTAACTCGATTAATAAATTCCATGACGACCTAATTAAGCTTACATTTTGAATCGCTATCTCAATAGCACTCGTTTCATTCAGTGCTCTGAATCCCAAAGACATGTTAATCACAGATTTGGGCTATCAATACAATCATTAGATGTTAAATTCAGAAATAATATCTATCAAATGGATAGATTAATTAATCTAAACTTACTTTAGCGTTCTTAGCAACCCAATCAACACCAGCAGCTACACCGCTATAATAACAAATATCTGATTAGACAATTTAAAGTATAAAATGATAAAATTCATATTCAATTACTAATGAACAGTAGACACACCTTATAGGACACGAACCGTTTACGTTACAAACTTTAACAGAAACGATTGAAGCACTTTTCGCAATACCATATGTAGTGCCCGCAGCAGTTCCTGCGACGTGGGTCCCATGACCTGTCATAGCATATTTAACAGTGTGTTAGAAATATACAATTGCCGTTATCACTAGATTATCAGCTCATTAGGTGAACAATAATTGACTGGTTGTTATTGTTAATCTATTGCTTCAGACCCATTATACAACTAAATTTACTCACACTTCCAAGTTTTACTTGCTATTTGCACTATCAAAGTGACATTATGGAACGATTTCAAATTGCAAAGCATAAAGTAAATGCAAATTGTTGATTGCAAATGGTTTATTACAGTTTCAATTGGCATTCACAAAACACATTTATGATTGCAAGGCATTCAAAAATTTGCAAGTACTTCGGACCACTCCAATACATAGCTCGACACAAAAAATAAATAATATAATAGTTTTGCATAATTTGTACTAATTGCATCATTCAGTGCATACAATCCCACGGATGAAACTTTTAACTCTTATCAACTTACATGACTCCTTTGGAGTTCAAACTTAATTTGAAATTTTGCTTCTCTATTTAATCAATTTAATTTAAATCACTTTAGTCTATGCCTATTTTTAATTTGATACTTGAAAACACTTTTGGAATAATGTTATAAATTGAGTGTTCGCATAAACTTGATACAAACCTGATATTTTAAATAGCAATGCCAATACTAAAAACAAATTTGAGAAAGCACTACTAAATAACTGCTAAATGAAAACAGTTGTGCAAAACTCCAAAGTGCGAGTGAATTTAGTTGAAAATTGTAATTTGCTATACTTTTCAGTAAATGAAAGACTGCAAATTTAAAGACATGAAAACTTCTATAAAATTGATAGTACGTTATATTGAAGTGAGTGAAACGCAAACCAAGATTTTATCTTTGTCATTTTATGAGCGAATTGATAGTTTACTTTATATCTACAATATTTTATATTTTTACAGAAGGGTATTCTGAATTTAATCTTAGGTGTAAGGTATTAATTGAATTGAAAGATTGACACTAAGTTCGAAAATAATGGTAGCTCTCTAAGTTCTTTTAGTTTCCAGTTTTTCATAAGCTTTGTATGAAATTCGAAAATTTGCAAACTGTATACTTAACACTAAATAAGTTTTAGTATTTTAGTTATCTAATAGGTAGCGAGTAAATACTTTGTAAGTCATCCTCTGATTCTTCAGTTACTGCGTTGTAGCCGTATGAGACACGACTCCCGAAGTCAGTGTGATTTATTTTGACTCCCTGTTAATTCAATAGTCATATAAAACATTGAACTCGTATATAAAAAGGTGAATTTTTCATTTACTGTATCGAGTACATAAACCGTAGAACCACTGCCTCCCGTCGAATCGTAGACATACTGGTAACCATTATCAGCAGGATTTAATCTACTCCGTGTTGATGTTCGTGCTAAGCCCCAGGGAGAGTCATTTTGAGTGATCAGTTCATCAATGGTTGCAATTTGGTCGCTTTCGATAAATTCGACCTTCACATTAGAACAAATTCATTGTTTATCACAAATCAAAACCCAAACACATACGAGCACTATTGATTAGACAATATGAATAGCACCACTTTTTCAGTACTTTCACACGAAATAACTAAAGGTGTCCATATTGTCTATCTATTATTTCAGTTTAGTCAATAGAGGCGAGAATATTCAGTGGTCACTGATTTTAAACCCGAGTATAATTTTTGGGAAATACGAGGCTCTATCTTACCTAACAATAAAAGCTTAAATATAAAGCTTTACTTTGTCGAATTTTACAATTTAGGGTGATGGCACCTGATTTCTGGAGAACTTTTTTCTTAGTTTGTTATAGGAAACTGTTTTTTCAGTATTACTTATGGCTTTAAAGCACATAAAAACTTATGGCTAGTAAAAAAGTTAAGTTATAGAAAGTTCAGAAGAAACAATTTTGTAAACCTGGGGAATCGAACACACTTCAATAACATTTTCCAATAAGTAGAATATTAGATTTTTTGAACTCAAATCAAATTTCTTAAGTAAGTTAAAAATTTTCTATAAAGTGAGTTTTCATCAATTTTCAATCCTCTATCGACAATTGGTTTGCTTAAAATTTAGTACTAAAAATCTTCATCCTTGTTTAAGTATTTGTTTCGAAGTTTTTAGGAATGTCACTGTATAATCTTAACTGATCTTTACTATATATTTTTGTTCTATTTCAGTCAAAAAATAATCTACATCTGCAAAAATTTTGCTATTTTTCTCAATTTTATGTGAATTATTAAGTTTCTTGTTAAAATGATATAAATATTTTAAAGTTTCTGCTTATCGGTGTTTCACTGAAAAAAATAGTTTATTAATGTAAAATTGACAACTAATGAAACGAATGGTCCAATAAAACTCTATATTAGACTATATTAAGTTCGGACTAATACATTTTTCCACAAAGATTCGATTCTAGAGTGGACCACCAAAAATTCTTAGCTCTGTCAATTTTAAACCTCTAATTATTTGTATTTGTGATTACAAAAAACAAACCTCGGGCAATGAGCCGAGTGCTTGTAACTGATTTTCATCCAATTGTGCCGAAAAGCCATTCAAAGCGGTGTCGTATATAAATCCAACGCTCTCTTTCAACGGAACCAAAACTTCATCACTTCTTCGTAATGAGTGAGTATTTACGAAATCTCTAGATTGGACGCCATCCTTCAACTTGATTATATATCGACCGGGAATCACACTCTCATCAGTAAACTTTCGTATCTCAGCAGACGATACACTGATCAACAATACGGTTATGCAAAATAATAAGACTTTCATTTCGATAATTAAGTTAGTTTTACTTATGCTGCACTACCACAAAATTTTTCTACCTGATTGCAGTTATTTATATATTAAGTTTCGTCACATATTCTGTCATAAAAATAATTACCAATAAAGATAAAAATAAGAACATATTTAACCATAAATTGAAAAGTGAATGGAAAATATTAATTTTATATTTCATATCTACAGTTATAATCAACAGCATCGTCAAGGAGGTTATAGACTACTGAAGATTTTCAAATGTTCGAAGCCCGATTGCTGTAGTCAAATGAAATCGCATATTGAAAAATTAAACTATGTTATCGTGTAAATTATTGCTATGAATAAAAATAGGGTTTATTGGCAAATTTTAGCGAATATTATGAGCCAACGGGTACTCGTTTGCCATAGAGTTTACATTAGGCCTAGAACCTGATCGTATTTCCCGTCATAGAGATAAGAAGGAGAATCTCCTTTGAAACCGGGCAAACTATACTATTATTATAACTAAATTTTAAATTCTGTCTCCAACAAATATTTTCAGCCCCACAAAACTCAAAATGTTCATGATAGATTATTCTTGTCATAAAACTTATAAAATTAGATTTTATTGGAGCGGCTGATTGCGACCTACATTCACCAAATAATGCTTCGATAATAACGTGATATAATTTAAATTTAGAGAATTAGCTTAAGAAAAACTGAGTCTCAAAATTTTGGTAGTTTTTAACACATTATTGCATTGAGTAATGCATTAATAAAATGATTAAACTTTATATGAAAATATAAAACATAAAACATAATTTGATAACTTTTCTGAAGTAATAAAAAACCGATTCATAAATAAAAAATTGATAACTGCCTAGCAATTACTCGTTTGCAACAATCTTTTGAGTTAACTAAAGAGTAATTTAGTTTCTAAGAGAAAATAAGTGAAATCATAACATTTATTTGTTCTATCATTCATTCAGATAAGCGCTGAATTGGGTGAGAGTCATGTTCCAACTTATTTATCGCAATAATAAAATATAGTAAGAAAAATAAGGTTTTCTTAGATCTTAAGTACTTTCTAATGGTTCTTATTGAAAAATACAAATATTTACATTGATTAGATTTATTTTAAAAGTTCAATATTTGGCCTAATTTTCATTACACTGAACAATCTGTTACTCTTCTCAGAGACGAATCACATAAAGCTTGTCTTAAGTATGTCGTACATACTGAGAATATGAATAAATGAAATATTGCTCAAGCCATAACTAATCACATTATAGAGGCTCTCAAATGAAACTTTAATATTTTATTTGCACGAATTCCTAATGGTGTGTTAGATTTTATATTTGACTTATGTTAACACTCTTTTATCAAGCTTATTAAATTGCTTGAAATGTTTGAAATTATTGATGCGACTGAGACAAGTAGTGAAACAAAATAGTCAACTAATTGTAAAAGGACCAAAAAATTTCTTCATAATAATTGTTGACTTCAACCTAATTAGTTTTGAATAATCAATAATAAAGTTGATCAAACTTTTCAAAGAGACACCAAACCAAAGACCCAAAAGCCCTCCGATATAAGTTAAATAATCTAATGATAACATATCTGGTGTTTGTTCGTATATAATAAATGGTTGCTCTGAATTCCAAAACATATAATCCATTATTTGAAAATTGTGGACCGTAACAGTTAAAATGCCGACTTCATGTGCGAACATTTTTTCTTTGACACAATTTTGAGGACACAAAGTCTCGCACTTTTGTGCACTTATGCTGCTTTCGCATTCTTTAATTTGGGATTCATTGCATCTGAAACTGTAGTTTTTGAAACTTTGATCCAATTGTCTGACAATATCGTTATAAAGCCAAACAAAACATTTTTGTATTTGTTCACAGAAATATCTGAAGCATTGTCTCAAACAATCTTCATATGAGATGGAATCGAATGGGTTATTACTTTTATCATAATAACTACATTGAGAACTATAAGGACTTTCCAAAAGTATTTGTGTTGTTTTAGTCAATGAACAAAACATAGAATGGGCTAAATCTGATGAGCGATGCACTACAAACAGTTGACCGACTTGTATATAGAAAAATATAAATGGTCTGTCCCAACAATTAGAATCATTAAAAACTGTTTCATTTACCGAAATTTTTATAAGTGGTTCTTTATTTAACATCGGTTTCTTATTGTTGACACCAACTTTTTTATTATCGAATAGTAAGCATTCGAACCACTCGGAAGATATCAAATGAAATTCAACTTCAATTAAATGATTTGATTTATTGCATGCAGTTACATTTTCATTAGAGAATCCATCAAATTCTACATAAATTCCACATTCAATAAATTTGTTTATGCGAGAAGTTTTTGTTTTCTCTTCTATTGAATATGAAACAGTTTTTCGTCCACTAATATTCCTCTCATGACTGCCATTATTCGAGTTAGATTCAGACATATATTCAATATTGAAACAAAGCTTGACTATTGGTGGTGCAACTGACTCGTGGATAGGATTCTGCACTTTAATCTCTACATGACTATCAAATTTTAAAAAATCAATTGTTGTTGTAGTCATTTGAATAGTGAGAACGATTGAGGATATCGTTATGAATAATGCCTAAAATGGAGAGTTTCAACTTTATAGAAAGCTATTGAATCGGTTTGTCTTACCTTAAATTTAAATTTTTTCACAAAATGTTTGATCAGTCTGAATATCTCTATCGAGTTGAGAAAATCGAATGAAATCTTCATGAATTTCAACTGAAACACTCTCTTAGTTATATCTATCAAAATAGTTTGTAAGTCATAAACGGATAAACTACTCCACAATCCAAGCAGTCCTCCAATAGATATAATAAAATGAAAGAATGTCATCAATTCTTTACTCATTAAAATCATATACTTTTCTTCTAATGGTGTAATAGAGAGTTCAGTAGTGAGATGTTCAAAGATTCTGAAGATTGATTCCTCGCAAGGATTAAGACATTTATCGTTACACTCTTTTTCATCAACAGCTTCAAAATCTAAATCATCACAAAAGGTTGAATTCAAGGAAATGTTGTCAAAAAGTGTTATTAGATTTAGTCTATTTCTAGGAATACAGTTATTCTTTTGCATAAATTCATTTATCAGACAATAACTAATACAATGACCACGACTTCTGATTATTTTATTTGACTTGTAATCATAGCATTTGGTGTCATAAGGAGGCGGCAATCGTTCAAATTTTATCAGAGAGTATTTGAATACATTTTTATAATGAGATTCTGTGAATGCGAAAGATGGCAATTGGTTTTGATCGTGAACATATGTAGAAAACCTTTCCCTATAAGATCTCCAAATAAAAATTTCACAATTGTGCGATTTATCAATGAATTTTTCATGATTTTTGAGTTTCGTTAAATTACTGAAGTAAGTAAAACATTTGCCCAAATTTGATTCACTCATTAGTATATCTTCTCTAGCGATACAATATTTATTTTCAATTTCCATGAATTTATCAAAATCCGAATAAATAATACATCTCATGGATAGAGGCATGTAATTCATAATGAAATATTTTGAAATATTCTTTTCGTTTTTTATTGCTTGATTTAATGCTTTCAAAAATTCAAAGTTAGAACTAATGTCTATTCTTCGGCATTGAGGGCATGGATCATAAAAATTTGTCACATTCATATAATCTTTAATCAAGTTGAAATATGAACGATCAATAAGATGTTTAGAAGAATTTGAAACAAATTCTTCTCGACTACAAAGTGAAATCGAAGGAAAGTTTTCAGCTTTTAATGAGTTATTACTGTCTCTATAATTATCAGTTTTCACGTGAACAGTTGTTTTGAATGCTGTATATTCTTCAGTTAATTCAATAAATTGATAAATGAAACAACAGAAACTCAATGCGATCATTGGTTTTTTCATATTTAATCGCTTAAAATGACCAATAAATGGCGTCAATTTAATCATAAGTGATGCAAGTTTGTTGAAAAGATAGTTGAATTCAATGAATGAAATTCGTAAAACGAAACTCTCTAACAAATCTATTGTTATCTCATAGAGTACTTTCAGATCAACAGCAGACACTCCCAACCACAAAGACATAAGACTTCCAACACCAGTCAAGTAAGTAATCATTGAATATCTTGGATTCGCTGAATATTCAATAATGGGAGAATTTTTAGCTCTTATTTGAATTGATACCGGTCTTTTAGGATCAAGAATAGGTTTCTTCATTAGATTCTCTTCATAATACTCTTCATAACAATCTCTTTTGCAATTTTTTTTGCATTCATCAAAAATTTGTGACTCAATTATTTGATCACAAATTTTTGCATATCTCATATTTGTTTTTCTATTACTTGTGGCGGCGTGATTTCTGAGTAAAGGATTTTCTATACAACCATTGGATGAAATTTGTTTCTTTAAGACACAAAATTCTTTGCAGCCTTCATAAGAATGATAAAACTGATTGTCATCGTAATCATAACAATTTGTAGAATAAGGCCATTTAAGCAATTTGTATACCATTTTATTGAATCCTATCTCGTATCTCGCGGATGTTTGAATATTTACCAAAAAATTTGGAAGTATAAGTGATGCCTTTCGAGAGTGGATTCCAACTAATAGAAAATTATACATAAAATGCAAGTATTTTACAGAATCAAAATAATCATCAATATTGATTTGAAATTGAATAAAACTATCTCTAGTAAATTGAACTTTTTCAGATTGGTTTCCAATATATTTATCTTCATGATTGAAATAAGAAAAACATTTTCCGAAATTATTAAATTCATCAAAGATTTCTACCAAATTGTTTACTTGTAAACAATTAACTTTCTTCTGATTCTCATAGTTCACTTCGCACTCAATCGATTTATTTAAATGTAATGTTCTTTCGAATAATTGATCCAAAGTAACATTGATTTTTGTCCTGTTCCTGATTTTTTCCAATAAATTATAAGAAATGTAATTGTATTTGTGACCAATTTCTCGACAGTATGATATCAGTTCATTTATATAAGACATATAATGCGCATTTGAAATGGAAGAAAAAACCATATTTCTTTGAGTACAGTTTTCAAATTTTCGATAGATAGGTAGTAATTTTGAATGAATATCGGGATAAAATATTTTGATTTGAGTTCGAGTAATGAATGCAACTCTTGGTGTGCAAAAAGTGATTGATGGCAATTCTAGTTCTCTATCATATTTGACATCTAGTCTAAAACCAATTGGATATGAAAAGTAATCCATTGACAAATAAACGATTTGCATAAACATTATTATAAAACATAAAGTTTTGATAATATTGCGAATTGTTACGATCATGGTTATCGTTTCAAACACTAAGCATTAATGTGAAATTTCTCTCACATAAACTGCACATTTTTATCTCAAATAAAATATTTTTAATCTTGGTCACATTTAAAGTTGGAACTTTATTCATTCTGACTCCATGTTGATTTTTTCCAAATATCATAAAATAAGTTTTACATGAGACCAGAGCTTTCTTCCACAAAAATCCATTGAATGACAGGTAAAATCTATTAAGAAAGCTTTGAAACAACTCGGAATGCAATGCAATAGAAGATCTACTTATATAATATATTTTGTTGACTTATTTGTGCTTAAAATTAATATTCGAGTCTATTAATGATAAACAGTACCAGTTTATGAATACTCTATAAATTGATATGTGAATAGATTTATTCCTCAAATTAAATATTGAAACAGGGAGAAAAATAATTAGGACTATGCATTCGTATCCTAATTAAGTACTTGTATAGCTTTCGCTTTGCATGTTATTGCATCATTTCATTCAATTTCAGTGTAATGGCTTATGAGGTATAATGTAAATGTTAAATTAAGCAATGAAATCATTTAAATTGAAATAATAACTCGAAGTGTCATGCAGTAGTTGGTAATAAGGCATGCTATCTTTTAGGGCATCAGAATATGGATAAATGGTTTCAAATGATAGGTACAATCAACCATTAGTTTAAATGAAATACTAAGTTTAATTCAAAGCTGTGAAAAACATATTTTAAAAAATTAATTTAAACTTCGAGGGAATAAATCAAGTTCTAATTGGTTAAATTTATATAAATTTATATGAAATTGATGCATGAAAGATTCATAAGATATGAGCATTAAAGAAAACCATTGGAAGGAATCTTACACACACACACACACCACACACACAATTCTGTCTTCTTCAGATAAATAATAATTGGCATTAAATTAAGATTGATATAAATCTGTTGAAATAAATATCACGATATGAAGTTTTGATTCGAGTTTTACTAGCTAAGTCATTTTCCGCTGTGCACAAGTGATTGATGACAGAAGTCGTTCCATATTGTACTTGACATCGACTCCAACACTGATTAGATATGAAAATTAATCCATTGATAAATAAAAAATTTGCATGGACATTGTTATAAGGCATAAACTTTCATCATCAATATAAGAATGACTTCAAATATTGGGTGAGAAATTTCTCTCATATCAACAAAACTTTTTTTTATCTCTTATATAGTTTTTTAGACTCATTTACGCCAAAAGCAAGTTAGAAATTTTTAATTCAATTTTGTATTCCCATTTTCTATTTATTAATAAGAAAGCTTTGACATGAGAAAAAACTATCAAGCCTTGAAAAAACGCTGAATACACTAGAGAGGGTCATCCTTTTATGATACAAAAGCCTGAGAGACAAAAATTGATAACTTTCAATAACGTTTAAGATAAGTTATTAAGTGTATAGGATGTGTCATAAAACTTTTTAAGCATGTTTATTGAACTATAAGATTGTATTAATTAGAAAATTTATTAATCTTATAATAAAAAGAAAGTTTGATTGAAGAGTTGTACATCTGACTGCATTTTGTCATTTCTATGGCTTTGTACTCAAGTTTAACATTGAGTGTGAAAACTTGAATTTTGAAAAATTTAAAAACCTACTCAACAGTTTTTTACAAATTGTAAATTTTTGGTTACTTTCTAAGCAAAAGGTGTACAAATATAATGATTTATATTTCCAAGATATTCAACTTTTTAATTTTTTCCACAGAGCGTAATGTTAACTATTTCATGAATATAAACAACGGAGGTGCTAGAATCGTAAAAAACCGAAGCTCAAAAAATTCCCATTTTTCCGCTATTAAATAAAAAATTCATAAATCGATCAAATAATTTAAAAGTTATTAACTTTAATTTTCGCGGATTCTAATTTTTTGCACGCCGTACTTATATTCAATTAAATTTCATATAATAACGTTATTAAGTGATAATTTCACAAAGACTGAATGTCATTTTAACATGAAATTAAACCATAAAATAAGAAGTCAAAAATTTATGTTAAAAACTCAATAAACAGAAAATTATCTTTTCAATGAAGAAACAATTCTATTTCCTCTGAAATATGGTAAATAAGGCAATTATTGGGTTTTTAATGTTTTATGATGATATCTTTCTACAGAAGTTTAATGAGCTCTTATCATGATATTATTGAATATATAACAATAAAATAATAGAAAAACTCAATAATATTCCCACATCTTTCGATATCATTTCAAAAAACTTCGACAACTATCGAATTTTATACAAGTAAGACTGAAAACTGAATGGCGTTGAACATAGAAGGCAATTTCGATCCTTCACAAATATTACCATCAGAATTATTGGTCACTTCTGCCGGTAGTCATTTATATCTCATCGGTTTATCTCTCTTCCAAAACGGATTGAATAAAAGGAACAGATTTCATAATCCATTATTCTTTGCTATAGTGAATTCGATAATTTTGATCAAATCAATCATTTCATTACTATTATCAGAAGAAGATCCTGAATATTTTATAATAATTGTCGACTTCTCATACTTTATGAAAGCGAGAATTCACTACAATATCTTAGCGACAATGATACTTCTATTAACACTGATTACACAATGGATTCATTATAGAAATTACATGAATAACGAATTTCCCACTTATTTAAAACCATTTGAGATGGTTTCGGGTCTCACTTCACCGCTAATTGTTGGGCTTTCAAATGAAATCCGAATATACAAATTCATGAAAACAGCAAAACGAATATTCTATATTTGCGATAATTTATCAAAACCAGTGATATTAACATTTGCTTTGATTGCTTGTAATTTGCCCATCTTTTACAACTGTTCCCTTAATCAATTCGTTTTCTATGTATTTCCTCTGAATTTGATTTTTGTTTTAACTGGTTGTCACATGTATATGATACTTATGTACCATATCGTTTATTTTTACCTCATTTGTTATTACCTGTCAATTAAGGCTGAAGAATTGAATGAGAAAATTAAGAACTTTGCTAAAAGCAAGTCAAGATTAACAAACAGAATAGCTATGGCTATAATGAAGAATTTGAATGCAAACTATTTGGAAATCAGCTCGTTTAACAAACATTTTTGGTCGAAATACTTATTCTGGGTTTGGCTGACATACTCTTATATAATTGTCTTACTCTTATTTGTTATTATCTTCTTGAAAATTGGTTTAATAATGAAATTTTTCTTCTTTTATTGTTCACTTATTTTCATATTTCCACTGATATTAATTATAAAATGTGCCTCTTCTGTCTATTATGTAACCAATAAAACCTATGATATATTATTGGGAATCGTGTTTGCACCCAAAAAGTTGTCCTTATCTGGCACCATACAACTCAAAGTTTGTAAAATTTACAAAATCGAAGAATTACTGATCGAATTAATGATTTTGTTTTAGCTGTCGTCATTCATTGAGAGATTGAGTCAAAAGAAAATTGGATTTTATTGTTGGAAACTATTTGTTATAAACCACATTCGTGGATATGAAGTAAGAACTGATTTATAATATAATATTAATTTCAACATTAATTTTATTATTTATAGATCACAGTCTTGACTATGATTTTTATGCTGAAAATCATAGAATTGTCATTATATTGATCTGAGATATATTAAAATTCGTTGACTCCTATAAATATAATATTCACTATTATACAGTATCATATCTATTTCCATAACCGTTGTTATGCTCGCTAGTTTTTTATTATCTTGTAGCTAAAAGTGTTAGAGGTAAATATCACCTATTGTCAAGTTTGAATGGAACGGAAGGCCAAATAAATCTACCTCAAAGTGTGGAACAAAAGAAGTTTGACAAACCCTGACTATCAATTATATAATATAAGATATAATTATTTGTTATTATTGATACATTAATGCATAGGTGGGGACCCCACCCTCCGCACCCACTCAACACCCCTAAAAGATTTGCGATTGAGGTTTTCGGCGGCGATAAGTGACGCGAGTGGGT
Organism: Archegozetes longisetosus; assembly: GCA_018873245.2. Taxonomy (NCBI): domain Eukaryota; kingdom Metazoa; phylum Arthropoda; class Arachnida; order Sarcoptiformes; family Trhypochthoniidae; genus Archegozetes; species Archegozetes longisetosus. The sequence continues at coordinate 2,463,182 of JAEMBT020000009.1, read as the reverse complement.
TCGCTTGGTTGAGCCGTGGTTTCATAAGAGCAGATTTTTTCAGCTCCATCCCCGTATGGATGGCAGGATGAAATTCATTATTTTATAAATTAACTTTTCAACTGATCTATATGTATTTTTTAACGGTGATTACAAATATGAAACCCGTTTGTCGATATCTATAATATCCCTAGAGAAAATCGAAGATTCATTTTAAATGTTTACTTTAAGGACATCTAGCGGATAAACTATAAGTTTTACAGAGGTGGGCCTATTGACAATTTTGATCAGGATGGTGACTTCTATTAAGATATATCATGAGATCCCGGGTGTATGGATAGCCAGAATCCCATAGATTTATTTTCATCGTTCTTTATAAATTTCTGTTTCAATGGCTCAACAGAGTATTTACTATTATTTGTTCATAGTCAATATTTGAAGTTTTGTTAGTCTCAAACTACAACATTCTGTAAATACTCAATAAGTTTACCTACGGATAAATTTTATTTTAGATAGAGAATAAATAGAATAATTAGTATTTTAACAGTCATTATTTATAGTGAATAGTATTACTATTAATGTTAAATAAATTATTTCTTTATTTGAAACGTATATTGTGTAAGTATGATGACACAATTGCTTTTATTAAAGTCTATGTTAAGTAATACTAAATAAATGTATGCTAAACAAATAAATATGAACTTTTAAGTATGTTCTACTCCATTAGATTCAAAATCATTGTTATTAATGTGAAATTTAACCAACCTACTGTTGAGCCACTAGTTTCTCTAATAAGACAAAGATACCTATTTTTATCCACCGTATTAAATGACTGATTTTTCAAGTTTCATTTACCCTTTTGTTATATATACTATCAAATTCAAATGAAAAGTCAAACTTTACTTAAAGTATATACTTCACTGTATATCAATTAAAACATAGCTATAGTACAATCTCTAATTGAAAATTATTGCTATGCACGAAAGTACAGTATATATCTATAAGTTTGACTTTTGAATTTGATAGAATATAATAGGAGTGGCAGATTTAGATAGCAAACATACCAATCTTATTCAAGCATCAAATGAAATAATCTATGTTTTAAATTTTTCCATATTACAAATTCAGATAAGTTTATGAGCTATAAAGTGTTGTAACACAGACTTATATTATTCACGAGAGCTTTCTGTAATTTCTTAACTAGTGATATAAGTGAACACCTTATTGGTAACGATTAAAAGTAATAAAATAAAAGCTTGTGAACTAAAGAGAGAGAGAGAGAGAGAGAGAGAGAGAGAGAGAGAGAGAGAGTTAAGTCAAGGTAGAATAAAAGACTGCACAAAAATACGGAAAAAGTATATTTGTTTAAGCTAAAAAGTTTTATAATTAAAAAGTTTTAATAATCAAGGAAAGATAAAGTTTATCATGAGATGAGTTTGTCATCCGTGACGATAACACAGCTCAAATCTGAGTGATAGCCCTCGAAGGCCACACTGTCATTTAGTGAGATATAATATGTTAGAATTCTTGAGAATATAAACAAATGTCATAATTTTCAAGTTATAACCAAAATATATTTCGTTTAACTAAAAATTAAAGTTCTAGTTTTCAGAAACTATACTAAAATGAAGTTCTCTGTATTGTTTATAAGTGCTGTTATTTATATATCAGATTTAGTGAAGAGTGAAGAATTGCCGACTTTATATCAGCACTATAGTGATGGGGGAATAAAATCAGGTTTAAAAGCAGACGGAAATCAGTTCACTCTTAATGGAAAAGAGATCACAATTCTTAGCGGTTCAATGCATTACTTTCGTGTTGTTCCACAATATTGGAAGGACAGACTCTTGAAAATGAGAGCCGCAGGACTCAACACTGTATTAGATCTAAAAAATAAATTGCAATAAACTAATCAATATTTTATATGAACTAATATTTCATCATAAAATATCTGTTTTCAGGTGCAGTTATACACAGCTTGGAACTTACATGAATTACATCCAGACGAATTTGATTTCACAGGAATTCTAGATTTGGCACAATTTCTTCAGGCTGTCAAAGAAGCTGATATGTTTGCGATTGTAAGACCAGGCCCTTATATATGCAGTGAATGGGAATTCGGAGGTTTGCCATCTTGGCTCCTAAGAGATAACAACATGAAAGTCAGATCTAATTATAGTCCTTTCCTGAATGCAACTGAAAAATACTTCAAAAAATTAGTGGAGGTCATAAAATCATATCAATTTTCAACAAACGGTGGACCAATAATTGCAGTTCAGATTGAAAACGAATTCGCTTCTTTTGGAAACGCGAAACTACATAAAAGTGATGAACAATATCTCACTTTTCTTAAGGACACCCTCATTAAATATGGTATAAAAGAGTTACTTTTCACATCGGATAACACTTTGATATTATTTCAAAAGAATGGAAATATCCCGCGGGAGCTTTAATGGCATTAAATTCTGGTGATCCGAAAGATCTAGAGATTCTTAATAAACTTCAACCAAATAGACCTCTATTTATAGCCGAGTTTTGGTTCGGATCTTACTATAGATATGGAGATAAATATCATGCGAGAGATAATAATAGCGAAAATTCATTCAGAAATTCATATGAAACTGCTCTGATTCATTATAATTCTTCCGTTAATATTTATATGTTTGCGGGAGGAACTAATTTTGGTTTTATGAATGGTGCAAATTTGATTTATACAAGACCATTAAGATATCATCCTTCGGTCACTAGTTATGTACATGACTCATCTATTTCTGAGGCTGGAGATTATTCAACAAGTTATTGGATAACTAAAAAAATAATTGAAAAATTAGTCACAGAACGAAATTTACCTAAACTTAAAAACCCTGAACCGCCCAAATTGACAGAAAAAGCGAGTTATGGCACCATAAAAGTTTTACAATATCTAACACTTAATGATTTGCTAAAGCTCATTAAGCCGATAGCTTCTGATTCGCCAAAACATATGGAAATGATTGACATTAAGCCTAATTATGGACAAAATTTTGGTTTTATTATTTATAGAACTGAAGTATCGAAGTTTTCTAAAATTACTTTTGAAGAAGTGGCTAATGACAGGGCTATTATTGCTATCGATCATAATAATACTGCTGTTATCGAAGACATAAATACTAAAAATTTGACGACTAATTTCACGAATGAATTATTTGATAAATCAAAAACTAATCACACTTTGGATATAATTGTTGAAAACATGGGTCGACTTAACTTTGGAGCGAGTGATGAACTCAATAGTCAAAGAAAAGGATTGAATGGAAGTGTATTTATTGATGGCATAAGTCATAAGGGTTGGGATATTTATCCGCTTGAGTTTGAACAAAGTTTTGTACAAAACTTGAAGAAAAATTTGTGGAAAAATGTTACTGAAAACACAACAAACTATTCTCCACTGCTATTCAGAGCTGAACTTGATATCAAAGATGAACCAAAAGATACTTATTTGAAATTGAATGATAATTGGATTAAAGGTGTTATATTTGTCAATAGTATTAATATCGGAAGATTTTGGAATATTGGACCTCAAAAGTCATATTATATTCCTTCAACTTTTCTGAAGACTGGTAAAAATGACATCTACATTTTTGATTTGCATAACAGTATCAATTATTTGACAAAAGCGACGATTGAGTTCTTAGACAAACAATTTTGGATTTGATTTATTTCTTTATTAGCTTTAAGTTTTCTAATAAATCAATTTAATGATTGAAAGCATTCTAACAACACTTTTAAATATTTCACACTTTCTCTCCACTAATTAATTTTTTAAAATTGTTTCAAAAGTCCCTGGACTGGACCTACACGTGTAATACTATTACACGTCTATTACTATTACACGTGTATTACTATTTCATATCTGAAGTCGACTCACTTCGAATCAAACAAAGTATTTGATTGAGCCCTAAAGATCAAGTAAGAATAGAGAATCGGCTTCCTCGATATAGTATAAATGCACAGACCTCTAATTTGTAGGTCACTCTAGTTATACAATATATTTCAATTAATTTAACGATAAATTTGTTTTAATCAAATTTTATTGAATTAATAGTATCAGAAAATGTTTCATTCGAGAAATTATTGCTTCGGAAATAAATCTAAATACATGAGTTTACCTGACTTCGTATTACATGTCGTTATATCTCAAGAGTCAATGTTTTGACTTTTTAATATTTAGTCCTCTTGAGATAAATGAAAGTCAAGTAAACTGGTATTTTAACTTAAAATATATACAAAGCATCTTTCTACAAGGAAGCATATTCTCGGGCTCAGACTTAGACTTATGAAACTTGACACTTGACAGTTCATTGAATGCGTAGACATTGCACATAACTTAAACAGTAAATAGTATATTTTGATTAGAACTGACTTATTACTAAAACTTAAAGTATTTATTCAAAGTTCATAATCTAGAATAACTAAAACGTGACTAACTGGAAAGTTAATAATTGTATAGACATTTTATTTAGATAAGACTTCAACATAAAATGCATGTGTAAGAGATCAAACTTCAAATGCAATGAACGTCATATCATATCTAAATGTTTAGTTTTGACTAAACATACGTCATCTTATATGAAAGGAAACATTGAGTACAACTAAATATTTGTACATTTCAATTGAAATCAAGTTAATCGAAATGATTTTCAGAACATTACTAATAATTTTAATTTTTAGTATGTTTTTAATAAGTAGCTTGGCGTCATATCACGAAATAGGTGCCAAACAATTTATCGATTTATCAAAACTACTTCAACGTAATAACTTAGCATTGAAGACACTGCAAAGTATGGACTTGTTTTCATGGATTATTTGCTTCATTTGTGTTTATATCGTATTTTCAGTCATATCAAGAATTTTACCGTTGCTAATCAAATATAAATATTATGTAATCATGTTTTCACTTCTACTAGTGTTAAGCGTTCGATACTTTATTAAACCTGCAGATTATGAGAGAGCCAGTCAGACAGTTTTTAGTCATTATAATAACTTTGTTAAGGTTTTCGTTGAAAACTTGAAAACTTCCACCGGATACGATTTGTACAAATATATGAGCGAAGAAAAAGTTCCAAAATTGTTGCCAATTTTGATATTGACGTCATTTGTATTGTTTGTGAAAACAGTTAAACTGCTATACTATCAGCATTTCTATTATTCTGTAACGATGGTAGCGATTTATGCGATTTTGAGCGCCCATCGATTCGATTTGAGCGACAACTACTTTCCCAGTTATGTGCAAAACTATTTCTTTGTCACTGAAAGCGATAATAAACATGCATTTATGAGAAGAGAAGCACTTATTTTCTTACTTTTTATCATTTCTATCATTTATATTCTTGTTATTAAAGTAATTAAAACTGTATTTTTTCTATTAAAATATCTGATAATAGTTTCAATTATATCTGCTGTTGTTTTAATGATCTCGAGTGTAATCTAATTGTAAATAGTTGTAGTTTGCAATTCAACATTTATCTGTAGTCATTTAGAAAATAAAATTTTTTTCAATTTTTAATTATTGGATAAATCTCTTTGTATTGATAAAGACATTTTAACTCAAATAAGTTTAGGTATCCTTTAGATTTTCAAAACTTTGTCTGAGCAATAATGAGTTGATTTTCCATCAGTTAAGCACTTCTTTATCCAAGAAAATATACCATTTATTTTATATATTTATTTTACGCCTTTATCAGTAAGAATTAGGTTAGGTTAGCATTCAATCCTTTGTCATTCTTAATGAATTGTTTGTAGTAGTAATAGTTGGGCAATAATTATGACGCATTAGAAGTAAGAAAAGAGAAAAATTTTGTTTTTCACAATATTGACAGGACTAGTTTTGGACAAAATTCTTAGTTTATGGCACTTCAATTACTCAAAAAGAGAGAATAACTTAGTCTTTATGCCAATTACTACTCAAAACTACCAATATATTTAAATGGCAGGTCTTGATCTGATTCCTGAATTGACTTTTATTCTAGAGTTTCACTAATGCTTAGCATTCTATAGTTATATAAGTTCTGTATTATATGAGAATAGTATTTAAGTTTCATAAGCTGCTCGAATAAATTGAATTAAACAAAATTAAGATAAGACTAAAATTGAAAAACTTATTGTAAATTCTAGGTTTCAACTCAAAAATTTGTGATTTATGGCGGATATTTTTCAGATCAACAGTCACCCGAAAGTAAAAGGAGGATGCCAATATTTGTCCTAATAGTGTCTTTCGATGAATCGGGCATCGATGTACAGCTTATGAGGAACTGAGTCAATATCTACAAAAGTTATTCAAAAGCACTATGGCTCGGAGAAGTTATGGATTGATGCTTATTCTTAAGGCTGAAATACGGTTTTCTAGTACTTTTTGTTGGAAATGAAAGAAACTCACACGAAGTATAAATGATCGAGTAAGAGGAACAAAAAGGTGTGTACGGTTATAGTGTTTTTCGGTTTTTCAATCTAATGCTTCAACTATCAAATAAACTCTTGTAAAAATTTGAGCATATGATCCAATGGAGAATTCTTGAAAAAATCAATTTTAATGAAACCATATTTTCCATAGACGTCAATAGTAAGTATCCCAGAGATAAGAAAGTTCCCAAAGGAAAACAGGTTAACTGACAAGTATCTGTTTGTTTCTATGGTAAATATTGCTTTCGTAAACTTGTTAAAGCTTCTACTGTTATATGAGACGATACATTGAAAACTGCTTCACTAACTTTTGAAATTGGTTTTCTCAACATTAGCAATAAGCTTATACCTTGTTTTTCCTCGTACGCATTCAAATATAATAGTCAAGTATTTACAAATATAAAAACAAAAAATATAATAAAATACAATTCTTACTTTTATTTGGAAAAGTAAAGAATAGATGGTAGACTCATAGATATTGTACGGTAGTGAGATTTGAAAAGATATCTCATAGGACCCCTAACATGCATGTTGACATACAAATGGAAAATGAGAATCAATGATAAAATTGAAAATAATGCTTGTTGATTTATATTTCAACTGATTATATTTAGATAGTTTCGCGAATGTCAACTGACCCCATGATATCAAGCATTTTGTCCATACCCAAGTTATGAATAGACACTATTAGGTAAAATCCTATTTATTTTTAACACCTTTATTCCATATTATATGAAGTAAAGTTCAAAACAAATTTTTAAAATTTTGAAATTGTATTCTCTAAGTTTTGATTTAGAAAACTGGTATTTCGACCGATCATTTTCCAAATGATTTTCCATTTGGTCTAAAGTTAATTATCTGAAAAACCTCCTCCTCCATTAATCGAAATTGTTACAGAACAAAAGATTAGTCACGCTTTGAAATCTAGTGAAATAAGAACATGATTTCTTAAGAACTCGATAACAATATTCACTGATGAGTAAGGCTGCCAACTGAAAAATAAAAAAAAACTGGATTAGGTATTAAATTTTGACTAAAAATCTGGACAAACTGGACAGTCATTTAAATTGCTTTACTCTGTCGATATGTTTTGGGTCTCAGATTGTGGTCATTCAATGCTTTGATGCCCTCGTACTTAGTTGTCATTGTTTTGAACACAATTTACAAAATGCTGCGTAATCATCATTTCCCTTCTGTATCCAACACTTAAGCTCTTCCAATTGAAGCCAATTGTCATTAAATTGTATCCACCACTTGACCCATTTCCTATCGGGTGACTGATTCCGGGTTTTATCACTCATTTCTCGCACAAATCATATCATATTTTGATTAAATAATTTTGCATTACACTACATTTCAATGCCATAAACTATTAGACCATTGAAAAAGTTATCGATTAATGTTTTGTAAAAAATTACCATTGTTTGTACCCATTATTGTCCACAATATTTCGTATAATGTATAATAAACATATTACATACTTATCGTATGTGAAAAACAAACCTATATTACAGTATGTAATCAGTTATAATGTTTTTAACATTATATATATTTTTTTATTTGAGACATATTGTCAATGATAAAAAACTGGACATTACAATGTCCAGGTCAGACCCTGCACTGGTCACTGGACAAGACCCCCGAAAACTGGACGATCCAGGTCAGGTCTGGACAGTTGGCAGCCTAACTGATGAGCAAACGTAAGGTACGGAAATATTGTATACTCCAAAAGTGTAGTTTTCATTTTTTCATTTATGGCTAACTTGACGAAATCAATGCGTTAGTCGAAGAGTAGCCTCTCTTCAAAGCTTAGAAAACTTAAAGGACTTATAGAAAAGTTTAAGAAAAAGTTGAAACCGTTAGGTCTAAAATTTAGTCATTATAACCAAATTTTTCTAATGCTGCTTATCTTTAACCTTTTAACAATAATAACTCGTTTTCATAAAAACGAGTGAAAAACTTTTAGATATTCAAAAGCTATTAAAACACATACCAAAAACTAAATCTAAATTTTATAAAACTCTATATTCTTTAAATACAGCAACTGTTTCTAAAACGCAACAATTTTTACACCTAGTTTTTGAAAAATCTAATAAAAAGACAGCCAAATCTAACCAAAAAAGAAAATCAAATCATAAAAGTAGTTCAAACAAATCGTCAAATTAATTATATTGAAAATTATATAAAAATATTTTTATAAAGTAAATTATAAAATGTTTGTGTATTAAGAACTTTTCATTTTGTTTGCTATAAAAATAAATCTTATTCGAAATATAATAAATTTTTTCCGTTAGAGTTTTAACAAGTCAATGAATCTGATTTCTTGATAAGTATGATTTACGAATGAGTAATTAGTTTAAAAGTATTTAACAATAAGCATTACTAATCAATCAAAGACTATACAACTGATCATTTCATTATTAATCGTAAGGAAAGTTTTGTATTAGTTAAGCCCTTTATGGATTTTAGTAGAGTAACAGAGGCTACTCTTCGACTAACGCATTGAAATGGTGTTCAAATAACATCATTTAAGGGAATTAGACATATAATCACACCACAAGTGATGTTCCCATTACTAAATACGCATGGACGAGTCAATCAATAAAAGTTCATAATTCGACTCCACTCATCGACTCTTATTCATAACTTTTATTAAAATTACTTAACCAAAAAAGCTATAGATATTTTGACCAAACTTTTATTATAAGAATGGGATATAAATTAAATTTAAGAAACGAATGAAAGGATGGTCAACCGTATGTTTGACAATGAGCATTCTTTTACAATGCATTTTGGTTATTTATGGATAACATAAACAGTATTAGATATTTCCAAATTGATTTGATGCAAGATCATAGCCTTCGATAGAAGCCAAAGCATTATTTATGTCATTTTACAACTTATTTTCAAAGTATTGAATAAATGAGTTGACATACTTAGTGAATAAGTTGCAAAATGACAAAAAAATGTCCTGGTTTCAATTGAAGGCTATAATGATTTTTGCAATTAATTAATGACAAAGCGTCTAACGTTGTTTATAAATCTAACTTACAATTGACTGAAAACATGCACATTATTAGATACACGCTTGGCCATCCTTTAGCCATATACCCTTTCGTTGTAGTAGGTTTTGAAAAGTGCATTTTTTCGAGTAAAGAACACAATGTTACTCGTTGTAACTCTAATAGTAGCATTTATAAGCAGTTTATTCTTTAGCCAAATATCTAAATCACTCGTTAAGTATTATTCATTAGTAAATTTTAATTATTTTTAACAAGAAAGAATTTCTTACCTAATCGTTTTTATTAAATTAATAAACTTTTATGATCATAAATTTTCATAAGCCTTACAGCTACGGTTAGACTGACCAGATATTTTTCAACTAAAACTGCGATTTTATCAAAAAGTACTGATAAAAAATGGACAAAAACTGTACACTAATTTTTTCAACTATTTTATTTTGAATAATCATTGATTACATTTACGAATGTTTTAATTATATTTTGATTAGATTTAGCTGATTTTAAGAGTTTTTCATGATTCCACATAAGTCTTGAATTCAATAAGTCCATATTAAAGTTATTTTTAATACAAATTTCGGCTTTAATTAAATCAATACTCTTAAACTTCTTTCGTCAGTCCATATCCTCCGTAAATGTCCGAAAATTCGTTCAACAAAATCATTACTCATAGGTATAGCCATAACTGTTTCTATAATTGTCGACAAATTCTTGAACTCATTATTCGCTAATATTTTGCAATACCTAGAAATGACATTCAGTTGTTTTACTTTGACTTCCTTTTGGTTCAGGAAAGTATTGAATGAATTGATTTCATCCAATAGTAAGTCTTCGTCGACATAAATATTCAACAATTTATTCATTCATTTGTTTAAAATTAATTTTATTTTCGATTCAAAAAATGTAATATTTGAGATTAAACTCAATTTAATTAATAAGTACTTTATTATTTGATTTGAGAAACAATTGATAGAAATCAGAGATAATGAGACGAAGACAAACATAGAAATTATTAATGGATTTAACTTATAAATGACTAAAGAAATCAATTATCAATTCAATGATATTTTGCACTAAAAACTGATTCATTCATGCATTAAGTCGTTTGCTTAACGTTTTAAAGTAAAATTCTATGAAATAGTGATAAAGTTTTTGTTGAATTTTTTCAAATAAACCAGTAATAAAAAATATAAAAAAAATTCTTCAACACTTTAAAGGAAATAGTGATACATTTGCAGTACTTTACTGCAATTGGTTGAATGATTTACTGTTTGTCCACAAAAAGTTTTCTCAAATTTAAAAATGGACTTTTCTATGTCCAGTTCTTATCCTGCACTGGACACTGCTGTGAGATCCAAAAACCTGGACAATCCAGTTCAAAACTGGACGTCTGGTCAGCCTAGCTACGGTATTTTGAAAGTAAAAATCTTCATAGAAACATTGAATTAAATAATACATTTTATGGTCAATTCTGTATTAATAAGATTATTGTTTTAAACTCGAATGACTATTTATCTATCCATGATCTTTCGTCAAATGTATGAAATGAAGTCGAGGTTATAATGAGATATCAATTATCTTGAGAAAGAGTATCACGATCAATGCAATTATCTATTGATCATAGAATTAAACAAGATCTTTAATTAAAGATTTCTATAAGAAAGAAAATTCTTACTTCATATCCGCGATAATAATTAATAATATATAGTTTCCAACAATAAAATCCAATTCTTTTCTGACCAACTCTTTCAATGAATGACATCAACTATTCAATGAAAATGATTATATTAAACAATTGGAAAACTTACAGATATTTACTTTTATTCTTTTGTGGTTCGATAAAACTTTTCCGCTTAGGGAAATAAAGCTAGTATTCAATAGTTTATGTGACTTTATAGCTTCAAAATTAACCGAAGAAGCGGTGTTGATGATGAATACAAGAATACTGACAAAAAACATAGCCGCAAAAGTGAATATTATTCTAACCAATAGTGCCATTCTTCCGAAAATTGGGGTATAAAGTAATATGTTAATCATGATAACAAATAATAGCCAAATCCAGAATAGAAATTTTGACCAATAATTATTATAATTATTGATTTCTGAGTAAATAGAATCCAATGATTTAATAATGTTGTATAAGTTGATTATTCTGCCATTTTCCATCAACTTTTCATTAATAGCTCTCAACTTACTTTTCAAGTAATAGCAAATTAAATAGAAATAGATCAATTGCCATAAAATTAATTTGTACACATATAATAACGAAATGCTCATAATGAAACTGTAAGGAATGCCCAAAAAAATAAACTTTTCAATAGTGGTATACTGATAGTATAAAACAGAGCAAACTATGAAACCTAGTAACGGCATGACTGTATTTGAATATAACTGACAAAGTAGAAATGATATTTTTGACACTTTTATTATTTTATAAACCTGCGCTTCACTTGTAAGACCAATACTTTTCGGTGAAACTAAACCAGAAATCATTTCAAATGGTTTAAGATATGAAGGCTTTATATCATTTTTATAATCGTAATAATGAATCATTTGTGATACGAGTGCTAATAGCGTTATGAGAATTGAAGCGATATTTAAATGAACTCTAAGATTCATATAGTGAGGAAAATCGCCAATTAATTCGAGTAGACTTGAATCATCAGGCAATAGCAATGGTATGAACGACCTTATGATGAGCTGTAAATAAATAATATGTATAAATATAGGATTATGAAACTTATCCCTTTTAGTTGATCCAACTGGAAATAGAGATAATCCGATTCTGTAGAAATGAGTTCCAGCACTATCTATAACAATATTTTGAGGCAGTAATTTGCTTGCATTAAACCTTCCTAATCTTTCTTCCATTTTTAGCTGTTTTAGTTTTATCGATATTTTGCCAGTTGAGTTCAGTTCTCTTGCATATAATATGAAAACAACTTTTGATGAGTAGGTATTCTCAGAAAAGCTTTAAATGATATAATAGGAGTATAAGAAGTTAATGATCACTTTTCGTGTTCCCTTAAATTAAACTTTCATCATTATAATTTTGTTGCTTCAAATATTAGTTTATGATGTAATACCTTGGTTATGTTTTACTTTAGCTTCAACTAGTAATACCTTTATATTACAAGATCTCATTGTCAATTATATCCTATTGATTCTTTTATTAGAAAAGAGCACATGAAGTAAATTTACTAATTATAAGTAAACTTGTTTTCGTAACATCAAAGATGTTTTGAGAAACATTTGAATATTTGTAGATGATATAAATAATTTTAGATATTTTGTGATTATATACACAAATGATTATAATCATCAGTTGAAATCAAAGATTTTCTATGTGATTTTATTACTTATTCACAAAGCATCAAATCGCTGAATTTGACATACTTGTGAATAAGTTACAAAGTCACAAAAAGCTACATCAAATTAATCGCGAAATATCTAACATTATTTACGTTATTTATAATAATCAATAATTAATTTTAAAAAGGCATATTGTCAGACATACTATTGAGTTATATCAATTTATATACTTATATAATATATCGTATATGTGAAGTTCTCCAAAGAAAAGGTCTTGGTAGATATAAGGTTTTTACAGATTATCATTTCAGAATATAGTTTAATCCGGGTTTACTGCGTTTGACCGACAAATTCGTTTGACAGACAAATCAAGTTTATATAAGGTTTTCTTCTGTCAACAATAATATAATTGTTGTCCTCGTTTTATCGATAGTCACATTTGCATTAATAGCTGAAGAATCGCAAGCCGAAGAAGTTGTTCGAACAAAGGATATCAAAACAGTACTGATCTATACCTTCAGATATCTTTTGTTCGAACAACTTCTTCGGCTTGCATTCTTAGTTATTGCAAATGTGACTATCGATAAAACGAGGACAACAATTATATTATCGTTGACAGAGGAAAACCTTGTATAAATTTGACTTGTCTGTCAAACGAATTTGTCGGCCAAATGAGTGTCGGTCAAATGAGTGTCTCTCGTTTAATCCTATATAATAATATGCTGAAGTTTCGCATATAACCCAGTGGTGAAAATAGAAATCAACTAATTTTTAATTCTCTCTCTCTCTCTCTAAAACCATACGTTAAGGCATACGAAATCAATTAACTAACCTGAATCGAACGACTTAATAAAAGTCTTATAGTGACATATCAATTATTTTTAAGAAAAACATGATAATAACAGCACAGATCTACATAAAGAAAAGGATCGAAGTTATTATTCTATTAGAACTTTTGATTAAATTCTTACTTCATATCCACGAAAATAATCAATAACGAATAATTTCCAACAATAAAATCCAACTCTTTTGTCACTAATCCTTTCAATGAATGACATCAACTAAAACAAAATAAATAAATCAATAAGCAAATTCAATAAATAATCGGATACTAACATTTATTCAATTGCTATTCGATAGATTTCTACCCTTAGTAGAAGCTAAACAAGCATTCAATAGTTTATATGACTTATTCGCTTCAGAATTGACAGAAGAGGCGTTGTTTATAATAAACATTAGGATAAAGACAAAAATTAGAGCTGCGTAAGTGAACATTATTCTGATATATAAAATCATTTTTCCGAAGATAGGAGAATATAAAAAAATACTGACAATAAAGACCAATAGTATCCAAATTAATAGTAAAAATTTCGACCAATAATCACTGTTATAATCATTTATTTCTGAATATATGGAATTCAATATTTTGATTATATTATAATAATTCAGTGTTTTATTTTTATCTTTCAGTTTTTCATTAATAACTCTCAGTTTGATTCTCAAGTAATAGCAGATTATGTAGAAATAAATCAATTGCCAAATTATGATTAGGTATACAAAATACAGAGAAATACCAAAAAGTAAACTGTATGGAATGCCTAAAAGGATTATCTTTGCAATTGAAACGTTCTGAATGTACAACAGAATACAAACTATGAAACCTCCTGGAAAAAATCCTAGTTTTATAAACCATTCACATATGAGAAATGACATCTTCGACGCTTTTATTATTTTATAAACTTGTGCATCATTTGTAAGACCAACACTTTTTGGTGAAACTAAACCAGAAATCATTTCAAATGGTTTGAGATATGAAGGCTTTATATCATTCTTATAATTGTAATAATGAATCATTTGTGATACGAGTGCTAATAGCGTTATGAGAATTGTAGCGATATTTAAATGAAGCCTAAGATTCATAAAGTGAAAAAAATCTCCAATGAATTCGAGTAGATCTGAATCTTCATCAGACAATAGCAATGATATGAAAGATCTTATGATGAGTTGTGTATAAACAATAAGTATCAAAATAGGATTATGAAAAATATTTCTTTTTATCGAGCCATTTGGAAATAGAGATAATCCGATGCTATATAAATGAGTCGCAGCACTAGCTATTGTAATATCTCCAGGCAATAATTCGTCTGGATTAAGTACTTTTAGTCTTTTAACCACTTTTAGTGACATTTATCTGTACCTTGATTTAGTTTCAGTTCTTTTAACTATGATATGAGGATAACTCTGGTGACTAGATGTTTGTGAAATTATTTAAATTATTTTCGAGGAAAATTGAGGTTAATTATCACTTATCGCGTTAAAATATAATAAACTATACTAATATATTTTTCGCCTTAGATAGAATATTATGGTAATGCTAAACTTGAAAGTCAATTAGTACATGAATTACATCTTACTGTTAATTGTTTTAATGGTTTTTTTGAAACGTAAATGAGGAATCAATAAATTATAAGTAAACTTTCATAATATCAGATATGTTTTAATATACAGGGTAAGAAAAAATGATTTCGTAGAGAAGCATAGAACAAAATCTATTATAGTTAGAGCAAAATCGGTTGGATATTCTGATTCTTCATTGAAAAATACATCAGAAAGAGTTTATTTTAAAACTCAGTATGAAAATTTGAATAACACTCTTGTTCACTTTTATTCCAATTGTCTATTACACATTGCTCACTTCTTTTTAATTTGCAATCCATTTTCGAGTTATAAGTTGAGCCCCGCTTTCTCTCGCCTCTCGAAAAGCAATGCATTTGATTCTATCGATGAATCTTTGCTCATCCGAATCATTAATTAATCCAGCCATTAATTGTCAACTTTTTTTCAAATAATACCAATGAAAATAGTATGAAAAAGCGATTAAAAACAGATTGTATTAATATCTGTTGGTTTACTAACAGAATATCGTTCGTTAACAACGTTACACGTTTATTAGGTTTTTAAATATAAACTTTCTTTAATGTATTTTATTAACGTAAAATCAGAATATCCAACCGATTTTGCTCTAACTATAATAGTTTTTGCTTTAGACTACGAGAAAATCATTTTTTCTTACCCTGTACATGAAATATAGTGAGATAAAAACGCGTGCACAGTTCTTATGTTTATTTAGTAGTTCATCTTGAGTTTAACATTAATCTATAATAAAGTAGATCTATCATAAGATAGAAAGTGTAATCTACAACTTTTATGTGCGTTAAGCTTGTAGTTATTACCTTTACAGTCATAGTAGAGATGCTCATTTTACATTCCCACCTGCGGGTCTGTGCGGGTGCCCGCGGGTTTGTAAATTCTTTTCTTTCACATCCGCACCTAAAATAATCTGCAACTAAACTCTTAATTCAATGGTTAACGAGATAAGTTTTACTTCAACAACTATTATATTAATAACACAAGATTTTAATATCATGAACTAATGTGTGCTTGAATTCATTGATTGTGAGCAAAATCTATAACACAAGTATTATAGCGGTTGTTCACTATCTACAAAGTAACTTCAACTGTACTTATGGTTTGTTGAAATTTCGGGACGAAAGTAAGGATAGATTTTCTAAACTAAGAGTTATTTCAAAAGGAATTTTAACTATACAAGTAACTAATCCATCCGCTGAGCAAGATTTCATTTACGTTGAATTACCTTTAACTGACAGAAGATGTTCAATATGTACAGAAAACTCGATAAACCGTTACTTATAATATCAAATTTTGATATTATTTTATAGAATATAGATTTTATGCTTAATCATAGTTGATATTTGTATTTACATTCGATTTAATTCAAATAAAAGTTTTTGCGGTTATTTGCGGGTGATCCGCACTTCTTTGACTGCGGGTGCGGATGCAAAAAATTTCATAGATGCGCACCTCTAGGTCACAGTACAAGATCATTTACGCTTGACTGATAAATAAACGTATATGTATTTACCTAAATTGGAAAAATTTCAAAATGACTAATTCCATATTGGTTAAACTCTGTTTTCTGTCTCTTATAGCGGATTTTCACGTTTCCATCAGAATAATTACACTAAATGTAACAGACTTCAGGTTCAGTAAGTTAGTAATCGTATTGTATACTATTGTACTGCTACTGTTGCTACCGCTACTGCCAATAATAATATAATATAAAGCGATATAAAAGGGCACAATGCAATATAAAATAGTAAAGGCCATTCTAAGCTCATTGTTTTCAAGTTGAAATTAATCTCATTATACCAGATAAGCGCATGTCAATAATTTTTCTTTTGAATCTGGGCTTTACATCTTGGGCTATGAGCATAAGAAATATTGAATACCACTTTTAAATTGATGGCAATTCAGATTAAGAGTTCAGAAACTGATTCAAACTTTCATATCTTTATCAAACTTTTAGCTTGACTTCAGTGCGGTTTGATATAATGAGAACTAGCACTAAAAGTAATTTGTGAAGTGTGCAAATCATTGGTATGTCATAGTGTTTTTGTTTTTATGCTATCAAACCTCTCCGCAATAAGATTTGTCAGAGACCTCTTTATTATTTTTTGCATTACTTAATAGACCAATAATTAACTGAGACCAAAACTTATATGTATCTATGCCTTAATGTATACGTCTGATGCTTAGGTCACAAACGTAAGGCTCAGAACGAAAAATATTTGTATGTTAGTCCTAAGGTAATGCTTTGGTATTTCAAAAATTTCATTCAGACCTCTTTTTGAAAAAACAAGTGGCTTAAAAATGCCAAACACTTTTCGTTCATTCAAATTTTCAATGTTATTAACACAAGGGATTTTTCGGTTTATTGCAAAATTTGAAAAATAGGATAATCATTGTGGCAACCTGTTATTAGGGGACTCAAAACAGAGATAAGCAATTCTGAAATTAGACATTGTGAAAGTAGCCATTTCGAAGTCCCGCCCCTAAATTACAGAAAAACAAGTATTTATATAATTCTAGCTAAAATTAACAATATTAAAAAAGCCAAAAAACTGTAAAAAGCAAAAGTTATGTAATAGTAATCATTATCTTTTACTTTTTGTATCATTGTTTGTAAGGCAAAGTTACAATGAAACATTTATTAAAGAACAGTTTTAATTCATTTGAAGTCTATTAATAATTTGTATTCTGGGAAATAAATATAGAAACTTTACCAGAATTTCAGGATCAAACATGATCAGAATCGGTAAAGAATTCCCGAAGCTATTATCTGCTTCAAACTACCCATTAAACCGAGAAATGGTATTTTTTCACAAACGTAATGATTGCGTATTTCTGACAATCACGGTCATTATCTCAATTCTCGGCAAAGTTTCGGTTCCCGAACTTCTGGTCGTGTTTCGAGTCGAATAGCCAAACTTGATCGCTCAGGACAATAAAATCTATTCTGACCTAGCCATAAGGTCTACATAGATATCAGACGAAGATTAACCATGATGTCTCATCATGTTTGATCCAAATCCTGAAATTTTGGTAAAGTTTCAACATTTATTTCGTACCAGAAATTTGAAAATGAATTATAATTGACTGAATGTTGTTTTCGAAAAGATTTGATTTCATATTATGATTAATTATATAGTACTACAAATAAGTGCGAAATTTCATGTAAAAGTCTATAAAGATAAAGAAATTATGGCAGAATGTCTTGATTTTCTATATTTACCTCGCAAGGTGTATAATAAAATCTTACAGAAAAAGTAAGTCTAGAACAAAAATACATTAGAAAGCAAAGCACTTTCTATCGAGTCCAACCTGACTCTTTGATAGAGAAATAGGTAAAATAAATTGAAATCTCAAATTGAAGCCCCTGATTTCAATTTTTCATCCTGGAAGAAGCATATTACGTGAATAACTCTTCATAAAAAGAATTTAGCCAAGTTCATGTTTAGAACGACTCCATGTTCCAAAAATAACACTGTCTTCAGACCTGACTTTTGATGATTCAAGTGTTTCGAAGTATGAAAAAGATAAATTTAACAAAAAGCATTCAAGCTTACTATAGCTAAAATTTAAGTCTGATCTCACACTCTAACAAATATTCTTTATATAAGAGATAGAATATTTAATATTTTCACATAAATCATGAGAATTAATAACTATTTAAATAGAGATTTCAAATTTTTTATAAAAAGAAAACTGTTATCACAATAGTTTGTTAATAAGAATGTCTCGGGAATATTTAGCTTGTCATAGAATAAAAACAATTTTCTATTTCCATGCGAGTTATTAATAATTTATAGTTTCCGATAATAAAATTTAACTCTTTTCCGACCAATTTGTTCAATGAATGACATTAGCTATTATATTATAAAAATTTCATTATTTCGAAGTTTTATTTCTTCCAATTAGGGTAGATACACTGATAGAATATAACGATGTACACTCGCAAAATAAAGTCCTTCCTATTACAAAATAATTGATAAGAAATTAAGACTTTAAAAATTTTATCTAATCTGGTATGCGACGGTCTTATCAAAAGAGTAAAAGTTGAGTATTACGAAAAGAGTCTTTTCGTAAAATATTAAACATCTTGTGCATATTTTTGCAAAAAAGCATGTCATTTCGATAAATTAAAGCATGCAATTTGTTAATAACGTGCATCGAGCTAATGGTCAATCACTAAAATTGAACGCAATCAAATCATTGTGATGTTAGGAAGAGGTATGAAATATAAAGATATCGTGCGCTTTAACTTTAGGCTATAAAACTGTTTTAAAATGAGCTCAAAGGTTTGGTCAAACAGGTCATATTAAGGTTAAGTTTTTTTTGGTTTTTTGAAATTTTTGTCAAAATCGAATATGAGTGATGTATGTCACGAAGCGATCAATCTGCCATAGGTTCTTTGGGTCATATACTAAATATTAGTGGTACTATATATTTAATTCATCAATGAATTTAAATCTCCCAAGAATTTGTGGTAATTTTGTTATATTTTTTCCTACATGAATATTTTTATAGTATAAAATGTTATAATAAAAGATAAGAACTTCATACTCATAGTTCTCTTCTAATCAAAGTTGATAAGGAAAAGGGGATATTTTTTGATTAACTGGTAGAAAGGACTTTATTTCTCCATTGTACATAAAGAAAAGGATTAAAGTTATTTTTCTGTTAGAACTTATGATTAAATTTTTACTTCATATTCACGAAAATAATTGATAATGAATAGTTTTTAACAATAGAATCCAACTCTTTTTACCAATTCTTTCAATAAAGGACATCAACTAAAGCAAAATTAGTGAGTCAATAAATAAAATCAATAGGTAATCTCATACTAACTTTCATTAGGTTGCTATTCAATGGTTTCTATTCTTAGTAGAAGCCAAGCAAGCATTAAATAGTTTACATAATTCATTGGTTTCAGAATTGACAGAAGAAGCGGTGTTTATAAGAAATATTAGGATAAGAACAAAATTTCTTAAGACATCTCTACTTTTCTAATGAATCACTACTGACCAGGTAAGTCTTTTCAGAAATACACACTAGTGCTGTAAAACGTATCTCAGAACAAGTTTAGTCAGTAACTAGTAAAATATGCCTAACTGTTCAATTCTCATATTATTTATACCACTTCATGTTTATGTTTGAAAAGCTTCAGAACTTTGTACTATGCATTAAGACTTTCAACTAAATGTTAAATCTGTTGTAAAATTTGAAAATTCAAAAAAATGTTAATTAAATGGCTTATCAGAAATAAACGTTGAGCTCATATCCTAATATTACGCAAATAAAAAGCCAACAGGGCTCTTCAACTGGTATCAGATGTCGACAATTATATGAACCAAACAGATTGGATCTACAAATATGAATAAGCCTTGAGGTGCGACTAAGCGTCGTTTGGAACAATAGCAAACTTTGAGCCATCCCGCTAGAGGAATAATCTATCAGTTTTGACGTTTCTGGATTTAGTTATCAATTTATCTTATATAAACATATTGAAGCCCTATCACCGTTACTAGTGTATACTAAGATTAAGTTTACACTAGCTCATCACTCGCTCAGGCTATGTACATTTTTTCAAAGCTCATTTGTCTCCTTATTGCATAAGTGGTCACCTTCTATAGAAATGGTCAGAGATTTGAGAAAAACTTTTAATTGATCGTGCGTTTTCAAATTATATGTTCAATGCATGCTAGATACGAATTATCTCTAAAAATTTTTGCAGCACAACTCTTAAGCAAGTATTTCTAAATAGGTCTCATATAGGGTCTATAATTAAAACCGAACCTAATCGGACATCAAAACTTATTTTACTCATAGTAAAAGTATAAGTAAGAAAAACTTTAATGTTTGATTGGTTTCGGTTTTGAGTTGTAGACCTTTACATAACATGAGTTAAATAAACCGATTATAACTCATCGGAGAAGATTGTTTTTCAATCAGTGAAAATTCCCAAAAAATTAAGTTAGATTTTTTGGGAAGCACGAGACAAACGTTTATAGAAATTTGAACCAATTTGAATGAAAAATTTGGAAACCTCTATTAAAGTTAAGTTGAAAAAATTCAGTATTAATCAAACTAGAGCCACATCTCTCGGACTATGGGCTTATCTGCTCACATTAAAAACGTTTTTTAATAGTATCTCTGTGTTTAAAAGATGGTGCTATTGTTGTGTAATAGTTAAAATAATAAGAGATTGAGAAACTGTGTATCGTTCATTGGGATAAAAATGTTTATAGTAAAGGTGTTGACTTTACAACAAATAACAAACTTTAAAGTTTGATGCAAAGCAGGAAAGACTTTAGAACTTCATAAACAACTATTATTCTTAACTTTGTCGATAGTTTTAAAGTTTTTCCTGCTTCGCATCAAACTTTGAAGTTTGATATTTGCAATAAAGCCAACATCTTTACTATAGAGATTTTATCCCAATGCACGATGCAGAGGAGTGAAACCCTGTTTGCAAACTACTACTTTGTCCTTCACTAGAATTTTTCTGGAAAAGCGTTTCTCTCTTACACTAATTAATTGGTTTATCCAAAAACAGGCTTTAGTCAGGTTTTTAGCTTTCGTTTACAGTTCGCTTAAAACAAGTATTAAGTATACAGTACTCAATATGTCTGTGTAAAAGAGCGCCACTCCATAATCTCTGAACAAATTATAAATGAGTAAACAAATAATATAGGATAAAAAATATCAATCAATTAATACTTGCTCTAGTCCTAAAAGTAGTGACTCTCCAGTTCTTAATCATTTTGATAATAAATAATATATTTTTGAACACAAATTTTTTATTAATCATTGGTTCTATTAATGTCTAATTAATGTATTGATTGAGAGATTGTTTATGAATATTGTTTTGTTTAGTGGTATGTTACATAATAAATAGTTGACTTTGTTTTTTTTTATAAAACATCCTAAGTTTATACGAAGTTTTTATATGTATGTGCGCATATTAAGGAAATTCAATATAATAATACTTGTGTGTATTTGTTTGTTTGTTTGACACCTTAAAAGCTCAGCTTGTGGTTGTCGTAGGCACCAAATATTTGTATCATTACATTCATTGTGACCTGTGGGCTCTAGATAAGGTATTATAGTTACCGAAAGTGACCACTAGCCATGTCAGTAATTTAAAAGCTATATTATTGAACGAAAACTTTAATTTATAGTAGTTATGTTTATGAAGTTTCTACTGACGATAGTGTTCAAGTCTGATCTTAATATTGAAAGGTTTTCGGAAATAGTAAAACGTCTCTTTTCATTAGTTATAGTATTGTTTATATTTAACATGGTGCTATTATTAGAGAAAGGATTTTTGGTTAAAACCCAAATTTTATTTTCAGCACTAGATTCACAGATTTTAATACTACTAACACATATACACCTTAAAGTACTTGCCAGCTAAGGATGAGGTAAACCACGCCCTCAATTTGTACGAATGTTAGTATAAGTACTCCATTTTTCGTTTTACGTTATTTTGGCGCTAAAGTTGAATGCATGACGTACATGTTACGTGATTGGTTGAAATCTTCTCTATAAATTTTGTGGGCGTGGACTACCTCATCCTTAGCTGGCAAACACTTTAGAGATCGTTTTCAACGAAATTAATTCCATCGAAACCACCAAAAAACACTGAAAATCGTTACAACCACCAAATTTTTTAAAGTTACCCTTTTGTGATTAAAAACAACTCTGTATATCTGACATAAGAGCCAATAGTTGAGGTCTCGCGAACAACTCAACATTGTGGGAGAAGATAAAGAGTCTTTTGGTCTCCATACTACAGAAACCTAAGAAATGTCTCGATAAAATTCCTGATGTAGAAAATCTCAGAAATACTTGAGATAGTAACTTGAAAATTAAACTGCTTTATGCACCTCTTAATCCTGTAGCAATTGAGCGAAGTTTTTCAATTTTCAACCATATTCTTAATGAGAAAATAGAAAAATGAAGCATATAAAGCAATGAAAAGTTATTGATTTTAAAATATAACGGTTTCTTGTAATATTCAACTTTTGTACGATTTTATTATAGCTACCAAATAATAAAATTTATGTAACCAAATAACCACCAAAAAATATGATTTGTTTTGACCAAAAATCCGTTCTCTAGTTATTATTAAGTTATGCTATTAAAGACTAGTAGGTTGACCATAGATTTTTTGCTCGCTCTTATCTAATTTTTAACCATTTAAACTTGAAAGATGCGTTAATTCATACTGAACCTGTGTTTTGATTAGTTGATAACTCATTCTTTATTGAAAAAAATTTTGAGTAAGAAATCTCCATTCATTAAGAACTTTGAGAAGTTTTTAGAATTTTTCAAACTTTGTTTTTGATTTTAAGTTAACCAGACAATAGGTTAACAAAGGATACAAAAAATAACTTTGTATTATATCAATTCAACTGTACACAAAATTTAACTAATCTTATTGTTTCTGAGTTGACAAATTTAAATTATGCTTAACTTTTAAAATGTTGCTAAAATTACTCATTAATATGTACAACAAACTTAGCAATTAGGAAAGTACTAGATTATTTTTTGCCTTAACTGAGAATATTCAAGGATTTCAAATAATAAAAAATTTATGCAAACTTTAATGTATTTAAATTTATTCGTAAAACCGAAACCAAAATAAACTTTAAGTAATTTTCGACATTGGTTATAATGTTTGACAAAGATTTCATTTCAACTAAACCTATAAACTACTTTTATCTCAATTACTAACTAGTTTTAATGATCTGATTTTAGGCTATATTAATTACAAATTCCTATTACTACTGTACTTATGACTCTTTTGGCTTCTATTTTCAAATTTTCATTTCTCCCTGATCACCATGACTTTTACTATTCTTTCACTTTTCTAATCACTTTTATTAGAAACCCTCTTTTTACTAGTTTAATTGAAGATTTAATTCTACTTATATATTAGTTAAATATTATATACTGCTAGTTTTTTTCTCATCATTAGCTGTCACGTAATTTTCCAAGAGTTATATCTGAAAGTTCTATCAATTAATAAATTTTAATTAACCAAAAGTTTAAAAATAGGTTAATTCTCAGTTAGATTTTAATTTGAACCTGCTTTTAGTAAACTTGTAATTGAAATAGTTTTAATTCAGTATAAAATCAATTCATTGAATATTATGAGTTTCGCCTGACTATAAATTTTTGAATAGCGTCTCTTCTGACTTCAAGCCTTTTCTACTCAATCACAATATAAATTGTGATAATTTTGATGAATCGCGAAATTTTTAATCTGCAGCCACGTTTGTCTGAGTTATGATAGAAAAAATTGGTTGCCGATTGTATTTCGGATTTTGCTAGTTTTGTATTGAAATTCTTCAAATCCTCATCTATAAATGTCTGAATATAGACTAAATCTTTCCAATTAATTTGTTTTATGAAAGGTCTTAAGACTCTCTTTTATCAAAACGATTATTTTTTATGAGATAAATCAGAAAATTGATATTTTGTACAAAAAGTGATACAACACAGGATTTCTCTCCGATTTATAGCCAAAACAAAAGTGAAATCAAGTTTAGCTTTGAATACAATTTAAATCAATAGCTAATTGATATATAGTATTTGATGGGAGATTTTATAATTCTGAGGATTTCATTGAAATTGTATTAATTTTGACGAATTAGGTTTTATTTAAACCAAACCTAACGCGAATCTGATTGTTTTGAAACAAAAAATAAATTTTTTAAATACTAATCGTATACTACGGTACATATAATATCTAGGGTTACGCTTTTGTTCTGTTCCGCGCTTTCATGAGACAGCGATTTCAATGTTGAAACTTGAATTTAAATCTTAGGCATTCTGTTTTCAAATTATAAACTTATTTCATTAATATTTTCGTTATTTTACTCATGAGTCGGAAAGAAAACGAGGCTTATCCCAAAAGAATTATACAAGTCTATAAAATCAATGGCGGATTGAGTAATTGAACTGCAAAAAAGATCACTTGTCGGCATTTATGGCCGAAGGAACTCATTGACAAGTAATACTAACAATTATAAACCGTTTTAACGAAAGAGAAAGTATTGAATATTTAAAAATGAGTGGTAGAAAGTTTCTTGTATGGCGAGCTATTGATCAGTTCGGAAATGTGAGCGAACCTTACATTTCCGAGAAAACTATTAATGGTGATGCGTATCTAAATGAATGTTTTGTTAAAAGACTTTTACCGTTTATTCACAAACACCACAATTTAAATTATACTTTGTTTTAGCCAGGTTTAGCAATAGCGCATTATCATAAAGATATGCAGTTTTGGCTTCATCCATAAAACATTGATTTTGTTAAAAAAAAGGTTAAAATGGGCTCAATGTGCCACATGCGCGTTCTATCGAGCGATATTGAACAGAATGTAAGAAAGAACATGACAAACGAAAAATTGGACCAAAAAATTTTATCGGTTTCAGACGAGTATGGCAAATTTTATCCTTTAAAGTTGCTCAGAAAGTTGCAAAATTTGTAGTGAATAGTTTAAGACTAAAATTGCGCGCAATAGGCTATAGAGATGTCTTTGTTCCATTCAAGTTGACAAAATAATTCGTTAATATCTACATAATAATAATATAAGTTTCTGTATTGATATCTTACCCATGTTGAATTTTATATAGTAAATCTAAATGTGACCCTAGATATTAGACGTGCCCTATCAGTGACTTAAGTGATGTATTCAATATTTACGCCTTACAAGTAGAAAAAAATCCAAATGAAATGTTTTTGAGCTGAAGACAACTACAAAAACATTTCATTTCATGAGATTTGGCGCAGAACAGTGCAGCCCCGAGTGGCCTGAACCTATATGTTATATTGGTATTCTCTACACCTACTAATCAAATGAGGAGACTAATGTAATGTAATGTCAAGCATAAATTTTGAATAGATGACTATCTATTTAAAAGCAAATTTGCTGCATAAACTTAAATAATGTCTATCAACATAAATTTAATCAAAACGAAGGAAAGTTCCGCGGCCCCATAGAACTCAGTCCCTGAATATTGATTCATTTGAAATTTCTTATAATGATTAAGCTGAGAATAATATATGGCTCCTCTTATGATCTAGATCTTTATCCTCTCTTAACAATCACAAAATTTTTAAATTTTACTACTAAAAGAGCATTGAAAATTTTTACTAGTTTTCAAAATGATTCATATATTATTTTGTCAAAAAAACTATTTCATAACTATTTTAGTGAATTTTACAATGAAAATAAATTTTTGAAAATTCTTTTAAATATGATGTCCCAAGAGACGCAAGTCAAAAGTTAGAGAACAAGATTTACACATTTATAATCTTCATTTTCCCCAAGTATTATATTGGGTCTCTTGAGGCGGCGTAGTTAAAAAGATGAAAATCTATCAAAGAATATTTGGAATCTATCTTATGTAGATGAAAATTTGAAATCTTAATATTAATTTTTCTCTCAAAATCTTATGCAAACATAAGGTTTCTGCAATAAAACATTAACGATTCTCTCAATGAATTTTTGAATGTTTAAACTCTGAAAATTCAAATGACACAGTAGAGACTACGATATCCATATTAATATAAAAACTATTTTCAATTTTGGTCAGATTCAATTAAGTGATATTCATAATAGTCTGATCTTCAAAAATTAGATTGATTTTATTATTCTGGAGAAAATTATTTTGTACATATCTATGAGGCTAGGTCAATGTTATATCCAAATTTCTCTTTTTTGACACTCATATTCTCAATTCTAATTATTTATTATTTTGAATGAAATATTTGTTCTTTTTAGCACAGGGATGATTTTAAGTTTGATATCCATTTAATATTATATCTGTAGAGAACTTTACTTAATAAATTAACCAACCATAATTAATTTTTGCTGCCTGCGCTGCAAATGCATTGCAAAGAGTAAATTTATAACTGATTTTGCATATCTCTATTTCCTAGTAAATAATTGTAGTTGGTTTAATATTGATTCATTTAGCGCGAATAAAGTATGGATAGCGACACAATAACCAGATTTAGTGTTGGACATCCGATGCCCATTGGCCGCTTGTACAATGCAAGGACTGGTGTTGACTGTGGCGTGAATTTGTTTGACCAGATACCGGATGAGCTAATTGCCAGAGATCCCCAAAGCTATTTGAAGCTGAAAAGTTTAATTTGCAATGGGCTTTCGTCGACACTTAAGAGTTTAAATATTGCTGCCAGCGTCAAGCTCAGCGCCGGCTTCGGACCTCTGAAGGCCGCAGTTTCAGGAGTCGCCTCAGCCCTGCTGGACGAAAGGACATCATCACGAGCTGCTCGTGTATCACTCACCTATCTGAAGCATGTAAAATACGAGCATGTGAATTTATTTGACCAGCGATTTAAGCAGTTGGTTAATGAACAGGCTCTCAATTATAGCGGTGGCACGCATGTAGTCGTTGGTCGTGTGATGGGAAATGCAGCGGTGGTCACTGGCGAACTTTCTACTAGTGATATGTCAGAACTGGCCAGGGTCAAAGTAAATTTGAAGGGCAACTTTGATAAAATCATTAAAGCTCTTGGCGATGTGAAGGCGAAGGCTGATCTGTCAAGTGAAATATCGGCGTCAGAAAGTCAAATTTCGTTGGTCTTCAAGGTTGATGGTGACTTTGCTGAATTACCAGCGATTCCTAGTAGCTTTGAAGAAGTTAAGGACTTAATTAGTAACATTCATAACTATATTAAAGTAGAAAAACCAGTTGAATATAAGCTGTTGCCGTTGAATATCTTGAAACAAGAGGTATTTAAGGATTTAGCCACCTCTCAATTTAGCCTGACCCTTGCTGATGAAAGTCAGTGCGAAGAAGCGCTGGAGCTTCTTGATGAAATTACTACTTCAAGGCTAAAAATTGAAGACGTTTTAAACGACATCAATAATGGTCAAGTAGAGTTCACTGA
Organism: Archegozetes longisetosus; assembly: GCA_018873245.2. Taxonomy (NCBI): domain Eukaryota; kingdom Metazoa; phylum Arthropoda; class Arachnida; order Sarcoptiformes; family Trhypochthoniidae; genus Archegozetes; species Archegozetes longisetosus. Next base: position 2,435,079 of record JAEMBT020000009.1, on the reverse strand, counting down.
TGAAATTGTTGATGAGGTCAGAGAAGCTCTGGACGTCGTCAAGGGACTTCTGCGAAACTTCCTGAGGGACATAAAGGAAGTATTATTTGGTGCTGCAAATACTGGAGATGATAGCACAATTTCATCTGCTCTTTTATGCAAAATTAACGTTGAGTACAGAGAGAAATTTAAAGTAATTGAGAAGCAAAATCGAAACGTGATGAAAAAGGTAAATAACATCATTTTGCGGTTAAACAATTTTGAAATTAATTTTATCAACTTTCAGGTGATCACCGACAACAATAAGGTTGTCCTGGTGGACGATTCGATGCGAAGAGAATTGCGAGAAGAAGCAGTCCGCATTGCGGTGGACGGACTGGTTAAGCACAAACAAGACCTCGACGCAGTGGCCAAACAAATAGTAAAAACGTTTAACAAGAATTATGGTGAATGTTGGCAGTGCGCCATTAGCCGACATACCCTCAATCAAGCAGTACGGTATAAGACTCATTATCTTAAATTTAAAGTTGGCCAAGTGACCATCCTTTTGTTTCGGGCATCTGAATCTATGTTGGACTTCGATGACCGTAAGGTCACTGTGAACTATATTGATGGTATGACCACTGCGATGAAGGACATGGTCATTGATACAGCACTGAAAGCGATCAATAATTGTGATAACTTAAGTGAAATTGCGACTTACATCAAGGACACGTTAGACGCCAAGTACGGCAAGTGCTGGAACTGTTTCCTGGGTCCCAGCTTCGATTGGCGGTACACGTACGTAGATTACCATATAAGCTTTGAAGTTGGTAATGTAGAATTCGTTGTGTTTTATCACAAGGGAGCAGGATATATGTTATTTAGTTAGGCATCTTAAAATGTAAAAGCATACAAAAGCAGATGAAACATTTTAACTCTTCAAAGGTAGAATAAATATAAAGTTAAACGAACTTACAAATCCTTCATATAATCTAACTATTTTATATAATTTACTATCAGTGGGAATTTATCAGTGAATAACTGTAGATAAATTAAACGTACACTTAAAAAGAATTTTATCGTAAATAGATTTTTCTCTTTTTTCCTCATTTTGAATGTTCTGTCTATAAAAATAGATAGAATATTTGGTAGATGGGACTTAATAAGGGCAGATACTTTTGATGAATGATCCTAATAGAACTCAATGTGCTGAATCGAATACTAACTAGAGCGTCTATATTTCGGGAAATCCCAAATCATCTCCTGAAACTTAATCAGCGGGAAATCAATTTATGACTGCGTATCAAGTAATAAGAAGTCATATGGTAACATCCTTATTTTCCCGAATTTCCTGAATCAAGGGGAAAGTCCTGAATTGAGAAAACTCCCTGAGTTTTCTAAAATTTAGGTTTTAACAGCACAAAAAATTACTATACTATGAAATTACATTAGATTTATTGCAATTTTCTAGTTAAATTAACAACATATAGCATGTAATATGGGGAAAATAATACTTTTTAAACTTCGACTTCGCGCTAACCTATCTATGAATAATATAAAATGTCTTATTTAAGGTTTGAAAGTTATTTGTGGATAAGTCAGAGCGAATTGAAAGTTTAGAAATTATTGAACATTTAAATACAATTCAATTCAATCAATTTTCAGGTTATAACTAATAGGAAATGCCAATTTTGGCCCCCTGAGGTGCAAGGCGAGACCTATATCGTTTGAAAGGTCTCTTCGAGTACTATAAGAATATATAAAGAATGGGTCAATTGAGACATTCCTGTGACCAGTATGGCCAAAAATTACGTTAATTAGACGTAGTGGTCTTACCCCCTCCACCTATATATTATGGACTCAGCTCACCGAGCTGAAAATATTGGTACCATGTTTGACCCTGTAAAGTGACCTTTAACCCTACCATGTGACCTATTACTTTAAACCCCACCTCAAAGTCATCTTATGGGATATCATTGGAATCACCTTGTACAAGAATTGTCCGTGGCGGGCGGTGTCTGTTCCATTGTGATATAAACTCTGGTTTGACACTTTCGAGTAAACATACTATACACATATATATATATTCTTGATCAGAATGATGAGAAGATTTCATTGATATATATTTCATGCATGAAAAGCGATTTTGAAAAACCGATTTTTCGAAAAAAAGGTTCCGCTACCCCCTGTAACTCGGTTACGGTTGACTTTTTGTTTTAATTCTTTCACTATTCGACTCAGCACATCTGATTTAGTAGGATTACACCATCCACACTGAAATTGCGCATTTCCCTGTTTATACAGTTTTCGCACATAGCTGCTCGGAGATGCTCCGATTGCAAAGTGCCCAGAGACAAAGTATTAGTACTTGAAGAGATTTATCGAATGATATAGGTTTCACCTTGCATCTCGGGGGGCAACTTACATAGGATTTGGGCATTCTCCTTTTTCTGTAATAAAATAGTAATTTGAATTTTCTAAATAAGCCCCAAATTGTGTCTTTTTCAACTTCTTTTCCCTCCCAAACAGAAGGTTATATGTCCCGAATTATAGACGCCTTAGATATATCACATGCCATGTTTTGTCCACAAATTACGTGAAATTTTTGATTTTTTAATAATTATTATATACCCCAGGCACTCGCCCTTTGATGATCGATTCTAATAGTATTCGATGTGGTGAGTCGAATGATATATTACATGCCCATATTCTATCCATAAACTACGTAAAAATTAAATATTTTGAAAACTCAAAAATAGTTCTATCGCTATGTATCCCCTCCGAAACGAGCTATAAAATAATTAAGAATCCATGTGCGTGATTTAGCCTAAGTGAAAATTTTGTCAGGCTGCGAAGCGAGGAACACGAAGCGTTCCGAGTGAAGTAATCTGACGCTATCTTCAGCTTAAGTTAAATCGGGTTCGTGGTGGTTAAGTTAAACGAGTCGCCGATAGGTACTTTGACAAGGATGAATGGAGAGTGGGTGTCTGGGGCGGTCGGGTGGGTGCCTGGGGTATATAATAATTATTTAAAAGATCAAATTTTCACGTAATTTAGGATAAAACATGGTATGTGATACATCATTAGGCTTCTCTCATCCAGTACTACTAGAATCAATCATTAAAAGTAAATGCCCTTAATGAGTACCTTAGTTCGAAAGACCGAATATTCAGGGTAGTTGAGTACGTGTCTATCCTAGAACTTCTAACTTTCTAACCTTTTTATTGAAAAATATATATAAATCTAAAAAATATAGAAAATGTTCGACGAGGGAGCATTACTATTATTATACGAGAGAAATCACCATAGCCTTCAGCTGAAATTTAAAATGTTTACGTGATTTTATAACTTATTCACAAAGTATTGAATCATTGGATTTTACATACTTTGTAAATAAGTTGTAAAGTTATAAAAATTTTTACATCAATTAAATTACCAAATATCAAAGATTATTTATGTTATTTACAAACGACCTACAACTAATTGTAAAAATTGTGCATTGCCATACATACTGTTGACGTTTCATACAGATATTATTTTTATTACAATTTATAGTACTTCGGTTCAAATAAAGTTTGTATCAATTATATAATTTATGGTATGCGACAAAAAATTGGCAAAAATTCTTTTATTCATAAAAATTTAATAGATACACATAGGTAAACTTTGTTATTTTTAAACGGTAGCACTCGTTCCAGTATTTAAAAATTATTATATTTTTTTAAATTCTTCATCGCATCATAGGCTACAGTAAACAATTTTTAACACCCAAACGACATATCAATAAAAGACCTTACGTTAAACTTTCAAAAAATCAACGACACTATTTTCAAATAGATAAAATCATTTAGTGCGATATTTTACATAAAATTAGAAATAACAACAATTATTCAAATGAAAATTTTAGGTTTTATATCACAATTAAAGTTAACTCTAAAACAAATATCACTTCAAAACTTCAGGCGTCGCAGATTTTAGACGTACCCTATATATTGTCATTGGGTTTTATTAATTTTTAAGCAACTTAAATTTTTTATAATGTTAAACTGAATAAGTTAAAGTGCTTTTTCAGTTAAAAAAATACTGCTATCAAGTATTTTTCAAGTATCGCTTACATCTATAATTCTTTGTTATTAATTGACTTTAAAAGTAGCGCTTGGTTCTAATTTTTTTGAAGTAAAGATTTCAAATACAAATATATATATATTATTATTGATGTCTTTTACATTATAACGTTATCAACAACTAGGTAAATACTATACCTAAGACAAAATTAAAGTTTAAATATGTATAAAAGCTTTGCTAATTATTTTTTCGCATACCAAACTTCATACATATATTTAATTTAGATTTTCAAAGTTTTAAAGTTATTCATAAAGTGCTTTAAGAACGACATCACAATTATCATGATATGGATTACTCAAGACATGACCTAATCTAAATGGATTTAATTCCATAACTTTTGGTGTAGCAGAAGTTGCATTCTCTATTAGAGTTGGCCAATTTTTCACAACATTTCCCAACTTATTGGTCACAGGAAGAGATAATGGATTTCTATAAAGAAAATCGATTGTCATCACTAGAAAAACTTTGGAATCCTAATATCGATAATAATTTTATACCCAGTCTTAGCAAAATCTGTCCAAATCTGAACAATCATTGAACTAAACTCATAATCAGTTTCAGTGTAAGCTTTCTTATTAACAATAGGGTTGCCAAATATGAACCTCATGTCATCTCCGTGACAGACCTCAGAAGCCATCCAGTCCTCATTGCAGCCACTGTATTTGCTTTTATAAGTGGTTACATAGAAATAAATCTTATCACTGGCAGATAATTGCGCGTATTCTTTAGCAAAATAATAAGTAGGACATAAGAGAACAAGGTCAGAATAAATTTGACCATATGCTACACGTAAGGCTGTCTGATTTTTCTCATCGATATGCGATATGTAGAGATCATAAATAGACTGGGCGATTTTCGGCTTCGAGGCAAATGTCGAAAGTATCTTAGCTTTGAATTCATCTTTTGTTATATGAGTTGACAAGTTCTTAATTTTTGGATAACCATCTACAGCCCAACCGACAGCTTCATTATTAGTTATGCCAGCTATCAATTCGATTCCTAGACATGAATTAAATCAACTATGATTCAGGAAATTATTCAAATTGACAAGAAAATTCGAAATTGTTATTTGATACCTGTATTCACTTTTTTCTGTCTCAAAGCTTCTTCAACACCAATTGGCATAACTCCTACGTCATCCCCATAAGTGATTGCGGACTCAACCATATTATGGCTCATAATAAGTTCTGCGCTAACATTTCTTAAACAGCCCAACCATTTATTATCCTGTTTGCAGCCTAAAGATTCGGACATTTTCTTAGAATGAGCCAAATGTACAGATTTATCAGAGTTAAGATTAGGTTTTATATAATAGGCTCCACTTTGCATAATAGCACGACTGAACAGATTTTTAGAAAGTGGCGAAACAATCAAAGCGCTGACAGACCAACTGCCAGCACTGAACCCAAAAATTGTGGTCTGTTTATGATCACCACCAAAAAGTTCAATATTATCCTTAACCCAATTCAAAGCCATTATCTGATCTAAAATTCCGACATTACCAGGGGCTGATGGATCAGCACCGTATAAGAAACCGAAAGGCCCCAGTCGATAGTTAATACTGACTACAACTACTCCGTTAGAGGCTAGAACTGTGCCATCAAAATTATCTTGATCATATCCATTCCCTATGCTGAGACCTCCACCATGAATCCAGAACATGACGGGCCGTAACTTATCATCGCCTGCCTTTCGTTCTTCGCTATAGATATTTAGGTAAAGACAGTTTTCACTCATGTTATGTGGAGAAGAACTTTGAAAGCAAACATCCCTGAAATGTGTCGCATCATAAGTACTATTCCACTGACGGACTGGCTTTGTTATGCCGAATCGATTGCTACCTATCGGCGGTTCTGCATATGGTATACCCAGAAATTTATTGATAACTTTGCTGTTGACATTTACTGAAAGTCCATTTATTGGACCAGATTTAGTTTTGACAATTATAGCATTGGTTATAAGGCAATTTTGCACTAAAATTATGGATATCAAACTCAATAAAACAACTTTATCATACATTTTTGGTTAATTCTGCAGATTTTTCTTGTATAAGAAAAAAAATTAGTTTATATACTTCTATCTGATCCTGAATTTTGCCAAATGTCTTGAACTGCATATCACTGATCGATGATATGAAAGTTCCTGTTTTTTATTACTATTAATAAATATAATCTTTTTAATATTTCACAATAAATATACACTGTAATATTAATTAAAAAAATATAGTCTCAGGTCATCTGTATCAGTTTTTGAGAATATATGATATTAACTGTTAAGTTTGAAAAGTGGGTGAAGTGGGTCTTTACTCTCCTGTGAAGCTGAATTAGTGGTGAGTTATTTATGGTCAGTGGAGCTTGATCATAAAATAGGATCGAGCTATGCTTAATTTTTATATATGAGTTGAGTTCGGACGAAACCTGAATTATCAAATAAAGAACAATTCAAGTACCTGTAAAGAAGTTTAAAAATGATAAAACTATTAATGAAAATGAATATACTTAGATAGCTTACAATGACTCAAAACTTCAAATTCGTAGTACATGAGGGATAGGATTGTCAATGATATATCTGTTTTTAAACACATTTTTTATTCATAAAGGAATCGTATTTTAATTGGATAAATTGAGTGCGTACTACGAAATTGGTTATAAGTTATCCAAAATATATGATAGAAAATATTAATAGTTTTGCGACTCATATTTATATTAATGGTTATCTTCAACGTACAAACTTTTAACTTTTTCGATGACTTATCATTAATTAATTTTATCATAAATATTGTTTCTCCGTTCATTATATAGATCACCATTAATTTAATGTTTATTTTGATTGAAAGTTTTATTAAACGAATTTTTATCTTATATATATTAAACTATGCGCTTTTCCGCTTTGAGAGACTTCACATTTAGGTTAAAAAATCTAACACATCATTCACAATCATGTCCATCATATTACGGGAAAGCATTTCATCAAAATTGTGAGAGTTTCTATAAATGTAATGATATATTTGCTGATGACACAAAAACTTATCGTTCGTTCATATATTTGCTTTCACTGAGACAAGTCTCACAATCACAATATTTAATGCATACAATATTCTTCCGAATAATTTACTACCCAACTATAACATTTTGACAGCTCTCAGCATAATGGTCTGCTTGTAACAGTAATGATCTAGACTTTGAACCTAGCTGAAATTCCAAACGAAGCTTTTCGACCACCGAATGATAGACGATCAGTTAGCTTCATTTAATTTTGATGGAGTAAAATAATTGAAACTCCGTAGGAATAGAAGTTTTCCATAGGAACAAATTTATGAAGGGATCATTAGTATGAAAGTTTTTGTAGAATGATTACATATAACATAATGATCAACTTAAGAAAAATAGCGACAGGTTAGGTTGTGTTAGGGTCGATTTCATCTTATCGGTAGAATTTTCAACTCGAATTGAATATTTTTACGTATCCAGTACCGAAATTTCTTATTCGAAATCTACCCTTCATTAACATTTAGAAAATATGCATAATGATCGTAATATCAATAATGTGTTTTCTGTACTTTAGCCATTTTTGTTTGATGAAATTTCATGATTTAAATATTTTGAATAGCTAAATAAGCATAAAACTCAAACAGACTACTAACATTTCTTTTACATTGAAAGATTTAAGTTACTAAGCTTATATAGAGATTTAATAATCACTAATAATAGTCTTTTCCTCATCAATAGTTCACTTTCAAAGCTCATTATTCAAGCTCTCCAGAGATAATCAAAAAACATACTTATAAATTTTAGAACACTAATCAATTCATAATTGAGAAAATTTCAAAACATTATCAGAAAGAATATTTGTTAGAAGAGTTATCGATTCACTTATTGTTTTTGAAGAAGTTACTTATTAACTGATAATTTTTAAAAAGTTATTTAGAGCAAAACATGTTTTAAACTTTTGAAATAACTAGCCTTCAGATTTCCATCGACAAATTCAGAAGTTTATATTTCTAGTTAAATACGTAAAAATTAAATCAGTTCGATGCTGACCATGGAATCGCTGCTTTATCAAATGGATACGGAACATCATTGAAGCTTCTATTATAATGAACATTATTATAAAAATGATCTGCAAACTCAATAATAGCTGTATAGTCTTCTTGAGTTGGCATATGTCCACCTTTACGATAAGCAATACCAATACGGTCCCCAACACCAAGATATTGATAGACAATCTTCGCAGCTCTGTATGAGACGCTAGTACCCTCTGGATTAGTCCAGTAATCTTCAGTTCCCTCCGTGATCAGGAGAGCCCTCAGAGCGACCAACGCTATTATAGAGTGCTGATCAAAGGGCAGCCGAGTGACGTCAGGGACAAATTGACCGAATAGCGTTGTGTACCACCATGGAAACGCCCCATATGCGTTACTGATTTTCTCTGCCTTCCCATGCTCTTCGTAAAAGAATCTGTAATTACCGACCCCGCTCAGACCAGAAGAAGTCGGATATGTGATAGCCACTCGATCATCAAAAGCTCCAGCCAAAAGAGCTGTTTTTCCATATCGAGAATGTCCAGTTACCGCTATTTGTTTACTGTTAAACTCTTTCATAGAGGTTAGCGCATCGATTACTCGATGAAAACTCCAGGCCCAGACCATAAGGACACCAGTATCAGCGTTCGGATATAGTTTATAGAAAATTCCTGATCGGTTCTTATTATCACCCGCGATTTTCGGGAGATCTAAATTAATGACTGCGAATCCGTGTTTGCTGAAAGAATAGCCTGCGAATGAACCGACTATTAATACAGGATATGGTTTTGTGTGATTTGAGGGCAAATCAACTATTGCACTGATCGAAGCCTGAGTCCCGTTGACTACTATGTCGATTTTTAGAGTATTTCCGGTTAAAGATGAGTTCAAGTGGTCAGGAGGAGAGGGAAGATGTCCGTACTCATAGTGTTGAGCCATTTCTTTGATTTCTTCCCGACGTTTAGGCCAATCACTTGGTTTTGTAACTCGTGTTCCATCATTGAAGAGGAATGGATCTGGAAGTTCTTTAATTTGCTTTAGTTTCTTTACGTCATCCTCAAGACCTTTAATGAATTTAACATGTGAAAGAATTCATTGAATCCATATTTTTAAAAAAATTATTGAACACTCATTTTTTCAACTAGTTCCACGTAAAGTTTAGGTAAAATTTTTAAGATTTTTTAAGTAGAATTTTTTAGTCCTATATAAGTTCTGATTATTAAAAATTAATTCATTTTTTCAAATAATAACTTACAAAATTATTGATGAAACTATTAAAATCTTCATTTTAGCCTTTGTTTTGAATCATTAGAGCATAGATTTTCAAAATCTCAAATCGGTTTATGCAACTTTAGTAAGACCTCAGTAGCATTCTTATTGTCATCATTAAAATATTTCTCATAAGAATCCAAACTTATGTGGTTTTTCAGATATGGTGAAATAATTTAATAAGGTAATATATTTTTGAGATTAGATCTAATTCAATGATTAAATTGCAAAACTGAGGTGAGTGGCATTAAAAATATGAAAATTAAAGCTTTTAGAGAATAACAAACTGTGACTATTTATAAATTAGGCATCATATTTTTAATATCGAGAATTATACTCTGAATTCTTTCTGTAATAATATCTTTCGGATCGTGTTTAACCACACAATAGCAATAGCTTCATAACTACTTGGCTAACAAACTAAGTAGTTGATGATTACTAACGACGAGTATAAATGACTATGAAAATCAAGCAAGTATTCCATTGGATATTACTTGACGAAAAAAGTCCAACTTTGCCCCTTCTAGAGGTTCCGTACACCGAAGTTGGCTTTTACTTTCCACAAAAGCTGAGAAAGCCATCATATACAGCTATCTCCACTTCGATCTCCACCAATTGAGCAAGCTACCATTTCTCCAATTCTTAACCGATCTTGATCAAATTAATTTCATTTTAAAGCCTATATAATCCGGTTTAAACGCAAAAAAGAGACTTAAAAATTTATTAATATTAAAAAGTTATTAAAGATTTACTAAATTTTACATGTATTTTTATAGGGTGAATCCGGGCTAATAGGTCTAAAGGGGTTCCCGAACTCCCACCCCAAGTGTGATACACCATTGGATTCAGTTCGTCGAGCTGAACATTTTGATACCACACTTGACTACTTCCAAGCCGAACCTGACCACTTCTGGCCACCGAGACCTAACCCCCTCGAAAATGGGTAAACCTGGCTTTACCAAGTTGTAACCCAAGCCAAACCAGATTTAAACTAAGGTATAATAGGTTAGGTCGCGAAGCGACCTAACTTATACTCCCTTAGTTTATATCAGGCTTGTTTAGCTTACGACTCGAGAATCCAGGTTTATCCATTACGAGGTACTAAACCAAACAATGATGGATATCTCGAGAACTACTTGAGATAATTGACCAAGTGAGGTATCAAAATGTTCGGTTCGATGTTCCGAGTTCAATGATATATCACTTGGCGGGGTTGGCCACTCCCGTCGGGAGTTGTTTAGAAGTGATCAGGTTCTGGTCAAAAGTGGTCAAGTGTAGTATCAAAATGTTCAGCTTGACGAACTGAATCCAATGATATATCACACTTGGGGGTGGGAGGTCGGGAACCCCTTTAGACCCATTAGCCCGAAATCACCTTATAAAAATACATGTAAAATTTAGTAAATCTTTAATTACTTTTTAATATTAATAAATTTTTAAGCCTCTTTTTCGCGTTTAAAACCGGATTATACAGGCTTTAAAATGAAATTAATTTGATCAAGATCGGTTAAGAATTGGAGAAATGGTAGCTTGCTAAATTGGTGGAGATCGAGGTGGAGATAGCTGTATATTATCAATATCATACAGTATTACACACGAGTCGAACCGATTTTAGAGATAGGATAAATCAAATCAAACTTTCGAATCCAAATCATTAAAAGATTCGAATCGAAAGCAGTCTAGTCGGGGTCGATTCCTAATGGAGTCCAGGTAGATTTAAAACATTGGAATTTGTATTATATCAGAAAAGCGATCTGGAACTTTCTAAAAATTTCTAGAAACTTATGAAAAATTCTAGAAAGTTCTAGAATCCTATATAATATTTTAGGATTTTCTAGGATAGCATAAACGCATAGTATGTTCGAGAACTCTCTAGAAGGTTCTATAAACCTATGAAGTATTCTAGAATTTTCTAAAACATACTATAAACCCACGAGTTCTATAAAATTTTGGAACAATACAATCTCAGACCAATTTCGGGAACTACTTAGAAAAACGCTTTTAGTACAAATGGGACCCAGTCTATAAAATTTACAAAGCAACTTACAAATTGACTTTATTCATTAATTTCAGTGAGTTCGAGTCTTCGATTAAGCTCGAGATGAGTCAAAATCGATTCAAATAGCGGTTTGAACAGACTAGAATCGAATCTTTCGAGTCGAATTCAAATCTACGTTGATTCGACTCGAATTCCATTTGTCTGGAGCATTATATATCTTTGAAATATCTATATATATCTGTACCTGCTTTAATAAGTTAATGATTTTATTAGGTCGGCCGGAAATTAATCGGACTTTTTAATCACGTTACTGATAAAAGTTGTAAACATGTTTGTTATATTATTGCGCATTAGAGTAAAAGAAAGTGAATGTTGCGGTCGCTTGTATTGCTTGTGCTTTTAAATACGATTTCTGTTTATGGTCCAAAAGTGGACCCACTTCGAGCTAGTGTTACAAATCAAGAACAACTGCATTTATTAAATGTCATGTTCTATTGAACACCTCTGCTATTGAAGTTTATAAGATGCTGGATTAAATAGCTCGGAGAAGTGCATAAAGCAAAAGTCAGGTATATGACCTTTATAATCAATTTAAAGATAGAAGCCGCCTTAGCAGCGAGGACGCCCCTCACCCAGGAAGACCTCGTACTTCGACTGATATAACACACGAACAAAAACTTAAGGAGCTTTTAAATGAGGGCAACTACTGGAGGACCGAAGATTTGGCCCAAGAATTAGGTATTAGTATCACGAGTACAAAGGATCTTTTGAATATGGTAGGGGCAAGAAAGGTAGCCTCAAGATGGGTACCACACGAATTAAAACCCGAACAAAAGGAGTTGCGGGTAGATATTTCTACAGAGAACCTTGAAAGATATAGTAACCCTGATATTCTGGAAATAATTATAGCAATCGATGAAACTTGGCTGAAAAGCTATGACCCATTAGATGCTAAGAGTTCACGTCAATGGATCCTACCTAACCAAACACCGTAATTATTTAAAGTTAAATTTTCGAAATCTAAAAATTATGTGAGTGGCTTTATTCTTTGTCGTAGGCCGACCAAAGTCAGGGCAACAATGAGTGACTGGAAGGTAATGATGATCGTAGCGTTTCATCAAAATCGGATCATAGCTTATCAAATTTTACCAAAAAATAAAAACGTCAATTTTGAAGTTTATCTTGATTTTTTGTCCGAAATATTGCACCGTATTGCGAGACCACTCATCTTACATGACAATCCTAAGCCACACAAACATCAGGAAGTTCAAGAATTTTTCAAACGACATCAATGGGAGGTGTTAAAACATCCCCCTTATAGTCCTGATTTGAATCCTCGCGACTATGATGGTATTGCTAGAATAAAGAAGCCTAGCAAAGGAAAGAGATTTGCCAATGAGAATGAACTTAAAGCTGCTTATGATGAAGTTATTAAAGAAATAAATCTAAAAGATTAGGCTACAGGAATACGACACCTCCCAGAGCGGCAGGCTTTAGTCACCCAGATAGGGGGAGAATATATTGTATAATTATATTATTATATAATAAATATCCTTTAAAGTCTATGATTTCTAATATTCCGGTTATTTTCCGGCTGACCTAATAAATAATTCTTTTGAAACAACTAATTAATTAAAGTAAAAATGAATATTCCTATTAAAAGCACATATCTACCCAAAAGCATTTGAGTATAAAATTTCAAATTTATATATAGATAGTATCTTGTATCTTGGATTTAATTTTTTTAAGAATTATTCATTCAAATTTACTAGAATTTCATTAAATTTTCATCTCTATCAAATATTTTACGCCTCATTTATATTATAGATAAGACTAATTTTTTGATAAAAATTTATTTTTTTATTCAGTCTCTGATGAGTATTTTATTCAGGAAAAAATTGATAGTTCATTAAATATTACTTTGTAATGTAATTTTCTAATAATTCTTTATTATATTTTAAATCATTTGAAAATTCAATATTGAGTTAGTTTAACGAATTTGGCACAATATTTCATAGCTGAGTGAATTGTTAAATTTTTCATATCAAAAGTGACAAAACAATTAATATATCCAAAAATTGTTCATCATTAAGACATTTATCTTGCTTTAAAAGCTGAGAGTGATAAAACTTAAAAATTGTGAACTTTTCCGAATGAATCATACATGAAGCACTCTTTTTCAGATAAAAATCATAGTATTAAAGACTGACATCGTACTCGATTCTTGGGTAATTCCCTTATTACGTGATGATTGTCTTTTTTTTAATGAATTCGCTCTGATTATTAGTGTTATCGGTATATGGGACTCAATAAGAGCAGATACTTTTGATTGATCCTAATAGTACTCAGTGTGCTGATTCGAATGATATTGGGAATGCAAGATATTTTCTTGCATTCAAATATGTCTCCTATTAGAGTGTAAAATAGGGCAATACCTCAAGTTTTAAGAGAAGCGATCTATTTTGTGAACTCAAGGAATAAAACTTTATTGCTTAAGCTCAAGAGTGGAACTATTTTAGGATGAGTTGACAGTAAGTGTCAATTCATCGGAATTAGCTTAAAGATATTTGAGGTCAATCGATTGAGACTGGCCATTAATTCAAATGAAACTATAAACATGAGCCAAAACGTTTGGTTACGGCCCTAAACTTTCGAGTATTTAAGGGCGCTCACAAGCTATACTCGGAACTGATAAACAATTAGTTTAATCTACTACTCATCAGACGTCTTAGATATCTTCATTATCCTTACTCTGAAATCTTTGTATTATATATCTTAAAATAAATTTTAGTAGAATAACAGCAAGTGTTTTGGTTGATTTTTTAAAAATAAGTTTATGTATCTTTTGCTGTTTTTTAGAGTTGCGCTTAAAGCAATCCTAATTGGCAAGTGCGGCAACAATATACGAAATGCCGGTTGGATTTTATTTTTGCGTAAAGCTGGAGAAACTATTACATATCTATATGTTTATTATCAGCATGACTTGACAAGCAAAATTCTCAAGTCACACCCACTAAAATTTTCTTAAACGTTTTTCTATTTATACTGCTTAATAATGAGCAAACAGATTCTCAAAATTCTTTCTATGGGCGGAGTTATAAATATTCAAAGTTCGAATTTTAAAAATTTTAATTGGCTTGTACTTTCTGTGAAGCTGATAAAGCCATTAAATATCAATATATTATTTTTAGCATGACTTGACCAACAAAAATCTCAAGCCACGTCCTCTTCCGACAAGTTCTAAGTCACACCAACCAAAAAATTTAAGCTACACCTACTAAACTTTTTCTAAATTTTCTTGAAATTCCATCTGTGGTTAGAGTTATAAATTTTCAACGTTTGATATAAATTATGCCCATTCTCACGATTGGAATATCGAAACTTTTAAGATTCATAACCTCACTCACAGAAGGAATTTCAAGAATCCGTTTGCATATTCTTAAACAGTATATTTCTGAGAAAGTTTAAAAAAAATATTGGTGGGTTTGGCTTAAAATTTTTGGCGGGCATGGTTTCGAGGTGGTCGGAAGAGTGCGTGGGTTGAGACTTGCTTATCAAGTTTTGCTGATAATAAATATATATGTACAGAGGATGATAAAGAGAGTATTCGGGCATTTTTAAAGTCAAATAACTCTATAATTAAATAATATATCTACATAAAGTTATTCAATATGCTTTCCTTTATTTTTGTATATTTGCTAAACTCTTCGCGGCCAAGATTGTAACGCTTTGTTAATGAGCTGCTGAGGCAATATATTCCAAGCCCTTTTCAGGGCTCTTTTCAGCCCAGCCATGTCTTTGGGTTTTGAGCTCCAAAGCATACGTTTTAAGTGTCCCCATACAAAATAGTCCATCGGAGCTGCATCTGGACTCCTAGGAATCCATTTCTCCTTTGGTATGAATTTCATTTTCGATCGCATGAATTCTTGAGTGACTTTCGAAGTATGAGATGGAGCCGAGTCCTGATGGAAAAGAAAATCTCCCTTCGGGTAGAGTTTTCGTGCATCTCTAGCCAAAAATTTCTTCAAAACATTGTTAATATAGTATTTACAATTAATTTTAGCTCCAGGCTCTACAAAATGCAAACTCGTTTTGCCATTAAATGACACTCCGGCCCAAACCATAAACCCCTTTGCATTTGACTCTCCTAAACGCAACTTCAAGTTTAGGATCTTTTTGATCGCGACTGACATATTGTATTCGGCGCTTGCCGTTAGATTTCGAGAGGTAAAACCAAGCCTTGTCTGTCGTGATCATTCTTTGCCATTTACTTTTGTTTAATAACTTATAGAGTCCAATAGAACGGGCCTTACGATCAGCAATATTTTTTCACTCAAATAGTGGACTAAACCTTTTTTTCTTTTCTTCAAATTCAATGTTTTATTTATATGATATGACACATTTGGTTGAGAGCATCCTAAAACTTTTGCCATATGTCGCTGAGTGGGTGGATCTACTTTTTTAGCCATTTTTTCTAATTTTTTCAATGAATTTTTCGTCAACTTTTTTTGAAGCCCAAATTTTGATCGTTTACTTTGATTATTTTTCAGTGTCTTCAGCCCACGACTCTTAATGCTATAGATGAGTCCTTTCGATATTTTCATGTTACGCTTCTTCATGTGATCAATTATTCTACGCTCTGACCATCTGAGGTCTAAAAGTGCACGAACACGATCCTCTATTATTGGGTCACATTTAGGCCTTTCCATTTTTGTTTATAAATTTTAATTAAGTATATTCGGAAAGAGGGCAGCCTTACCTTATATTAGATATATCACATGTTAAAATCGAACCACTCTGAGTGAAGTTATTCAACTTCAAAAATGCCCGAATATTCTATTTATCAACCTCTGTAAGTAATGGTTTCATCAGCTTCACGGAAAGGAAAAGTCGATCAAAATTTTGAAAAATTACAACTCTGCCCACAGAAGGAATTTGAAGAACTTTGTTTGCATATTCTAAAGCAGTATAAGTAGAAGAATGGGTTGGCTTTAACTTTCTGGAGAAGCTGGCAAAGCCATTATATACCTTTATATTTATCATCAGTACCACTTGACAAGCAAAAGTCTCTAGCCACACACACTTCCGACGAAGTCTAAGCTCCGCCCAAAACAAATTTGAGCTACGTCCACCAAAATTTTCCTAAATGTTCTTCTAGGTATACTGGTTAATAATATAAAAACGGACTCTCGAAATTCCTTCTGGGGGTGGAGTTATGAGTATTCAAAGTTTCGGTATTTCAATTTTTGGTTGGCTATTACTTTCTGGAGAAGCTGGCAAAGCCATTACATACCTATATATTTATTATCAGTATCACTTGACGAACAAAAGTCTCAAGCCACGCCCACTTCTAACCAGGTCTAAGCTCCGCCCACAAAAAATTGAGCCACGCCCACCAAAATTCCCTAAAATATTCTTCCAAGTATACTGGTTAAGAATATGAAAACAGATTCTCGAAATTCCTCCTGGGGGCGGAGTTATGAGTATTCAAGATTTCCTTATTTTGCTTATAAAAATCTATAAATATTGTTTCAACGATATGATTCAACAAATTTCATAAAATATTTCATGGCTAAATAGCTGCACACAATTTTAGAATATTAAAAACATTTTACTGTATCTATTATGCCAGTATAAATTTCAAGATTTAATGTTTATGAAAATTAAGATTAAAAACATAAGAAATTTATCGAACTTATTTTATGCACTTTATTCTAATTTTATAGTTTAATTATTTTTTAGATTTTAGAAAGTTTTGAGTTATTTACATGTTTGAAAGATTATCAAGTTTAAGTACTAACTTCGAAATCTAAATTATTGTCATATTCTATTTCTGTGTCAGAATCTAAACCAATCCTCGGAACTGATGGAGGACTGATTGGAACTAGTGCGAGTCGAAAGCAAGGTGCAGCATCAAATGAGTATAAAGCATTCATATCTTTCAAAAAAAAGCTGAATCTGTTATCATTCTGGTTGATATTTTTGATACTGAAATAAATGGAGTGAAGATGAAAAATACCAAAGCTTCAAAAATTCGTGACCACTTTTTCAGAGGAAATTTTAATAAAACACAGTCGATAAAATTTCTTAAGTTTATAATCTTTATTTTAATATACTCATGGAATCTTGAAAATTGTATTGGTGCAATAAATTTCAATAAAATAATTGAACTTTATGATTTGCATGCATAAACTTAGATAATTCTTTTTGATATATATAAAATATGTTTTTAAGATTGTGTACAGCTATTTAGCCATTAAATATTTTAAGAAATTCGTTGAATCATGTCGTTGAAACAATATTTCAAGTGGTTTTTTATGAGCAAAATAGGGAAAACTTGAATACTCATAACTCCGACCCCAGAAGAAATTTCGAGAATCCGTTTTTATATTATTAACCAGTATACTTAGAAAAACATTCAGGGAAATATTGGTGGGCTTAGTTCAAAATTTTTTTGTGGACGGAGCTTAGACTTCGTCGGAAGTGTGTGTGACTAGACTTTTTTGCTTGTCAAGTGATACTGATGATAAATATATAGGTATATAATGGCTTTGCCAGCTTCTCGGGAAAGTAAAAGCCAACCTAACTTGTATATGTTTATACGAATGAAGAAATAAACTTATCCAGAAAACCAACCTGAGAACATCCCATGGTCCACCTCCACGTGGTGGGGAAGGAACAATAGCATGGGGATATAACGGATCCAATATAAGTATAACTATATATCGCAACTTATATGTATCTATCAGTTAAAAGTAGAAAAGTGGGCGTAACTAAGGTAAAAACTTACTACTGATAAGAGGTAAGGCATTGTGGGTGGAACCTACGTAGGTTTAAGATTAAAACCCGCCCATGGTTCCGCTCCTAGGACGCCATTTTGAATTTTTCAAAATGTGGGCGGAGCCCCACGGGACCGCCCTAATCAACTCTACTCATCGTACTGGTCACGCCCATATAGGGGTTGACCACCTTATATGTTGCGCCACATTTGGCCACCTCAACCCTACACAGTTGTAATAAGTTTTTCGGTCAGACTTGAGTGTGATTAAACCATGCAATAAAACTGAACCAATTGACTTAGAATCTAAAGTAAGGTCGTTGGAAACCTCTCGTATACCTAAATGGAGTGATATCACATTTGGGACCCTAGGACCAAAGGGGTCAAAGCGGGGCCTAGTTCCCTAGTGGCTGGACCTAAAACCGTGCGTTCGGTATCAATATGACTGGAGGCTCGAGTGGAGTTCACATATCAAATATGGTAGTTCTAGGGCTAGGTCTTGAGACTTAACTTTATTACTTAAACAGTGTAGTACAGGATATTTAATTGTACCTATTGGCGACTCATTCAACATAACGACCACGAACCCGATTTAACCTAAGCTGACTATAGCGTCAGATCGCTTCACTCGGAACGCTTCGCGACCTGACTCAATTTTCACTTAAGTTAAGTCACGCACGTGGATACTTAATTATTTTATAGAGAAATTTGAATATGCAAGTTGGACTAAGATTCCAAGACCTAGCCTTAGGACCATCATATTTTATATGTGAACTCCACTCGAGCCTCCGGTCATATTGACACCCAATACATAATCCTAGGTTCGGCCACTAGGAACTAGGCCCAACTTTGTCTCCTTTGGTCCTATGGCCCCAAATATGATATCACTCTATTTAGGTTTGCGAGAGGTTTCCAATGACACCTTACTTTAGATTCTAGGTCAGTTGGTTCAGTTTTTATTGCAAGATTTAATCACACTCAAATCTGACCAAGTTTTCCTTAATATAGGCAAGGAAAATTAATGAAAAAGGCGCGCTTTATTGTTCAAAAGATTTTTTGGGCCGCTTGTAGAACAAAGACAGACACTTTTGGCATTTATCATAATTCTAAATTTGATATATTTTAGGTACTATTTTTCATCTGAATGACTGGTTTAAATAAACTTTTAGTTAATGCTTTCCTATTTATGTATTAAGGTGTTTGATTTTTATAAGAATTAAAACAGAAAAATGACCTATAATGGCTAGTTTCGGCTTTCCGTTGTTGATTCTGTATATGTTTTATGACTAACTATAGAATAATTAGAATGCAGCTAAAATTTAAAACTTAACAAAACTAATATAACAGCTAATATAACTAATATAAACTAATAGCTTAACAATATAAATACAAAGCAAGACGTGCAATAATACAACCGTGACATAAAAGTAAAGCTAAATTTATGTCTCTGAAGTTTTTGTTTCAAAAAATTTTAAGCAAAGTAAAATACTTAGGAATTCACTGGATATTTTAATATTTGTAAATCTATTTAGGAGTTATTATAGGTTATGATAAAACGATGGTTAAAGTGATGCAATCAATTTTGTAAGTTCCTTCAATTAATTTTGTATTTAATATAGATTAAATGATTAGTTATGACTCATATTATGTGTGAAATTGCATATACTCTATACTTATGATCTTTTGATAACACTTAATAACCTATTGGCCACTTGAAGTAAAAGTGGGATCTTTCTTAGATAGATCAAAGGAAGTCACGTAGGCCAACGAACATACAATCAAACCACTTATATGTTTAATTCAAGTGATTTGTAAAAATATTCTATTAATTTCTCGTGAATAGAAACTATTATTTCATTTTATATAAGAAACATAAGTTTATTAATTTTAATAAATTACTTAAATTATTAAGAAATTCTATATAAAACAACAAAGAACTCATCAATTATAAAATCATTAAGTTTATTAGCACTAATTTAAATTTTCTGCCACAATTTACGGTCTCTGAATGGATTTTTAAAACAAGAATGCTGAATTTTCTTAATAAAAATGCAATTTTTATGTTTATAAAGTGTGATTTAAGATGCTTTGGATACAAAGCTTACTGAAGCAATAATTTAAAAAAATATCTTATATTCAAAATAAAAATTTGATCAGAAAAATCTTTGATTCCTCCAAATTATTGAAAAATACTAAGAATTTTCATAGATAGTTTATAATTTTAAATACTTTAAATTACAAACTTATGTATGGTATATCTAACTAAAACTTAAAACCAATGATTTAATTGTATTTTATTACATTTAAAACAAATGCTGATAACTTATAAAAGCGACACATCTATCAGATAAAGAGTTGCCTCATATAGAGATTTTCAATATTTGTTCTAATCAGACATCATTGAATTATCAATTTTTCTCATTGAGAAATTGGTATATAAACTCTTTGCAGACATGAAGAAACAGTAGTAGTAAGTTGTTTAGGTCGTCTTTTCGATTGTATAAACCCTTAGATCTATTTATCTTTTGTTTTACATACGATTGAATTGTTGAAAGTTTGAAATAATCCAACAACAATAATTCAAAGATGAAATTTATTGCATCACTATTGGTACTAATATTCAATTGTATTATCTGTATTTTAGCATTTGGTTCGTTGGGTAAGTGATTGAAAGCCAGTAAAAAATTTTGGAAACAAGTTTCAATTTCGATTTAGGCACAAATAATACTTTGGCTGAATTCAACTATCACTACGACGATAAAGTATTAATAGTAAGAAACAGTTACCCGTCTTGATATCTAAATAAAAATCTTACACTGAAAAATAATTTTTAAGGCCCGAAAATCGGAATATCCGGTACACCCATTAATTAAGAGCAGACATTCCGCCTACGAAATGACCGGCGAAGAGATGACAGACGACGAAATATACCCGCTTTTTGAGGCCGCTCGTTGGTCACCTTCCTCTTACAATCTCCAGGAATGGAGATTCGTTTATGCAAAGCGAAATACTAGTCATTGGGACAAATTCTATGACCTACTGATGCCATATAATCAGAAATGGTGTACAAATGCATCGGTTTTAGTAGTCATGCTCTCAGCTAAATATGAGAACTACAAAGAGAATAAAACTTTTATTCCATCCCATTCTTTCGACGCTGGGTCAGCGTGGATGGCATTGGCCTTAGAAGGTACTGGTCGGGGATATGCTGTTCGGGCCATCGAAGGCTTCGATTACCAGAAGACTGAACAACTTATTTTTCAGTCGAATAATACTGACTATAGTTTGGAAGTTATGATTGCTATCGGAAAACGTCCGCATGTACATAACCAGAATATAACTCAACGAACTTCAATCAAACAATTTGTTTCTGAAGGAGTCCTTACTAATAAAGTAGTTGTTGGCTGAAAAATAATCAGACATGTATTTATTGACTTATCAGTTAATAACTGTCTGGTTATTTTTCAGCCAACCTTAATGCTTTGTTTTATTAATCAATACTATTTTTGTTTTAATGTCTTTTTGCTGGAATATTTTTGTGGAAATAGAAGATAGGTCAATTTATTAACTTTTAAACCAAAGTGTAATTCTTTACAGTTATTGAATAAAGATGATTAGATTTTAATACTTGAATTTTCTGCTTAATGTTATGCTTCTTACACTCACAAAGTACTTATCCAGAGATATATAACGGTACGAGGAGAGTACAATATTTATTGTCCCTTACATAGAAGCGCTAGGACAGGAGTGAGGTGGGGCTTATATTTTAATGTAATTCCCTAGTACTTCAACGCACGTGGTGCATCGATGCTCCAATACTCAGTTGCCGGCTCGGAAGAATTTTACTGATTGCTCATCTAGCCACTCACTCACAGTCTTTAACAAAGTCTCTCTTTCAAATCTTAATAACAACTGAACAATAGGTCAGAAATGGTTCTACTTCTATCAGTAATGCCTTAAATACCTCTAGAGAAACATGCAGAATTGTGAATCCCCACCTCAATCCTTCTTTATCAGGAACAATAATTATTATACATCCATCGTATATTGCAACATAGAATCGTAGCACAACACAATTTCGTAACAATAACAAAACTATTGTAACTACAAGAGCTATTTTATTTTGGTAATATGAGGTAAAAGATCCAAATACATATTTTGTCAATCACTCTTATAGGAAGATTTCGACATAAGTTTAGGGTAGGGGCTTAACAAGTTTTAACCAATAGTCGAGAAAGAGGAGTTATTTTTGTTAGGCAATAGTTGGGAATGGGAATACTTTTGAATAACTAATCCTGATTATGTCTGGTCCCTGTTTGTGATTTATGTTCATCTGTGGGAAAGTAGGGTTAAGGGTGTTGAAAGAGAATAAGTCAAAATTCCTTGCAATATGCTATTGGCTCATAAAATGTGCTCTTAGACTGGAGATCAACATTAAAGAAGAATGTCTATTTTATATGGATATTGGCTGAAATAGACCATTAAAGACATGGACATCAAAAGATAGATCTCATCAATCTCACCAAAAGTTATAATGGCTTAGTGTTGAAAAATCTCTAAATATAATCTTTTGACGAGGTTTCTATAGATATTTCTATGGCCTAAAAAATTCTTCCGATTCTAATAATATTGAGCTCAGATTGAAGAAACAAAATAAAATCCTCTTAATGGCCATCTTTAAGTCTTTAAAAATAAAATCATTAAAAAAATTTTTTGAAAATAATTAATTAGTATATTGAGAAAAGAATTAACTGGTAACGTCATGATGATCAATTTGTGTAAATATGCATTTTAGGGGTAAAATCGAAAATTTAAGTAATTTTATATTAAAAAATTCCTACAATTGATTGAAAATAATCCAATATGAGTCTATCTCTTCTCAGCAGTTATGCACACAAAAGGCTTTTGAATATTAAAGTTCCCACAAATGAAATTGAGAAATTTATCTCTCGCGCTAGTTAATTATTTTCTTCGCGAAAATACATTCAATTTCAAGGGTTTATGGATTAAATTATAAGCCTATTTCAAGGGCTTTAATTTGATAAAACAGGTGCCGGAAAAACAAAAGTTTGTTTACACCCTGCCTTTTAAAATAAACCACTCTCAATATGGAAATAGAGCGCCGTAAGACACTCCAAATTCTTTTCGAAAATGGCATAAAGAACCCGAAAAAACTTCATAAGATGACAGGTATATCATCGGCTACGGTATACAGGACTATCGCGAAGATAAAATCGGGCGAAGGCCTCCAAAGGAAGCCTGGATCAGGTGCGAAACGCAAGATCGTCGGCAACGATTTGCGGCGCGTTTCGCAACTTGTTCACCATCACCCGAAATTTAGTAGTGCCAAAATCGGTGAATTGGCTGCAAAGCGCGGAAGCCCCTTGGTGCACCCTAATACCATTTTAAATGCCCTCAAGAGGTCCGGGTATCTTAAATGGGTACCACGCGCCGTACCAATGATGACCAAGGCGCATAAGGAAAAGCGCCTTAAATGGTGTCTTGACAACCAAAATCGGGACTGGACTAAGGTCATCTTTACTGATGAGAGCTATTTTTAGCTCTTCAGAAATAAGGTACGGGAGTGGGCTAAGTCTCGCCCTCAAAAGCCAACTCTAAAACACGGGTCTTCGTTTATGGTTTGGGGAGGAATCGGCACGAGAGGAACGACAACATTGGAGATCGCGCGAGGGTCCATTGGTGCCACCCGCTATCAAGACATTTTGGCCGCGAATTTGGAACCATCTATGGCGGTGATATACCCGGATGGTTATGTCCTTCAACAGGACAACGCGACACCGCACACGGCCAAGTCAACATAAAAGTGGCTCGAAGACCGCGGTATCGAAGTCCTGGAGTGGCCTCCATGTTCCCCGGATCTAAATCCTATTGAAAATCTATGGCACATCATGAAAGATGCCTTAGAAAAATTAGATCCGAGGAACATGGAAGAATGGACCGCGAAAACTCAAGAAGTCTGGGACTCACTAGACTTTAACTTATTGGAGTCCTTAATTAATAGCATGCCGCGCCGAATTCAAGCCTGTATTGATGCAAAGGGGGAAATTAAATATTAATTTTGTATTTTTTAAAAATTATAGTAATGTGGGGATAAATTAGCATTAATTTTGAATAAAAATTTAATAGGGTTTGACAATTACAATTAATTCAATTTTCTCAATTTCATTTGTGGGAACTTTACTATGAAATTCATAATTCATAAAATATATCTTCGATCGGATGAATACTCTTGAACCAGTTTTGTTTCTGCCAGCTGGATACACACGGAAAGCATTGATCTTAAGCGTTATACAAACAACGAACCCTATGATAACATTCAAAGTCTTTTCCTATGTATTAGAGCCGATGAGAGATAGACTTGGATTGGTCGGTCAATTTCTAAAAGTACAAGTTTGATTACAATGAATAAGCCTTGTATTCTGTATATAATCAAGAAATGATATGCGACCTGAATAGAAGAAGAGTCATTTTGTATTGTGTAAAAAACAACACATGTTATAGCCAAATATGGCGCAACATATAAGTTGGTCAACTCCTATATAGGCATGACCAGTATGATGAGTAGAGTTGATTGGGACAGTCCCATAAGGCTCCGCCCACTTTTTTTGGAAGATTTAAAATGGTACCCTAGGGTTGTGGCTATGGGTGAGTTTTGATCTTTAATTCATATAGGTCCCAACCGCAAGGTCGTACCATTCTACCACTAGTACTACCTTAGATAAGCCCACTTTTCTATTTTAAATTGATAGATATATATTAGTTGCGGTGTATTATGCTTATATTGAACCCGTTAGCCACCTATGCTGTTGTTGCTTCCTCATTACGTGAAGGTGGATTCATGGGGAAGCTTAGGTTAATTTTCTGGACTGGATAATATCCTCTTTCCTATCAATCTATATATACGTACAGGTTGGCTTTTACCTTCTGGAGAAGCTGGCAAAGACATTACATACCTATATATTTATCATCAGTGTCACTTATCAAACAAAAAAGCTTCAAGCCACATCAACTTCCGATCAAGTCTAAGCTCCGCCCACAAAATTAATTCTAAGCCACACCCACCAAAATTTTCTTAAATATTCTTCTAAGTATACTAGTTAAGAATATGCAAACAGATTCTCGAAATTCCTCCTGGGGGCGGAGCTATGAGTATTCAAAATTTTTTGTATTTTACTCATAATAAACTAATTCAACTATTATTTAAACGATACGATTCACTGAATATTGTAGAATATTAAATGTTTAAATAGTTACACACAATTTTAGAATATCGAAACTTTTAAAATATTTTATATACAGTCAAGACTTCGGGTGTGAGTTTTTGGAGGATTTCTCAGGTCGAGAATTTTGTGGTCAAACTAAAATATTAATAGATGTCTTCAATCATTTTCAAGTATATTATGAAAATTTTAATCAGAATTCGAAAATACTCAGCCAGTTATCCCGAGACGATAACCCTCTTTATTCGACAAACCAAAGTACTATCGTTAATTTTCTTTGGTCAAGCAATCGGTTATTGAATGAGTATCACTCAAAAAATTGGTTAAATTCAATCAAAAGACTGCTGTGAAATCCTACAAATTTCTTACACGCTCCCATAAAAGAATTTCAGACTTTGCAATATTTCAAAAAGAATTAACTGAGTTTATGCATACAAATAATAGTTCAATCATTTTATAATATTTATTACCACAATACAGATTTCAAAATTTAATGAGTAAAAGTCAACACAAATACCATTGAGCGTTTATGGAGAGACTTAAAAGCCTCTACAAAATTAACACAAGAAAATCGAGACATTCATGGTAATGATCATGGAATGGAGATACATATACATATAAGCCATGCCCTCATTCGACCACTTCTACACCACATCCAATAACAAATTTTACGCCACGCCCACCAAAATTTACTTAAATTTTCTTCTAAATATGCAAAAGAATTCTCGAAATTTCTTCTGTGAGCGAAGTTACGAATTTTCTAAATTTTGATATTCCAATCATGGAAAAGGACATTACATATATCGAACTTCAAAAGGAGGATGCTAAGACCCTATGGGACCATTGCCTAAATTGATTACTCAACAATTTTTGGAAAGTTCTCGACAAGAGAAGAAAGATTGTCAATGGGCATAACTTGAAGTAGTGTAGTGTTACGGAAACAGAGGGCAAAAATGGGTCGGCACAGTTTCACAATCATCCGCCTGCGGGAGCGACCTCCTCGTGGTGACGGTGGGCAACTGACTTACAAATATAAACCAGGCTAAGCCTCCGGGCCAAAAAATATGCCGCCATGGAGGATGACGAGCACCAGGGGTCTCGGGCGGTACCCTCTCAAATAAAGCCCGCGCTGAAGACTTGGAGAGAGGGTCTTCAGTGTCAAGTACTCTACAGTCTCCGTCCCTCAATGAGGTTGCTGGACGGGAGCTATGAGATTCAGGTGTGCAGGCACACCGGATCTCTTAGAATTAGCTCCCATGGAATTCCAGCTGGTGACCCAATGATGGTCCGCGGGCGGACTAGGTCGCGGCACAGGAACTCTATAAAGTACTTTATGTTTTAGTAGATAGAGCACTTTTCGGTGCCGCAGCCATTTCCGAGTACTGTTCTCAGTGCAAAAATAGCCAGAGAACCGTCTAATGTTGAGCACACATAATGATGGTTCTCTGGTTTCTCGAGTATGCCAGATACCAGTCTGAGATTGAAATACATGAAGAGTCGCTGAGCAGTCTCTGTGTGGTGTTTGAAGCACTGACAATGAAAGCTCAGAATGATTTATTTATCTATATTATTATTTTATTTATACTTTATCTTTCGCTCTTCGCCTTAGCTATATGGCCTTGAAATATTTAATGTTATATATATTTGTAACCTATTCTTGATGCTGAGCCTTTTGACATATCTTTTTTTACGAAAAAGTCACTTTTTTCTGGGGTCAAAAAAGGTCAATATCTCGTGAACGCCATGACCCAGATCATAAAAGTTTATATATTTAGACTCTACTCGTCATGCTTGATATTTTGACATCGGAATACATTTGGAATCAAGATAGTCCGTATCTTGGCATCCTCTTTTATAACTCCACCCACAGAAGTAATGTTGAGAATCTGCTTACATATTCTTTAACAGTGTATTTAGAAGAAATTTTGAGAAAAGGTTGGTGGGCGTGGCTTAAAACTTGTTGGTGGGTGGAGCTTAGAAGTGGCCAGAGGTGGATGTGACTCTAGACTTTATTGCTTATCAAGTCATGCTGATAATACATATATAGATATGCAATGTCTTCCCCAGCTTCTCGGAAAAGTAAAAGTCAACCATAAGTCCATATACAAATATATACAAATTCTTGCCTCATTTGTACTGTGGGTCGGCTCGTTCCGAACTGGTTCTGGTACAGACATTTTAAAAATAGGCATATGGGGAAGGGATAACAGCATAGCTAGCTAACGGATCCAATATAAGCATAACATTATATATCATAACTCACGTATCTGTCAATTTAAAATAGAAAAGTGGGCGCGACTAAGGTAATACTAGTGGTGGGAAAGTGAGACTTTGTATGTGAAACCCACATGAGTTAAAGATTAAAACTCGCTCTAACCACGCCCCTAAGAGGCCATTTTGAATTTTTCAAAAAAAGTGGGCGGAACCCCACGGGACCGGCCCAACCAACTCTACTCATCATATTGATCACTCCCATATAGGGGTTGGCCACCATATATGTTGCGCTACATTTGGCCATCTCAACCAGTATTATGAATATTCAAATTTCAGAATTTAAGACAACTGAGAACATTCGCAAAAAAAGTTACAAAAATTGGTTTTTGCGATAGTCTTTTGTGTTAATAAAAGTCAATTCTATTTGGCCTCCACTTGTATACCTATTGATTCGAATAAGTTTATCATGTTTAGATCAGTCATGAATTTGAGAATTTCAGATAAACACTTTTCGGTAGGGTTATATCAGTATAGCACCAGTAAAATACTCTAGAAATTTAGTGATTTATTTGATTAAAAGGACCTGGATATACATGACTAATGTGAGACATTAGTAGTTTGAACCTTTCACCATAGCTTAAATCATTAACATTGAATTTTTTACAATATACAAACTGTGAAAAATAGTTATCTTTAAGTATAATTTGAAATATAATGATTTTCGGAAAGTTCCAGCGGGTTTTTATCAAATATTTAATTTTATTTTAAAAAGAAGGGAACAAATTTTAATCAATTATATAATTTCCGTCATTATCGACGACATGTCCCCAACGGAACGACCAGAGCCCTCAGAACGTCGCTGTTCACAATTGAGGGTCGGCCACTGCTCGGGCGGTCATCTAGGTTCTGGTCACCGGAACGGAATCGACCGAACCATCCTTGGCAAGTGCGAGCACTAATGACTTGGCCATAAGTGGCATTTGATCCACGATTGAATTCGTATAATATACAGTGACGTATGTGAGTCTTATCGGGAGTTCGATCTGACATCGTTTGGACACAAATAACAAAAATATTTTGACAAAAATTTGAAGAAAAATATCTGTTCTTTCAATTGAGAAATGGAATCGATTTGTAATTAATTTTTCAACTGTTCAAATAGAACGCGCAAAATACATCTAAGAAAGCCGCTGGAACTTTCCGAAAATCCTTATATTAATCAATAGTTACTGAACAACTCAGTAATGATAAAATGATTAAAACTTTAATCAGATATATGCAAAAACCCTATTTTAGTGAATTTAAAGTTTGGTGCTATACTCGTATACCCTCACCCACTTTTCTATTTCAAATATTGATAGTGAAATGTGTTAGAAAATATTAAACATTTGTGTAATAATTATTATGTTTGTTTCATACGTAAATTCACTTCACGTTATAATTACATTTACAAAGATGATGTATTAACAGAACACTTCATTATTTCTTGTACGATTGCTAAATACTATCTAACCTTCAGTGCAACACTAAAAATAAAACTTTTCAAGTCAGACTATAACTAATAAATTTAATCTTCGACTGATGAATAAAGGAAGAGAGAATAATTTCAAATGTTGTCTTTCGCTAATCTCACTATAATACTATAAAATTGGTGATATTCAGAATAAATTTGTATTTAAATGAGTAAAAATAATTACATTTCAAGTTACTTGAAAAATTAATCCTAAATAGGATAATTAAATGAGAAACTAATTGATAAAAGTAAAATGAGCGAAGGACAACACTTGAAGTTATTCTCTCTTCCTTTATTCATCAGTCGAAGATTAAATTTATTAGTTATAGTCTGACTTGAAAAGTTTTAGTGTTGCACTGAAGATTAGATAGTATTTAGCAATCGTACAAGAAATAATAACGATTAGTTATAGTCATATATGAAAATTTCTATTTTTAGTGCTGCACTAAAAGTTAGATAATATTTAACAATCGTACAAGAACTGATTATCGCGTGAATTATGAGGTAATAATAAAGTGTTCTGTCAACACATTATCGCTTGCTCAATATCTATGTAAAAGTAATTATGACCTTAAATGAATTTACGTATGAAACAAACATGTCAATCAATATACAAGTGTTTGAATAATATTTTTCAACACACTCTACAATCAATATTTAAAATAGTAAAGTGCTTATCCGGAATTCTCAATTTCAAAACTGATCTTAATCTAAAAAACTTATACAAATCAACAAATGTACGAGTAGAGGCCAAATAGAATTTTAAATTTTAAATTGACTTAATCAACACAAATAATTAACTCAAAAAACAGATATGGAATTCAAAGTTTAAACTATTGAACCAAATAAATTGGGCAACACTTTGAAGGAATAGTAATTACTCCAAATTGGAAATGAATGATTGCATTTTATGTTTGAATCAGCTTGAAAAAAATGTCCTCATTACAAGCAGTAAGGGATGCAATAATATTGACTAGATTTGAAGTCCATGACTTTTTTAATAAAATACTATTCTCAAAAAATATTGAAACTTATATTAAGCTCGCGGAGACATTAAGATGTACAGTTCTGACTTAGATCCAAAGTTTAAAAATATAACTATTAATTCGATTTTGATAAAAAATCAGGCTATAGGTTCGAAATAATGACTAATTTAACGATCAACTCGGGATCGATTTTTCTCTGGTGATACGCTTTCACTTTAAAACTTTCTGAGCAACTTAGTGTATACAGAAACAAGACACAAAATCAGATATATTGGCTTAAATAATTACCTTCTTACCGGGCTTTATACAACATGTCACAATACCTCAAGAGAAGCACTTTTATTAAGGTATAACAAAAACTGCTTATTTCGTGTAATTATATCTAAAGATATAGTTACACGCGTATTATAACATGTAATGATAGCTTAGGTCACCTCCATTACCAAAAAATATAATTAAATAATAGAAAATATATAATGTTTTAGCATTTAATAATCATATATAATGCGGGGTAGTAAACAAGTCCTAACTTTGAAATACATCAATCTAGAGCCCCGTGTGCGAGTGGATTTTTATAAAGCGAAATAACAACTCAGGCTTTAACAATTAACAATCTTTATTAAAATATAAATTGAATGATAATATGTAAAGATTTAAAAGTGTCGCACAGAGTCTAATCTCTCTTGCACTCTCTTACTAACTCACTTAATTTCTACTCTCTATTACTCTCTCTATACTTTTCTGATTAATTAATAAAAGGATGTTTAAGAATATTTTCGAGTTATAATTTTAAGAAAAGTTATTTCTAAAAAGGGATGTTCAAGCATTCCAATATTAGATTCTCATAACAATTAATTTCCTATTGTAATTAAATTAGAATAAGAATTTACTTTTACAAGTAGAGCGAACTAAACATAACCTTTTATAGTCATAACGAAATAAGAGTTTACAGGTTCAGGCAGGTTTTTAGTGAAGTATTTAATCACAAATTATTACGATCAAATCATAACTATACTAACGAAATTTTTCGATATGAAGTCCTTTATTATAATATATCTGTCGGCATCTCTTCGGCCAGCCTTTTAAAGCACGATTTATCATTTCTCGAGGAATTTTCTTGACCTCCTCTCGAATTGTTTTTCAAAGGCCTTTTATAGTTGTGATCTTTCTTTTGTTTAATCGCGATTTTAAGTATCCCCATAGAAAATAATCGCACGGAGCGGCGTCTGGGGAACTGGGAATCCATTGCAAAGGTGTTATGAACACTATTTTGTTCGACTTAAGGAATTCGAGGGTAGCTTTTGCCGTGTGAGATGGAGCTGAGTCCTGATGGAAGATAAAATTATTATCAGGGTATAATCGCTTCGCTTCTTTCAAAAAAAGGCCTCAAAACTTTATTTATATAATATCTCCAATTAATTTTAGCTTTGAGTTCGATAAAGAATGGTTTGGTGACACCATTCGCTGAAATTGCCAACCAAACCATAACACCTTTAGGATGAGCCACATGAACCTGCACTTCAGCATCAGATCGCTTTCCAAATCTACTGATATATTGCACGTTCCTCTTTCCTCCAGAATTTGAGACATAAAACCATGTGTTTGATGCTTTGAACTCCATTTGATTCTCAATCGAGAGATTTTTGTTTACCTTATTTTTTGATTCAATACCAAGTTTATAGATCTCTTCGTCGTTGACTTTTAATCCCGCCTCTCTGTGCTCTTTAATTTTTTGCCATCATCACATCTATTTCAGAGTATTTAGCAAAGTTAACTCATCTATTTCCTCTCATAATCCGTCTTCTTTTAATACTGACTGACCGGTTTCATTCATCTTAATTTTGACTCATGTTTTAGCAATAATATAATAATTGACGGCTTACACGCTTATCGAAAACTTTTTGAATTTTTGACGGCGAATATTTGTTTGAAGTCTCGTTTCGTGAGTAATCGATTGCTACCAGCTTGAATATAATTTTAAGAGAGGATCATGTTTTATTTTGAGAGCTATTGCTAGTTTGTGTCTTATGTCTTGCTAAATCTTATGTGTCCTTCGACTGTGTTTCAATCACTTTTCATCATTTCTTGTCATTTCATTACTTATTACTACAGTTTAAATACTTTATTGGTTATATATATAAGTTGCTTCACGTTACCTGATATGTGATCATTATCTTGTGATGATATATTATTTAAATTATCTGATAATAATTTAAAATTCATATTAATTTCCCTTTCATTCAGAGGATTACATTCTACTGCAACGATTTTTTAGCGCCAATTTTTAGCCATTTTATAGCCAATAAGTAGTTTGCACTTTAAAAACTAAGTTTACAGTCTGCAAACTCTTGCGTTTATATATTGATATATATGTAACTATACCTCGAGGGCCTCATATTATTTAGTCTAATGTTGTAATTTCTATGGTATTTTTGCATGTAACAATACCTCGAAGTCTAATTATAAGTACAGTCTCTTGAAATATTGTGACATGTTATTGGAAGTCCAGTAAGACAGCACGTTTATGAAAATTTTAATGAGACAATGAATAGGAGATTAAGATTCATGATAAAGATCTTAAACGTTCTACTCTCTTCAAAAGAAAAGAAGAATTAGCTGTTCTCATTGCATGTAACTATTTTACTGTTCTGTTTCAAACGTAGAAATCAAATTTTGTTTAGAAAAATAGCAAAGTACGTTTCTGCTTCACGAAATGTCGAAAAAGAATTTATTGAGGAAAAGTGTCGTAACTTTATACAAAGAGCAGTTAGTAAATTTGAGGATTATAGGCCTGTACATATTTGAACACAGATCGAAGTGTTTTTTATTATTTGGAACATCTCTCACGCATTTTAGCTAACGTTAGTCAAAAAGTGTTATTGCTGATGTCTCTCAAGTTAAAACTACAATACGTTTATATACTATACAATCAACTATCTCAATACGTGTATCTTAAACTGAAAAACATTATATTTGTTTTCAGAGAAATAGATGGAAAATTTAGGCCAAAAATTAAAAGGCAGTTGGTAAATATCGGGTAATCAGGGTTCCAGTACACATACATACAATTTCTGACGCGGCAAGTCTCCCCGAATCCAAATATATAGCCCACGCCCCTTTGGTTGTTACTTTAGGCTTCATCCCTTATTTTTAATTTTCATCAATATGCATATAACACGACTCGACACGCCTCACTAACACCAAATATGTAGGCCACGCCCTCTTAGACCCATATTGCGGCCTATATAGTCTTTCAAAGGTAGATTATCAGATCGGGTTTTGAGATTATGTACATGATTTATTGCAGTTGGCAGACTCTTAGCATTACTCAGGGGCTACCACGCGATGGTAATCTACCTCAGCCCCACCCTTGGTTTGAGATGGCAAAAACCTATGGATTCAGCCTCGTGTCCCATTGGGCTTTTGTTGGTGGGTGCTGGAACTTTCTTCTGACAGAGTCCGCATCGATAAAGGCTTAATGGGACACGAGACTAACTACATAGGTTTTCACAATCTCAAACCAAAGTTAGACCACCATCACGTGGTAGCCACTGAGTAACGCTAAGAGTCTGTCAACTTCAATAAATCATGTACATAATCTTAAAACCTGATTTGATAATCTACCTTTGAAAGACCCTATAGGTCACAACATGGGTTTGAGGGAGCGTGGCCTATATATCTGATTTAGGGGGATCTGGCGAGTCAGAATATATGTATGTATATGTACTTGGGCCCTAGTCACCCGATAACTACCTTTGGTATTATTTGTATTGAAATTTTACTGTGTTAAATGTTACTGCAAAATAGTTTGTTCAGTCATTAGCTTGTCGAGTGACGCATATGGGTATAATGCTTACAATGAGATAAAAGATCTGCTAGTTTTAAAAAGCTATAGCTCTATATAAATAAGTTCGATCGAAGGAAAATATGTCATGAAATATGTTTTTAAACATATTTTAAAAAGTAAAATTAGAGCAAAAATTTTCGTTTAACTTCAAACAGATTTATAGAACAAATATCAAAAGACTTGAAATTTATTCCAATAGATATCATATTAACTTTAAAATTAATTACAATCTCATTGGTTATAATTCAGAGAGAGATTAAGCATAATTCTCTAAATAATCAGCGTTCGGCTTTTTCCATCAATAAATCCTTGTGAATATGCCAACATTTTTGCTGCATTTAGATACTTCTCTATTATTTTATCAGGAATTGCAATCGAAACGGAAAATCCTCCAATTCTGTGAAGCCCATTACATTGTTTTATTATTTTTGGATTCAAATTATTCTCTGATTTGGGAAAATGGTAAAACTTTATAATTGTCCTGTTCTTGATTTCGAATTCCAAATCCCGAAGATCGAAATATTCAGGGCTCCCGCGATAATGACTCATACTACTTAGTTCTGAAGAGCCACCAAAAACACGATCTCTCGGAATATTAATTCGTCGTTCAGTTTTAGTGAAATAAGCGCTTTGTTGTGATAATTCCAGTCCAGATCAGTTCCAATTAATGAATGTTGTTTTGCTAGAAATCAATTTTTCATTTGTAAATTTTTAAATTTTCAAATGATTATTACATTTAATTTTTTACATACTGAGAATTTCACTGTCTGCAGTCTGTGGCCCACTGGCCACTAAAAACAAAACTGTCTCAGTTATATCTTCGGCAGATCTCGCGATCACAACACAACTTACAGAACCCACACTAACCGCTATATAGCCATAAGAATTAAACCAAAACGTTGTTTAGACAATTATGTTTAATCTCTCTCTGAAGTATAACTAATGAAATTGTAATTGACTTCAAAGTTAATACTATCTCTATTGGAATGGATTCCAAGTTTTTTGATATTTGTTCTATAAATCTATTTCAATTTACACGAAGCATTTTATTCTAGCTTTATTTTCAAAAACATGTTTTAAAACACATTTCATGTGTTATGCAGATATAAATTCTTTGATTTTAAATCAGTTTTTCATTCTTTTAAAATAGTTTGTCAAGCAGTTATCTTTAAAATGCTTTATATATT
The DNA here is from genome assembly GCA_018873245.2 of Archegozetes longisetosus. NCBI lineage: Eukaryota > Metazoa > Arthropoda > Arachnida > Sarcoptiformes > Trhypochthoniidae > Archegozetes > Archegozetes longisetosus. Next base: position 2,399,938 of record JAEMBT020000009.1, on the reverse strand, counting down.
ATGTAATGCTTTACTAATGCTTTCAAGGTTATCATTATCGCTAGCTATGAAATGCAGCTCATATTTTAAAAGAATAACAATTCAGATCTATTTTGTTTATATAAGATATGTTAAAAAACTGGCAAAGAGAGTCAGTCTTTGGGCGGAGGCCTTGAGAAGAGGACCTCATTATGCCTCTAAGTGAATGTGAAAAAGCGTTAGAAAGAAGTAAAATCTTTTAATATGTGAGAACTTTTAAATATGTTTGTAACATTTTTATGTATCAATCAAATAATCAAATCACGTCTAAGTCCTATTTTATATTTTTTATCTATTTGTTAATTAAATATTATTTTAATTACTTATAATTTTTAAAGAAAATAAAAGATTTCAATCAAACAAAGTATAATATAACTAATAGTTTAATAGAATATTAGTTTCAGAATTCTGGATAAATAGTTAACTTTAGTCCCCAGTTATGCGTTTAGGTTTATGAGCTCGAACCTGAACGGCATAACACATGACATATGTTTTCCTTCTATCTAACTTAATGATAGGACGCTATTGGTAGGGCGCTATAGCATTGTACAATTAGTAAATCCCTTTGCTTTATTGCTAACATCATACACCCTTACGCGTCACAGAATGAGCCTCACCTTATCTAGTGATGCTATGAGGATATGAAGCGTACTAGTGTGAGTGGGTTTGTCAACTGTACAAATGTTATGGCATTCTACCAAAGTAGTAGATATGTACTTCTGGACCTGAGCACTCTAGAGCTGAATACTCTATACTTGAGAGAGATGTCTAAAGCTGATGAGCTTCTTCGAGCTTATAATTGAGTATACTGTCTATTCATAAAATTGATATAAAATTAGTTCAATTGTTAATCATTTTATTTTCCCCGAAATCAATGCATTTACAAGATTTTTTATTAACAATTCATTATTATTTTTATCAAATGAGAATAGAGATAGAAAATCGCAGTTAGAATAAACTAATAGTCTAAGTTTTACATAAAGAACACAATAGTGACCACAAGTTATGCATGTCAAACACTGTAAAGTCATTCTATTAAACCCCCAACCAAGTGGACAATTAACTTCCATATATATAATGAATTCTTCATGAAGTGGTGGCAATCCGTATGAATCAAAGTATTCTCCAGTACCATCCTCCTCAAAAATCATTGCAACCCAATGCCCTCCACCCTTATCTGAGGTATCAGTGTTAACAATTAGGGCTGATTTTTTTCCTCGTCTCACCGGCGGTAATAAATCTCTTGCAAGAGTACCCACAAATGATGCCTCATTGGATAAGAGACTACTGATTAAAGTTGTATCCATTTAATGGAAATCTAGAATAGCATTTCTATCTTCTGGTATCGTAATTAAATTATCAAATTCTGAATAAATGAGAACATTTATTGTTTCCGGAAGTGGTCTCTTAAAATGAACTTCGATACGCATTGTGCCGTGATTAATAGGACTTATATGACTATCAATACCACACCCATCAGATTGATCAGAGGAAAAATTGAAACCAAAAATAGTTCTTCCTTTAGCCCATTCATCTAGAGATATGGTCGTATGATTATCGGTTGATGTCTGATTAAGAGCTCTGTAAAACTCCAAATACTCTCTAGAATATATTCCGTTGTCAAAGTCTGGTTGGAAGCCTCTTCTTGGATACTGAACACTATTTTGGAAGCAAGCTATGAAATTCAAGTCATAATGATGAAAATAATAGGGATTCCTTTTAAAAGAACCATTCAAACTCTCATTGGAGACAAAGAATATTGTAATAACGTCTTAGTTTCCTAATTAGACCTATATCATAATATTTTGTAATAACCTATATTTCTAAACTCTAATTCTCATAACTCACCTTATATGTCAACATTTATTACTGACTTAAAGATTACTTTTTTATTTGTACAAAAGAAATCTTCACATGCTTGTCTCAACTGTAAAAGTTATGAAGACAGCTGATAGTAAGCATATTTCATCTCTTAAAACCTACCTAAGTATGTCCTAAATCTACAATTTTCCAATCATAGCTAAATGTGCTATTAACCTTGTAAGATTTAACCTATCGTTGTAAAATATTTTTCAACTTAACCCGCCTATTGTTCCTATAAAATGTCGTGTTTTTCCTAAATTTTTCGCTCTTTCTTCCAGTGTTAAAAATCCTGTGAAATCTTATGTAATTTGTGGTTATGTTAAATAAAGTGCTATATTTTAAAAATTGATTTCGTACACGCTCCTATTAAAGATCCAGACTTTACAATTGGAGGCACCGCTGGGATAGGAGTTGAAGATGTATAGAAATCAATGTTGTATTTATTGAAGTTATAAGTATAAATGAAGTTGTCAATTCTTACCCTTTGTCTTAAAATTGTGTGGTTTGCACTGTGGTCGTAATCAGTGTCTGCAATTGGTCACCAGCATCGGCTTCGCGGTGGTTGCGTCGACTGAATCACAGAGGAGCAACACACAAATAAAGGAAAGAAACACTTCTTTGATTTTTTAGTTTATTAAAATGCCAATTAGAGGGCAATCTGAGTTATCCACTTCTAGTTCAGAAGTGACTGCTTTGACGGCTAAGGAACTTAAAGATATTGTATCAGATGTAGTCCGTATGTCAATGACTACATCTAGTAGCTTAAGATTAGAGCCTTTCACAGGTCGCGATACCCGAGAACTCGTAAAGTGGCTACGAGAATTCGAGTATCACGCAGATGCAAATAATTGGGATGATGCTGCTAAGTTGCGCAAATTTCCCACATATCTTAGAGATTATGGTCTACTGTGGTATGACCAGAATGTTAAGCGTGCAGGCGTAAATGCTCCAACAGATTGGAAAAGCCTCAAACATCTGATCACCACAGACTTACTTTCTACTAACCACAAAAGCTATTTACACAGCGAGCTAAGGCGTCGCAAGCAAGCCTTAGGCGAAAGTGTTTACAATTACATTCTTGCTAAACGAGATTTGTGTCTCGAATTAGATGATAGCATGAATGAAAGCGATATGATGGAGTATATGTATCAGGGAATGAAACCTGATATTGCAAAAGTGCTACGGTCTCATGCTCCTAAAACTATGAACGCATTCATAGATAGGGCAAAACAGATAGAACGTGGCATTGAAGAGTGCGAAACTTCTGGGATTTCCGAAAGTAGGTCGGAAACAGAGTTATCCACTTTAATGAAAAATTTTGGAGATATGGTAAGAAATCTCACTCATACTTTGAAAAATAATAGCCGTCAAAATAATGCCTCATACCAGTTAAACAGACAATATAATGGTCAAAACAGTTTTCGTCGTGGCAATCGAAACTGGGACAGGTATGAGACACGCGTAAGTCGCGATAGCAGATCTTTAAGCCCTAACTATAATAGAAATGGGTTTAACTCTCAAAATACAGAGTTCAGACGTTCTCTACCAAGAGACGATTTTAACTCGAGGAGAAACACAGCTCCTAAACGAGTTAACTTTAATTTTGATGAAAAATTAACACAGAGTCGAAATACCGAAGGTAAAGGTATATGTTATAATTGTCAAGAACCTGGACATCATTTACGAAATTGTCCGCATAAACAAGGTAACCGATCAAGAGAAAACAGTCCTTATCGGTCTAAACAAAACAATGCAGGACTGAGTCACACTGTTCAGCAAGCTATACATCCCTACGTACCTAAGTGTAAAAACAAATTAATGTTTGTTTATGTAAAAATAAAAGGGTGTGAAATTTGTTCATTGGTTGATACGGGTTCAGAGAATACTATGATTTCTCATGATCTTGCATTAAAACTTGGTCTTAACATTGAAAAGTATACAGGTAGACCAATTACTGGAATTAACTCAAAGCCTGTAAAAATTAGCGGCCAAGTACAGCTCGATATTATCGTCTTTGATGATAAAAAGAGCGTTCTATATCAATAACTGCTGTTGTTGTTTTAAAATTTCACTTAGATCTATTGTTGGGATATGACTTTCATCGTGCATCTAAATCGGTGATCGATATCTATAATAATAACATTGTGTTTAATTCTGCAGCATTCAAGGAAAACGAAATAATTGATGTTAAAAGCCCAAAATCCCCAAAAGTATTAAACAAAATGCACGCGATAGAAAATATTGAAGTACCAGCTAACGGAATGCAGGTTGTTAAGTGTGCACCAAGCTATAAGAAAACCTTACTGAGTGCAAACTGTTATACGCAGTCAAATCCAACAATACTTTCAAAACGCAAACTATATGTGAAAGAGCAAAATATTACCCTCAAAAATGGGATTGCTCGCGTTCCTGTAGTAAACCTTTCTGATAAACCTATAACTATATCTGCCGGTAGCATTGTAAGCGATTATGAGTTACCATCTATTTGTGCTGCTGCTTTCTCAAAACCGGATTTCGATCCACTATTAAATGCGACTATGGCAGACATTATTAGAAAAGATAAACGTGCCTATTTGGTTTTCTGTCGAATCTTAGACAAGGCTGAAGAGAAGGCGGAGAGCATAATAACGGTTTTGAACCGCCTATGTAAATTTTGTCTCACCATTGGCTGTTTATCTGGAGAGCAATGCCCTAGAAGGCAGTCTTATATAACCAACCACGGGAACTATAAAGATAAAGTCGTAAGTAGGTATACAAACGTTTTAATCCTGTGTGGTGAGTACACTCTTCTTTGCATGGATAATGAAGAAAGACTCAAAAAAGAGGAACCTAAGCCTATAGAGCCTAATAAACCATTGGATCAATACTTTCTTACTAAAGACGATATTAAGAAATCTGCTGAATATCTATATAAGCAAATCTATGCACGGGCTGTAGACAGTAATGATCCTTTAAATGTAATTCATTTTTATGAAAATCTTTGCAAATACTGCAACCATTATAAATGCTGTGACGAGACTACAACTTGCATATACGAGCCGATATGTACCGAAAGCGCAAATTATCAAAAAATCAAGGAATGTGAAAAAAGAGAAATTGAAAACAAAATAACTGAATTTATAAACGAATGGCAAATTCCAAAGGAAGTTATCGATCGTTATCGCAACTCGATGAATACAATAGGTCCTTATCATGATAATGCGAAGAGAACAATGAATTTTGCTAACCCCTCATTTGATCTTTCTGAATTCCTGACTAACGATACACTTGATGACACTCAAAACAATCATTTTGATAATGAGTTTGAAGATATAGAGTTACAAAGCCTCAGTAGCGACTCAATAACCAACCTTAACCTAGAAGCATTATATGAAGATATTGATATTTTGAGTTCTATGATGGATCCTCTTCTATATGATGCAAATATAGCAGGAAGTGATTTCAACACAGAAGCAAATGAGAAAGACGAGATCGCTAGAAATGTTGCTACAAGTAATGCTAACGAGCTAAACTCTGAAAACTTATATGAATGTAGCAAAACTTTGAATAAAGAAACTTCAAATAAATATTCAGACTCATTACAAGAAGTTATGGACCATATTGATGATTTAAATTATCATTATGAGTGTAATGCAGGATTTTCTTATGATGCTGATTGTAGTAGTCCCATTGATTCGGGCGACAGTAGTCTTTTCGATTCTGATGATGAATTAGAAGAGAACAATAAAGACTATCCAAAGACTATATATTCAAGGCAAGCTAATTATATCCAGAGGGGAAATGATTCTCTTATTGATGACATGAAGTTCGCGGCTGATCGATTTGAGCTATTGATAGCATTAGCTAAGCTAAAGACAAATGATATACTCAACATCTTTTATTATTTCGATCAACTTTGTATTCGATGTAATATATGTCATTTGAAACTAAACGGCGACATAGGAAAGAGTTGTGATCTTTCTAAATATTCACGCTTAGAAAATACTAATAAGCCTTATGCACAGTATGATCCATTTCGAGTATGGCGTGAAATGAACACCTTAATGCATCAATTTATTGTTAGCAGTAACATTCCCTTGAATATCGTGGAATCTTATCGACACAATGGACCAATACGTGATTGTCCTTTATACACGTTGAAATTGGAAACCAAAGGTCGCTGGTCACCCTCTGATGGAAGATGGGTAGACAATAAAACCGGAAGGCCTATACAAATTCCTGTTGCTAGCGGCTTTATGGACACTGGTCCGGAGATTGATGATGTGATGCAGGATCAATTATCAGATTTAATGAATGAATTTGCAGATATGTTAGCTTTCGATCCAACAAATATCGGAACTTGCAAAATAATCAAACATAAAATTGATACTGAAGACCACCCACCAATACATCTAAATCCATACATATATGCTGCACCTCTTCGAGAGGAAATAAACCGACAAGTTCAAGAACTTCTCGATATGGGCATAATAGTACGGTCTAAGTCCCCTTGGAGTTCCCCAGTAGTTCTAGTTGATAAAAGGACGGAACAAAACGCATGTGCGTCGATAATCGAAAATTAAATAGTATAACTAAGAGTGATGTATATCCTCTTCCTTCAATAAGCGTTGCATTAAGCAGTTTACAAGGAGCAAAATATTTTTCATCATTCGATCTTAATTGTGGTTACCATCAAATAGAGATAGATAAAAGGGATTGTGAAAAGACTGCATTTATAACTCAAGACGGGTTATTTGAATATACAAAAATGAACTTCGGTTTGAAGACTGCTCCGGCCTGCTTTGCTCGAGCTATGGACATAACTCTAAGTAATTTGAAGTATTCATCAGTCTTAGTTTACTTAGACGACATATTGGTATTCAGTAAAGACTTTTCAAGTCATCTTAAGCACATTCGAGAAGTATTACAAAGACTTAAATCTGCCGGATTTACAATCAAACCAAATAAATGCTCATTGGCCATGGAATCAGTTAAGTTTTTGGGACATGTTGTAGACTCAACCGGAATTCGAACAGATCCAGATAAAATAAAGGGTATAACAAATTTTCCTATACCAAAAACTTTAACTCAAGTACGAGGATTTATTGGTCGAGCATCTTATTATCGAAAGTTTATACCGTATTTTTCTGAAATCGCTGAACCATTGACTCGACTTACAAAGAAGCATATGAGGTTTCAATGGGGACCAGAACAAATGCAAGCTTTTACACAATTGAAAACTCTTCTAAGCAGTGAACCGGTTTTAACACATTTCGATAGTAAGAAACCTTTAGAAGTACGTTGTGATGCTAGCTTTATAGGGATAGGTGCTGAATTGGTTCAACTTGAAGAACTAGGTTGGAAACTAGTAGCAAATGCAAGTCGTTTGCTAAGTGAAGCAGAACGCAATTATTGTACCTCTGAGCGAGAGTCTTGCTATTGTATATGCTACTGATAAGTTTGCACCTTATATACATGGATTGAAATTCACAGTAGTAACTGATCATTTAAGTCTAAAATGGTTAACAGAAAAGTCAACGCTCTCTCCTCGTTTAATACGATGGGCTTTACATCTTCAAAAATACGACTTTGATGTTGTATACCGCAGCGGTCGGTTAATGAAGGACGCTGATGCTCTAAGTAGGTGTCCTGTGGATCCTCCTGAAAATATAATTGAAAATACTGAAAGGTATGCCATGGCTAGTATATCGCAATCAGAAGACGAGCAAGACGTGCCTTCTGATGTTTCACGCTTTAATATGATAAATATGTCTAAACTGCAAAGAGAGGATAAATTCTTCGGTACCATTATAAAATCACTTGAATCAGATGAATCGAGTTGTTATGAAGCGGAGTATGTTCTAAAAGATAATATACTTTTCTTTGCCGATCCTATTAGTCGGTTGCGAAGTAAATTGTTAATCTGTATACCTGAGTCGCTCTTGCACGAGCTTCTTTATTCATTTCATGATGATTACATGTCAGCACACTTGGGTATCAATAAAACAAAGGCAAAAATTAAAGAACGATTTTTCTGGCCAAATATGGATCAGGATATTGAATACTATGTAAAATCATGCGTTGATTGTCAAACAAAGAAAACCCCAAACCTTCAAAAAGCAGGTTTATTGGTCCCAGTAAAGTGGGAGGACCATTTGAAAAATGGGGAATTGACATTTTAGGACCATTTCCAGTCTCAGGCAACGGCAACAATAACATTATAGTAGCAACTGAATATATGACGAAATTTGCTGAAACTAAGGCTGTGCCAAAAGCTGATAAATGGGAAGTCGCAAAGTTTATCGATGAGCAAATCATTTTCAAGCATGGAGCACCCTATAGTATTGTTACAGATCAAGGAAAAGTATTTTCGAGCAATTTGTGTAAACAGATTTATGAAAATCATGAAATCGCTCACATTCGCACTTCCAGTTATCATCCACAAGCAAATGGGCTTGTGGAACGATTAAATAAAACACTAGCAGAAATGATTTCTCATTATGTAGCAGACAAACAGTCTGATTGGGATAAGTTTTTACTGCATGTAACATTCGCTTATAACACAAGCGTTCAACAAAGTACACATTACTCTCCTTTCGTTTTAACCTATGCGAGAGAACCTATATTCCCAGCAGAGATAACAATGGGAAGACCGTCTTTGGGTGTTTCTGATGTGGATCAGTATGTTGCACTCAGGGACAAATATATCAAAAATGCGCGAGAGTTAGCCCGTAAATATATAACGGACTCTCAAGTGCGAAATACGAAGCACTACAATAAAAGACGAAGAGAAGTAACCTTCAAAATTGGACAATTAGTTCTAGTTTTTAACCCTCGTAGATATAAGGGTAAATCAGAAAAGCTTTTACATCAATTCTATGGACCGTATAAAATTCTTGACCAAATAGGTCCGGTCACTTATTCAGTCGAATCAATAAGAGACAAATATGAAACAATGAACGTACATGTTTCAAGGATGAAACTATTTTATGATAGAACAGAACTTTTTAACCCAACTGGGTTCACATCATTTGAAATGGGGTCGGATGATGATGAACTATACCCTGAAGGGATAGATATGGACGAAGATTTAAATTTAAATGAAACATCAAGAACAACGCCTGTGGAAAACAGCTTAATAGAGAAGGACAAAATCGAAAATAGTGAAACTGAAGAAGAAAGTCAAATACTAGACTTATCTGATAATCATTCAGAAGCAACAGAAATTGACGATCAATGGTTAGGCATAGATCGAGATCCCCTAATTATATTACCACGATTACAGGACATAAATACTGATACAACCGACAGACCTCTAAGAAGATCAGAACGTATAAGACGACCAGTCGATAGATTTGGTTATGCAGCAACAAGTATACTGTTCTTAATGATGATTTTACTGTGTTCCTGTTTTGTAGAGTCTGCCTTGACTAAAATATCGCCAGTTTTGTGGCGTAAATCTGACAAACCTGTCATTGCTGGAATAAACCGAGTAATTATGAAAATTCATTATGACTCACCGTGTGTTGTATTTAGAAATCCCATATTTGAAATCAGTAATCAAACTGAGTTATTAAATTGGTGTAATAATGCTTATATTGAAGATTTTATAAGACCCGTAAAAGTTTCTGCAATAGTACACTCATCTCCAGTAAACAGGATTTAGTTGTTCACAGGGAGAAACGTTTTATTTTCGCCGCATTTTTATTAGCAGTAGTAGTTGTCACTTCAATCACTACCATAGGCGTCTCTACTGCATCACTAGTTCAAAGTTCCCGTACGGCTGAAGAGCTAGAAACAATTAAGAGAAAGCAAGAAGAGATGTTGATGGAGGCAGAATATTTCAAGCGAAATCAGATGAAAATCCAAAAGATACTTCAAACATTACAAAATGAAATAAGTGAAATAGGAGTAGCAGTACAAGATCTTACAGCTTCTTTCAGGACTTTGTAAGAAAATTTGCCGAAGGCAATGCATATAGTTGCAAATTTGGCATCAAAGTTCATGTTAACAAAGGATAGATTAAAAGATATTTCACGAAAATGGAAAAATGGAATAGTGGATGAAAAATTATTTGAAATATTTAATATAACCCTTCCTTGTGATTGTCCGTTAAACTTAGCCAGAGCCAAGTCATGCACAATAGATGAAAGCCGCTCTCTTGTTTCAATGGAGTTTGAAGCTTACACTAAAAGGAAAGGAACAAATACAATGGAAGCTGATCCATTTGTTTTATACACTCAAAATAATGATAAACTTTGTTCTGTCGAATATGTCGGACCAAAAATGGTAATTTATGACGCTGCTCGAGACTGTGTAACCGCATTGCATCAGATTACACAATCTTCACGAAACTTGATACTAATGCCGAGCTCAGCGTCTTGTCAACGAAACCTTCCTGACACAATTTCCAAAAAGTTCTGGAAAGTAACTACTTGTGAAGATCCTAAGATTGTAGTAGATGAAGAAATAATGCAAGTGAAAGTATCCGATAAACTGAATTATATTTACTGCAGCACACTTAAAATAAAGATCTATAATCGAACTTTGGAATGTCCTGATTTTGCTTTTGCTGTACCCACTAGTGTTCCGTTTAGCATTAATTCAATAACTTACGAGTCCTCTCTTGTAAATGTGCAAAATACTTTAAGTATGATGCCAGCTTGGGGTCAAAGAATCAATTTCCATCTTATGCCGTCTTTACACGAACTAAATCTAACGGAAATTGCAAAACAAAATAATGCAGAAATAAGTAAAATCCAGTTTTATAACCGTAAACCTTCCATTGAGATAAACAATCAATCAAGTACTTTCGTCTTTTGTATCATAATCATTATCGTCCTTTTAATAGGATTAACTGTTTATTATAAAAGAAAACGTTCTAATTCAGTTGATATAGCTAACGTGCAAGCCATTGAACTTAAACGACGTGCTCGTAACTCTAATATTGTAACTGAAACTCAATCATTAGTTTCTGATGAGGAATCCGACGAAGAAGCTGATAATAAATCAAATATATCACAGACAACAACCCCAACTCCTCTTCGGAAAACCAAGCGAGTTTTATTCTTAACAACTATTATAACCTTATCAATTACACCAGCTAATGCTTTTGATTATAACTATATGGTGATATTCATAAAATTCCAATCGCCATGCAATGAATTACTCCTGAATAACAAAACTATTCCGACACAAATTATATGGTGTCAAAATCAGTTTGAACTCTCTTTTATAAAGCCTGTTAGCACGTTTTGTAAAATAGACAACGATATTCTAGCTATACATAAACGACTATATTATGCAGAGTTTAACAGACAAAAACGATCGTATAGCCCAAACAACCCAAACAATGAACTAGACAATTACCTAGCAACTACAATAGTTTCGTCATTTGCTGTTCTAAAAGATATTATAAACACTATTGGAAGGAAATGGTCTCAAAATAAATTAGATTCAAGACTATTTGAAAACTCGCACTTCCAAATAAAATTTCCTTCGAACTTGTCTCTAGAAATGTTCAAACCACATTTGTGCATTGCGGACTTTCAATCAAATACAATTATCTTAATGCTGCATAAAAACTCCGAACATATATGGTTAAAGAAATATGTTATTCCTTTTGGAGTTATAACTACTATTATTATTGTACTCCTATTATGTAACGGAGTACTGAAACTTATGAAGTTGCGCAGGAAAATGCACCAGAGTTATAAGGTGTTTTATGATAGAAAAATCAACGACTCATCGGCGGAGATGGGCTTTCCTTTACCTCCATTTCCCTATAGCTTTAACTCGAATCAAACGAGTTGTAACAACTACATCATTTACTAGAAGTTATGGTAAATAAACGATGTAGTTCAAAGAAAAAAAAAACAAAAATTTAAAAAATCGTACATATAATCATTTTGGGAATAAATATATTCCATTTTATAATTCAACTTATTTTAGTAATCAAGTATGTAGTTTCTTCATTACATAAAAATACTTTATAAAAATTATAATCTAATAGATAAATATATAAAAATTAAGGAAAACAACTATAATTTTTTTATTGTATGCAATTATAGAGGGAATTAACTGTACATCTGAATAGATGTATGCGTATAGCTAACAAAGTTTAAGTATAACGTAATGCTAAAACATATTAAAAAACCTTTTGGTAACCAAACCTCAAACTCCTTGTTGTGTCTCAACTTTTAAAATAACCGGTTTGAGGCACCGCTACTACTATAAATAACGTTCGATAAACGAAGATAAACTTAAAATAAAATATAAATATCTTTTAAACCGTATGATTTGAGAATCTCAAATTTTTCTAATAAATAGAATATAAAACTCTAATGATATCCACAAAATTTGATAGTGATCCGTTAAGCTCTAAATACTTAAATTAATTTTTTTTATAAACAGTAATAAGGACTTACAGTGACGCCATCTAACATTCAAACATATAACTAACAACCAAAACAAACATTAAATTTTTTTTAAATATACTTAAATTAAAATATATATATCTTTTAAACCATATACTTTTACAATCTCAAATTTCTCTAATAAATAGAACATAAAACCCTGATTATATCCACAAAAATTTGATAGTGACCCGTTATAATCCGAATACTTAAATTAATTTTTTTTATCAACAATACTAAGGACTTACAGTGACGCCATCTAACATTCAAACATATAACTAACAACCAAAACAAACATTAAAAAAAAATTAAACATACTTAAATTAAAATATATATATCTTTTAAACCATATGCTTTTAGAACCTCAAATTTCTCTAATAAATAGGACCTAAAACCCCTTATTATATCCACAAAATTTTGATAGTGACCCGTTATAGTCCGAATACTTAAATTAATTTTTTTATCAACAATATTAAGGACTTACAGTGACGCCATCTAACATTCAAACATATAACTAACAACCAAAACAAACATTAAAAAAAAAATTAAACATACTTAAATTAAAATATATATATCTTTTAAACCATATGCTTTTAGAACCTCAAATTTCTCTAATAAATAGGACCTAAAACCCTGATTATATCCACAAAATTTTGATAGTGACCCGTTATAATCCGAATACTTAAATTAATTTTTTTATCAACAATATTAAGGACTTACAGTGACGCCATCTAACATTCAAACATATAACTAACAACCAAAACAAACATTAAAAAAAATTAAACATACTTAAATTAAAATATAAATATCTTTTAAACCATATACTTTTACAATCTCAAATTTCTCTAATAAATAGAACATAAAACTCTGATTATATCCACAAATTTTGATAGTGACCAGTTATAATCCGAATACTTTAATTAATTAATTTTTTTATATATACATATAAAATATTAAAAGTTTCGCCGTAACGACATCCATCATCCACATTATGAACTATTTCGCTGTAACTTCGTGCTATGCTATGACAGACACACATTACTAAGTCTATAGTACTTACCATTACTTTTCATTTGAGAAAACTTAACATCAAATATTTTCTTAACCGTATAAAACCTGTTCACCGCGTCTCATCTAATAAACAATTTCTGATTTTTAAGAATCAGACTCGCCGAAACGTCATCTATTTTCTACATTATAATCAAAACACAGTTACTTCGTGCTAGCAACGAATTATGTAAAACTAAACTATAAATCTACTACTTGTCTAACATTATTATTAAAACTTTTATAGTCAATATGTCAGATAGAATTCGAAGACATAGGCATAGTGATGTTTCAAAACCATTTACACCGTATAGACACCGAACAGTTCCTACCGAAATAGATGAACTTCGAGGAATCGCCGACAACATTAGGACTCAACTTTTATTCATAAACGAACTATTGAATATGCAGAATCCAGATGAAGAACCAACAAGACAACTGGGTAGATCAATCACGGATATTGTCATCCATCTTACTACTAGCAGCACGATGATCAGGGATATTCGTTCCGCCATCCTAAACATCATTTTCAATAGACAACAAGCTTCTACTTCATCAACGAAAGTTCAAAATGGTGTTCAAACTTCCATTTACCCTTCAAATAGCACGAATGGGTGCTATAATACCTCAAGCCTTACCTCACAGCCATATTATGGATATCATCGCTAATACCTCAAGTTTGACGCTTATACTATTCATTTTATACTATTTTTTTTCTTTATTTAATTGGGCAAGGTATAAACATGGAATAAATAATCCAGTATAAATATTGATAAAAAAAGATAAAATACATATAAAAATTTATATAACTACTACTTTTATTTTTTACTAACTACCTCTTTATATGTCAAACTTAGTCTTAAATATCTAAAAAAAAAAAAATATCATTTTATATAATTTTTTTTATTATTGCGGGATAATTTTTTTGTTTTGACAAATAATGTCTAAATATTGTAAACTAAATGCTATTATAATTTAGAAATGTTCTTTTTGCTTTTGTTATTAAATCTACTTTCACGTTAATTTATGTAAACCAATAACGCGTTACACAGAGTCGTGTAACATAAGGTGGGGGTATTGTAATAACGTCTTAGTTTCCTAATTAGACCTATATCATAATATTTTGTAATAACCTATATTTCTAAACTCTAATTCTCATAACTCACCTTATATGTCAACATTTATTACTGACTTAAAGATTACTTTTTCATTTGTACAAAAGAAATCTTCACATGCTTGTCTCAACTGTAAAAGTTATGAAGACAGCTGATAGTAAGCATATTTCATCTCTTAAAACCTACCTAAGTATGTCCTAAATCTACAATTTTCCAATCATAGCTAAATGTGCTATTAACCTTGTAAGATTTAACCTATCGTTGTAAAATATTTTTCAACTTAACCCGCCTATTGTTCCTATAAAATGTCGTGTTTTTCCTAAATTTTTCGCTCTTTCTTCCAGTGTTAAAAATCCTGTGAAATCTTATGTAATTTGTGGTTATGTTAAATAAAGTGCTATATTTTAAAAATTGATTTCGTACACGCTCCTATTAAAGATCCAGACTTTACAATATCAAGCATCTTCTTGGTAGCTGTCCATTAATTACATTTTCAAGTGAAGTATTTAGAGTACCAGCATTAATTTTCGTTGTAGTCACTGGACATCTTGTTATAGGATATCTAGCAGGAGTTATTTCCAGAGCTTTATGGTGTGCAAACACAATATCTTGACTGACTTTAGCTTTAGAGAGATTGAGTGAGACTTCAATAAATTCGGTCCTCGGAATAATTTTATCTTCAGAGCACATCATGTAAAATTCGACAGGATTTGGCACCAATTTAATTCTTATTTTGCAGCCACCAAGTATAGCCCGTCCTTGGAATGCTATATCTAAGTTCAGTTTGCCATAAAGGTCATAAATTCTTTCTATTGAAATTTCTTTGTCTTTATCGGGCAATACGCCGCAAGGGCTAACATGCTTTATATATTTCGTTCTCATCGTATTAGGCTTGTGTGGAGTATACCACAATTCATCACTAAACCATCCTGCACCGGATAGGAAAGACTTTTTAGAATCGTTGCTGAATCTAATCATTGTTTCAATATAAGATTTTATAGAATAAGTTTGTAAAGATGTTGTAATCTGTGTATCTCCAATGAAACAGTCGACTTGTTGCCACAGGGAATTCATAAAATTATTTACAATAGAAACATTGTTCCAATCGTTTGCCACTACTTCCGACTTATCTGTCTTTGAAAGGATTATTCTCAGTTGAACGTTTAAAAGTATTTCCTTCGGAATGATATATTCATTAGCAGACGTTTGAACCACAAAATCAATATGTCCACTAGAATTATCGGTCTATGATCAGTTTGAATTGTAGACTCTATTGATGTTTGTACAGCAGGCAATGCATACAAATCAAGTTCTGGTAATGTAACAACAGGCGAGGCTTCACTTACAATAGACATTATTCAAATAAAGACAATTTCGATGTCTTATTTCTTTTGATAATTCTTTTTTCAAGAGCTTTGCGACCTTCTGCCAACGCTCGCAGTTGTAACAATGAAGGCTTTTTTCTTTTGACGTTCTTTTTATTTGATATCCGTTTCCGTGCACTTTTCTCTTTCTGCCAGACCCGCTTTGTCTAAAGTTCCGTACTTTTTCTAATGCATCATCTGCGATATCTAGACCTGTGTTTTTAAGTTTCTTCTTCACTGCTGTCTTGAAATTGTCTCCTTGAAGTAAGTCTGTGCCAATATTTATACCTGTATTTATAGCTTTTTTACAAAGATATTTGAGGATAGGCATAACAGCTCCAGAAAGGAGGCGACCGAAAAACCATGGCCTTTTTGGTATCTTAAGCCAGAATATCCTGCTATGCCAGATCCTGCTTGGTTAACGTAATAGGTTGTGAAGGGATTTGAGCCCATCTTTTGGCCTTTTACGGAAACGGAGTGTCACAGTTGAACGGCCAAAATCAAATGGAATAGTTTCCCCGGTGTCGTCTTTTATATCTATTTCAATGGTATCAAATTCATGACTAACAATTAATGGTAAAAAGGTTCCAAGAAACGCAAAAGACATTGTTCACCAAATTTAATCTTCCGAGGATTTCCACCTGACGTAATAAATTAGTCTGCATATTCCCGGTCAAAACAGGTTTGACTATAAAGCAGTAAACCAATATATGAAGCTTACTAACATTGGATTGAACTGAAAACGGAGCCTCGAATTCTATCGGGTAAACGTTATCACCCGTTGGATTATCATATGAAATATTACGATTCAATTTGACTTCATTATCTGCTAAAAGTCTTCCACTTTCTTCATCATAAAAATAGGAAATAAGCCCCCCAGTGGTTTCATTTCTTAATCCTAGCATGAGCTCCAGTTCTTCAGGAAGTGATGGATAGAAAAGAGTCGTTCTTGATAGATATTCCATTTATTATAAATAATCGGTTATAAATAGGATCGTATCTCAACGATGGTGCTCTTTTCATCACATCTTTGAAAATGATTTTTTCAAAATTTCTAAGCTTTTTGTTTATGTCTGAAATCAATAGATCAATAGAAGGATAATATCTTTTTCGAAGTATTGCTTCATCTGTATATCTCAACTCTTAAAACCTGCCTAAGTATGTCCTAGTTATAAAATCTTCCAATCTTAGCCAAGTGTGCTATTGACCTTATAAGATCTAACCTATCATTGTAAAGCATTTTCCAATTTAACACGCCTATTGTTCCTATAAAATGTTGTGCTTTTCCTAAATTTTTCGCTCTTTTTCTCAGTGTTAAAATCCTGTGAAATCTTATGTAATTGTATTGTGGTTATGTTTAATAAAGTGCTTATATTTTAAATTTGATTTCTTACACGCTCCTATCAAAGATCCAGACTTTACAATATCAAATTAAACTATTAGAGCAAATCCTTTCCGTTCAAGTGATTTTTTAACGAAATTTACAGTTCTATGCAGTGCATCTTCAGTAGATCTTTGAGGACAGAATCCGTACTGGTTGTCATTAATTTGGTTTGTCATTCGCATGAAATATACTACTCTATTAATTAATAACTTCTCGAAAATGTTACCAAAAATTGATATAAGACCAATGGGTCTGAATGATGAGCCGTTTCGATAGTCCATTTTCTCCAGTTTGGGTACGACTTTTACTGCACTCATTTTCCATGCAGTCGGGATGTAGTGCAGAGTAAAACATTTATTAGATAGTTTTGTCAAAAAACTCGTCATTCAGTTGATGCAAACTCTTAACTATGTCTGCAGTAATGCCATCAATTCCCGAAGCTTTTTTGGGGTTTTGTTCATTGGCTATGCGGGTTACTTCATTCATGGTAAACGGGATATCATCTTGCGTGCATTCATATACAGTCGACACATACAGTCTAACCTGTTTATGATATTCGTCATCGCTTTCATATGAGTCAGAGGGGAATAAAGAATCAATTAAGATTTGTGCTATATGTCGCTTATCTGTGATTATGTTTCCGGTTCGATCTTGAAGTTCAGTTATATTGTTGTGCTTAATTCGATCTCGACTGATTTTATATACTATTCCCCACGGGGATTCGCGTGTACTCTCACTCACAAATGTATTCCATGCTTTGAGTTTTGCATTACTTATCGCGCTTTTATATTAATATCATTCAGTTAGATAGTTAATTTTTAGTTCTATTCGGCGATCGGTTCGACTTCATTAATATTTACGGCGTGCATTATTTACCTTTGCCCTTAAATTAGTCAGATCATTATTCCATGAGTTATTAGGATTTCTGTATGCAGATTGTTTATGCTTTGGTATATGTTTTGTACATTGTATCGCTAGTTGTTTGTTAAATTTGTTGATTATATTTTCGACGTCACTCTGATTGGTGACACATTAAAGCCGATTTTCGAGTTGATCTAAAATCGGTGCCATTTCGTGGTTTAAACTATCCCAGTCTGCACGTTTGGTATTGTATTTTCAAGTAATGGCTGGGCACTAGTCGACGACATGGAGTTCATTGACCTCAAAGTAAATGTAATTGTGGTCAGAAAGCGTTTCTGTTTCTAAAACTTTCCAGTTTTTTAATTTATTTGTCAGATTCGCCGAACAGATCGTAAGGTCTATATTACTCCTCCCGTTCGCCGTCTCGTATGTCGCTATTGTCTCGTTGTTGTTTATAATGATAAAATTATTTCCCGAAACAAAGTCTAATATTATTTCGCCCCTTAAGTCGTTATATGTATTATACCAGACGTGTGAGTGTGCGTTTGAATCGATAGTTATTACATGCTTATTAATGCCTAAAGCGTCGATAGCTGTTTGTAAAGAATCAATTTCTACGTTGAGATCACTAAACGGCGAACAATACATATTGTAAAATGCGATTCGACTGCCACTAAACTCAACTATTATTGTATTTAATATGTTTGATGCTTAGGAAGAGATTTCAATAAAGTTAATGTCTTTATTACATATGATTGTTGCACTTTTTGGCACTCCGTTTGGAGTTGAAGAGTTTTGAGAGTTAGTGGGAGGCCACTAACGGCGTTATCAAGAGCGTAGGGTTCTTGTGCAAACACGATGTCGATTGATTCATCTTCAATAAATTTAGACAAAGCACTAGTTGAATGTTTACTCCTTTGCAAATTAATTTGAAGACATTTTAATATTTGTTTGTTAGCTCTATTCATAACGAATTTTGGGCTGAATAATATTTTTAATACGATTAAGTCGTTCGCATTTGTCGATTAGAACCGAGTGATTTGTCGATAGTTTTTTGTCGCAAACTTCGAAGCGTTATATCGTTTGCAGTTTATGCACTTTAGATAATCAGGCTTAACGCTACTGTTGGTCGCACACTTCCCACACACTTCTTCACTTTCCGGATAGTTATGACTAATATGGCCGAAACGTTGGCATTTGAAACACCTAATTATGTTTATGCGTTCTTCGAACTGATACGAACGCCAACCAATTAGTAGTGATCGCTTATTATTTATAATTTTTCTTAACTATGGACTCACTTCTAACACAAATATTTGTCTGTCGTTCGGATCAGATTCACCTCTCGATGACTGTATTCTTTGGTGTCGTCGATTTGATCTGTAGCTTGCCTTGTATTTAATATGTGCTCCTACAAATTCTAAAGAGTTTTGATCGAAAAACTCTATAATTTCTCTGTTCTTGTCTAATATTTCATCGATTATGTTGTCTTTCGTCACATCACTGTCTACGCCGTAAACAGCAATCATTGGATGGTGCCGTTTCGGTTCAATCGCTTCAATGCTTTTGCGCTTGTCTTTTGCAATATTCTTAATCTCCTCGACATCTCGATCGGTGGCACATTTGATGATAATTCCCTCTTTCGATGTTTTTGACTTCTAATATATTAATACACTTCGGATGCTCTTTCACTGCAGTGCGTAAAGCATCTATCGTTTGTTTACATTTCGTTTCAGGGTTTTTCGGCTTAATTACAATTCTTAGTATTATTTATAGGTGAGAATCTGACCTTTTTAGAGGCTCCAGTTTGTACAGCGGTCGCATGATTTTTTTTGAAGTTTTCTCAGCTATTAAATTGAAACGTGTGTTTACACTTGTAGCAATTGCGTCAAACTCCACTTTAAGAACCTTTTTCACTTCTTTTACCATTAACTCTTGAGATTTGATGATCGATACCAGTTGTGTGATGCACTCGATCATCTTAGACCTTTTCTCAGAAGACAAATTTCCACAGCTACTAGCTGTAGACATAAAAATTTTATAGATTTTCTCAGACTGAGAAACAAACGTGTCGCTCGTTACATCGTCCATTTTGTGTGGTTAGGTTAGGTTAGGGGCTTCGGAGTGGATACCAAGGTCGCAAGTTAAAAAATATGTGGATTTTATATCTAGGTAACTATTAATTACCGATTCTTGGGACCATCAAATATGGATTCCTCGTACCTTAAAACCCCTAAATATCAATTTTCAGAAAAATCCGTTAGGTAGCGTAAACTAAAGTAAAGCCAAAACGATTTTATTATTTAAAAATATTTATATCAATAAAGTGCTTATAACAATATCACTCGTCCTCTATTCCCTATTATATTATTACTATCATTATAGCTCTTAATTTTATAGATTTTGATATAGCAAAAATAATCGTGATAAAATTTATCCTTCAAAGAGCAATTATAACAAAATAAGAGAAAATTATTGTAATCATTAAAAAGTTCTATGATTTTATCAACGAATTATTGTGTTAATTAATTTTAACTAAATCAAAAAATGATATTCGACTCAAAAACAATTAAAAATATATATAATAAAACAAGTTAAATAATATAGGAAAATTAAAAATGAGGCCAAATACATTGACAAGAATTATTTGGAACTTTAAAAAAATTAATTTTAATGAAATACTTAAAGTGAAATTTAAATATGGCTTTAAGAATAACAATTGTTAAAACCAGGTATTACTAGTTTTAATATTTCTAAATCACAAAGAAGGGGGACCGTAAGGCGATATTTCGGGCGTAGAATTTTGACCCCTTTAAAAGATGCATATATAAAGGATACATATTTTTTAAAAATTATCCCTGAATTCAAAACGGTTTAGAAGATAATTTAATTTAAGTGAAATTTTTTTCAATAGGATCTATGGGAAAATACCTATTTTCAAAAGTTAATTTAACCCCCAGCCCCCACTTTGATTTCAACGGAATTTTTATAGTAAATAAGGACATAGAGGAAGATGTTTTTTGGGAAAGTGTCAATGTGCATCAAGAACTTTATCATATCTAGAATCATTGTCAAATTCGAAATAATATCTTAAGGTTTATATCAGTCAGATTTTTTTAAGTACAGACCAGGTATTAAAAGCCTTAAACGTAATTTATGAATGACCTTTTTCGTGATTTGTGGACGATCCTTTCGACGTAATTTATGGATGACCCTTTTCGATGCGATTTATGCAAAATCTTGATAGATCGTCTTCGAAATTCAAAAAAGTTGACTAATGAATTAACAAACTTTCCTCGGCTTGTGGTAAATGACCTTAAATATTTAACATTAGGTTTCTATCAATTAAAACAAAGTGTAGGATACTATGTTGAGCATGTTTACAGACCTTGTTCCTTCTTAATAGAGAAGCACACCGAGTAATCAGTTATACTGTATGTCATTGTAAAAATGGGCTGCGAACAGTTGACATGTGCTCGCATGTAACAACTCTAATATGGTTTCTTGGATATGCTCGATCTTATGAGCCAATTCGCGTTAATGCAGAATATCTTAATAATAGATTTAATAACTATGTAATTAATGATGATGATAGTGATAGCGAAAATGAATAAAATATGATGGAAGTGGTAGGATTCGATGTCTAGACTACTCCCTTGAGCCTTGCTGGGGCTAAAGGCATTGGTGTAGATGACGCCTTTAACTCGACCGAGACTTACACGATCTTCCATTCGGAAGCGCGCGTCTCACGTCAGCTCAGTAGTGTAGTGACGCACACTGCTAGGGAAGAAACGACATCATCGAGGCCAATGTTCTAAGTGATCATCAATAGCTCAATAACCAACACTATGGGAAGTGGTCCTAGACTTTTTGCAATGTCCTCTATTAATCTATGGAGTTAATTGACATTTTAGATATGATAAAGTTCTTGATCCACATTGACACTTTCATAAAAACATCTTCCTCTGTGTCCCTATTTACTATAAAAATTTTGTTAAAATCAAAGGGGAGACTGGGGGTTAAATTAACTTTTGAAAATAGGTATTTTCCCATAGATCCTATTGAAAAAAATTTTCACTTAAATTAGATTATCTTCCAAGCCGTTTTGAATTCAGGGATAACTTTTAAAATAAAATATGTATCCCTTATATATGCATCTTTTAAAGTGGTCAAAACTCTACGCCCGAAATATCGCCTTATGGTTCCCCTCCTTTAAAGTAATGTAAGTTTAAGTATTATAAATCAGTTTTAGAAAATAAAATAAAATAAATTATTAAATTAAATTGAAACAAATTTAGAATTATAAATAACTATATGAATAGACAATTATTAAGACATTTAAATCGAACAGTTATTTATATATCAAATATATACTAAAATTTGATATAAAATTAGATAAAATTCAAGATAAAACAGTAAAAAACAAAAAATTATGAAAATAAAATTATTTCATCTAAGAAGTTTGTTAAAAATTGAAACAAAATGTTATAAATAAACTTATTTAACTTATTTATGAAAATGTTAAAAACTAAAAATTTCATTTATTGTATATGCAAGTTCAATAAGCTGATTTAAAATTGAAAATTGATTAATATTAATTCGTAAAATGTATTTAACAATAACCAATAAAGCAAATTTATAATGATACAAAAATATTAAAATAAAATGAAATAATCAAGCAACACAAATGGTAATATCAAAATTAGATATATAAAAACTTTTATTTAAAAAACTAACACGAAAATAATATCTTAATTAAAATATTCTGAATATAAATTGAAACATATGCAAATTAAATATATAAATATAATTATTATAATTTAATTGAATGAGTTAAATTATGATAATCAATTAAATAAAATGCAAAATATAAATTATAATGTTGAAAATCTTATATTAAAAAATCAAATGTCAAAAACAAAAATAACTAGTCAATAAATTAAAACCACGAATATGAAAAGTTGTAAAAAACTGATTTTATATAAATATATTTGCTGAACCAAAACAAGTAAAATAATTCATATCAAAAATAGTTATGCGAAAAATTAAAGTTCATATTAATATAAAAAATAATCAAAAGGAGTAGCCTAGTGAACAAATAAAATTAGTTTATAATAATTAAAACAATGTAAACATAGTTTAATAATATTGTTAAAAATTAATATTAATGAAAACAAATGAAATATTTAGTGTAAGAGGTAAATTAACCGAATAATGTAAATTTAATGAAGAAAGGTAAATAGGTATAAATTTTTAAAGCAAAAATATAATCAAAATTTCAACAATATGTAATATCAAATAGAATAATTAAAAAAAAATTTTAATTAACACAAAATTTTAAAATCTAATTTTAAATATATTATACGATTTTATACCAGAACAAGAGTAGAAGTTTAATTTAATTTAATTATCTAAAATAAATTTATATGAATAAATGTAATCTTAGTAAAAAAATGCTCGAAAAACTAATAATAAAATTAATAAAATGTTAAAATATCTAAAAATTTAATGAAATAGGGATGAAATATTTAAATAAAAAATCCCAATTAACCTAACATAACCGAAAAACATGGACGACAAAAGAAGTCACATGTTGCGTTTTTCGCAAATTGTGTTCAAATTTAATGAAAATACTAGCAAATCTGGCAAGATCTATTAAAGGTGAATTATAAAAGTTTGTGGTGGAATTCTATCAATTGTTTAAAGAGCAAAATCAATTGATAAATAATTTGAAATTAGTAATTGATGAGGAGCTAAAACAATAAAGACAGACATTTTGATTTACTTAATGATGTAAACAAATGTTTGGACAATATTGAGAATCACTTTTCAACAAATACCCATGCATCTATTGTCTCTAGTGTTCAACAAACATTGATATAGGTATCAAAACATTACGTTCTGATCAGTACCAAAGACAACAGTATGACATCAAAGAAAACGGAGGAAATAGTCAAGAATTGTATAAAACCATCTCAACTGAAAGTGGGTATTAAATCACATAAATGTCTCAAATGGTGGGCTATTGATTGAATGCAGATATAAGAAAGAATGTGAAACACTATCACAAGTCATACTAAGCAAAAAAGTTGGTTTAACAGCCGAGATATCTAATAAACGAAAACCAACTCTACTTTTACGTGATGTTAATCCTTACATAGATGAAAACCGATTGATTGACACTATAATTGCAAACAATCAGGAAATCAATGATTATTTGAGAAACTCGAATATTTGCGCGGACAACGAGATCAAAATCAAATTTAAATTCAGGAAAAGAAATCCAAAATTCAATTATATGTATTGTCTGGAAGTAAGTCCAGGATTGAGAAATGTAATAATGAAAACCAAGCGTATTGTCACGTTTATTTCGTGACTTGGGATCTTTTCTAATTAATTTTAGAATTTTTATTAAACAATTTATATTGTCCTATGTTTTGTTATTTGTTAGATGTACAAATTGAGATCGGGGACCTCAATGTGAGATCTCAATTCGTTTATGTTAGAGTCAGGCTGGACTCGTGTTTTAAATTATAACTTCCATATCTTACTTTTATAATACGCGATGTATTGATGAATTAACACAATTTTCACTATTAATACTAATGTAACTTTATTTAAAATATTTAATATTACATGTTATACGCTTATTAACATACACTATCTACATATATATATATATATATATATATATATATACAGGGTGTAACAGTTAATATGTACGCTCTAAAACGCTTATAACTTTGAAACCTGTGGGCCTAGAAAGTTGAAATTTGATATAAATGAATTCCAGAGATACTCATTTTCGCACAGAAATTTTCAAGGTCATTCAAGGTCATTTAAGGTCATTCGACAGAAATTATTTTTTCAAGTCATTGTCCTCGCCTCCACCAAATTCGGTGTTCGCCCTTTAGTCCTTGTGTAATTTGATTTGTTTACCCTCATGCTTTAGTTGGACTCTTTTTGGCGAACAGAAACTGCTCAAGAATATCAATTTTTTCTTTAAGAGAAAAGGATCGTCTTCGCGGCATGTTAAATGTCCTTAATAAAATGACTATCAAACTTCTCAGATGTTAAAAACGATTTCTGTCGAATGACCTTAAATGGCCTTGAATGACCTTGAAAATTTCTGTGCGAAAATGAGTATCTCTGGAATTAATTTATATCAAATTTAAACTTTCTAGGCCCACAGGTTTCGAAGTTATAAGCGTTTTAGAGCGTACATATTAACTGCTACACCCTGTATGTCCCTTCTACACTTTCCCTGCTCTCCATATACAGCTATCTCCACCTCGATCTCCACCAATTGAGCAAGCTACCATTTCTTCAATTCTTAACCGATCTTGATCAAATTAATTTCATTTTAAAGCCTATATAATCCGGTTTTAAACGCAAAAAAGAGACTTAAAAATTTATTAATATTAAAAAGTTATTAAAGATTTACTAAATTTTACATGTATTTTTATAGGGTGAATCCGGGCTAATGGGTCTAAAGGGGTTCCCGACCTCCCACCCCCAAGTGTGATATATCATTGGATTCAGTTCGTCAAGCTGAACATTTTGATACTACACTTGACCACTTTTGACCAGAACCTGATCACTTCTAAACAACTCCCGACGGGAGTGGCCGACCCCGCCAAGTGATATATAATTGAACTCGGGACATCGAACCGAACATTTTAATACCTCACTTGGTCAATTATCTCAAGTAGTTCTCGAGATATCCATCATTGTTTGGTTTAGTACCTCGTAATGGATAAACCTGGATTCTCGAGTCGTAACCTAAACAAGCCTGATATAAACTAAGGTATGGTAGGTTGGCTTGTTTAGGTTACGACTCGAGAATCCAGGTTTAGAATTGGAGAAATGGTAGCTTGCTCAATTGGTGGAGATCGAGGTGGAGATAGCTGTATACCTTTTCTGTATTCTATCTTATTAGTTCACTCCAAAATTTTTGCGCCTCCAGATTAAAAAAAATTTTTAAATAATTAACCACATAAACATACAATATAACTCTTTATAGGCCTATAGACTGAGTATTTTTTAATTTTAGATAAATGGTTTGATTTTAATGAACTTTTTAAAATTTTATGTCGATGAATTTTTTTATTTTCCGAAAAATAATAAAATGAAGATAATGTTTTTATTAAAAAAATATCTTAACTTTATGCGATTTTGATCAAATTTTACCAGTTTATTATAGCGTATATCATGTCTTACTATGCTGAATTTCAAGTTAAAAAAATTATTTTTTTCGCGAGAGGAACACAACTAATGTGTATGCTAGAAAATTCATAAAATTTGAAAAATTGGAAAAACAATTATGAGATTAATTAAGAATAAATTTTCATTGTATATAGACGTTTATAAGTCTTCGAACCTCACTATTTTATTTTGATTTTAATGTTCCGCTTTTTGTCAGGAATTTTAAAACCAGAATTTTTGGGCATTTTCATGTAAAAATGCAATTCCTCTAAGAGATTTGATCTTTCATTGTTTGTAAGCCACTCATCCAATTCTAATAAATTATTGTCGTATTATTGTCTATTACGATAGAGTTTGTAAACCAATAAAAAATAATATGATTAATTTCAGCGTTGAGTCAAGGCGCAAAAATTTTGGAGTGAACTAATATCTTATTCTTAAAACTTAAGCTTATATAATTCTTGATATTTTCTTAGAAAAACATGTTTATAATTAAAAAAGTTAAAAGAGAGCTTATTGTGGATAAAATAAACTTTTTATCTATTACTTTATCAGTATAATAAATTTTCTTTTAATTATATAATAAAATATTTCTTAATTAGTCTATTGCTTAATAATGATAACGTATATAGATAAATTTTACACTTCACAGTATTTTCATCGATTGGAGTTCTTGCAGAGTTGAAGACTGTCTACCGATTATCAGATGCAACAAATTCCATGGCTTTGGCCATAAAGCAAATGTTTGCAAACATACAGAAGAGAAATGTGGACATTGTAGTCAAAGACATGATTCAAAGTCTTGTCAAGCAAGCAGTGAACAGCTATTGTGCATCAACTGTATGAAACATAATTAACACCCAAATCAAAGAATAAAATAAGCTACAAACCACTCAGCATATCATAAAAGTTGCTAATCTTTCATTAGAATACAACAATTAGTTAAGTCACGCATTGATTATGATTAGTAATTATAACGGACAAAACATATTAGAAACAAAAAGCATTAAATGCTTGCAGATAAATTTACAGCGAAGTAAAGTTGCGACGACACAATTAACACAATTCATATTTGATAAAAAAGTTGATTTAGTTTTGATTCAAGAGCGTATACTGTTAGTGACAAATTAAGTGGTTTGCCATTAAATTACAGAACATTTTACAGAAGTATTGGTCCAGTCAAGACAGCTATTTCAGTCATAAATCCTTCAATTCAAGTAATATTCATTGAAAGTCTATCTAATAGTTTCTCAACTATTATCAAATTCAGTTTAACAAACAGAACAATAACTGACATCTCTTTGTGTTCTCCATTTCAACCAATTAATTATGATTTAAGGCATATAAAACAGGCCATTGATAAAGTTAAACCTCAAATGCTTCTGATTTCGATGGATTCAAACGCTAAAAAGTAAGCTCTGGATCGATAAAAGAGAGGACGTTCGAGGAAACTCTTTAATTAAATTTATAAGCCGAGAAAATCTACTTCTACTTAATGATAACTATAAAATACCTACCTATTATACAGATAATGGCAGGAGATATATTGATCTTAAACTGACCAATGATAACTTAATTAATTCTATTTCAAACTGGAAAGCATTTGAAACCGTTTATATGTAAGATCGAGTCTACTACTAAACGACTAAACACAAAATGTCTAAATCATAAGACCTAATTTTTTATAATCGAAAGTTTCTTTTAATCTAAAATTTTTTATCCGAAACATTTTTTCATTGAAATGTACATAAAACCGAAACATATATGTCGAAAAACAATATATTCACGACTTATTAAACCAAGTTCTTATAGTCTAAAATCATTTTAATGAAATCTTATAATAGTTTATAAAGTGTACTTTTACATAAAAGTACTCCGACATATTGAAATAATTAGTCACCTTTTGCTTTATATACATTGTTAGCCATCAATAGTTTCAAAGTATTCAATACTTCTAACGACCACTAAAATAATTGATTAACATTTTATTATTTATATTAAGAAGTGATTAAAGACACGTATAAAATACGTGAAGCAGTTAAATCTAATAAATTTGTGATAAGTTAATAGTTATAATGGTTTGATTAAATTTGATTATTTGTATTTCAAACATATCAATAAGCACCTGTAGCAACTGTCGAAAATTTTAGTTATTTCTCATTCGACTAATATTACAATCGATATTTTGTTATTCGATTATATGACTCAGATTTTGTGCCTTCGATATAATATTTTCGACTATGTCTATTTCGGTTTTATGTTTTGAGATCAATTGTTTTAGTTGTTTTGGGTTTATATGTTGTGGTTTTGGATGTATAGAGTAGAACCTTTTATACTAAACCTCAGACCTTGTAGTAAAATAAGTGCCGAACTTAGAACCAATAATTTCGAGGAATAGTTTTAATACTTTATTCATCAACACTAATCTTATGATAATTTTAAAAGAGTGTGAGAGTTGGTGTGAGAATTTCTTGATAAATTAGTAAAAGCATGAGAATCGGCTTATCATTCATTTCTGATTACTTTTATAATTTTCATATTCATAATAATTCATAATAAAATTGAGTCTTCACGAAGCAAAATAAAGTCATTAAGTATAAATATAATATAAATATTTGTCAAAATACAAATGTTAAATAACCTTATGACTTTATCTGTATACTGAATATTATGCAATATGATTAATCCTGAGATAATTAAATGAAATATTTCTATAATCAAATAATGGTTTTGTTTATTATTAAGTAAAAGCTAGAACAACACTTTGTATATCTATTATTACACAAAATTATCATAAACACTGTCCATTATTATTGATACTACAATTGATATTTTTCTAAATAATATTTTTAGAGATTGATAACATTAGACCTGAAATCTAATATTATTGGTGAAATAGTATATTATTCTTTGGTATTACTTATTAGCATAATATTTTGTCGAGGTAATTTTCATTTTGGGATGTCAGCTCCTCAATCCATTCATCGGCAGTTGTTAATGGCATATCTTTGAACAATTTTGCGTACTTGTCAGTCAGTTCATTTTTATTGAACTCATATTGAGCCAATTTGAATGAAAGATTGTCCTTATTTAGTTCTAAATTTCTATTCTTGATACTAAACTTGATATCAGCAGTATAAATCTTGAGCTTTATATTATTGTTTGCAGGATCCTTATTAACATCTCTTACATCAATAATAAATTGAATCAATTGAGCTTCAGTATCAGTTGCATGTTGGCGTTGCTTTACATTCGTATCATAAGTTAATAATGTATTAAACATTTCTCTAAATAGTCTTTTTACTTTTGTTGAATCCTTCTCTTCCAAATCACCGTAAAATTTGATCAAACCATCTATGAATTGCCCATACAGACTGTCTTCAATTGCTTCAGTAAATTGATTAACCGTAGGCAGATTAAAGAAGGGTATTTTATCCAAACCAAGCAAATAATCTCTCAAATGAGTACCAGCTTCGGTCAAGTTTTGAGTTTGAGGACAAAATTTGGTATTGTGTTGAATTACATTCAACATTGTGGTCAAAGCATTAACGTGATTCTCAGGATCTAGTAATTCTATTCCACTTTTGAATGGATTAGATGTGTTTTTACCAAGAATAGTTGCAGAAGAAACCAAGACAGACATTTTAGGCTGCAAAATATAAATCAAAATAACATTAAGAAAATATGTTACTCTTCGACAGGCGTTAAGTTTGAATGCTATGTTTTTGTAAACTTTCCTCACTATTTATTATTTTAGGAGCCATTAGAAGCACTAAACCTAACCCAACCAGCCTTGAACTTTGATCCACAGTTGTTATTCACAAGTAACCCGCCAAAGTGGGAAAGCCAATGAAAAGCAGGTTTTGACCTCCTTTTGT
Source organism: Archegozetes longisetosus (assembly GCA_018873245.2). NCBI lineage: Eukaryota > Metazoa > Arthropoda > Arachnida > Sarcoptiformes > Trhypochthoniidae > Archegozetes > Archegozetes longisetosus. The sequence goes on along the minus strand of JAEMBT020000009.1, from coordinate 2,369,809 downwards.
TGGATTGGTGTCAGTTTCGCAGAAGCCAGTTTCGCAGAATGGCATTTTATACAGTCAGTTTAGCAGAAACAGGCTAAAATCAATTTTACAACTGATTTTCTCATCCCTAAACCTTAGGGTTTGTCAGCTCATTCATACTTGTCAAAGTCAAATAAAAAAACTGATATTAATCACCAGATTTAGATAAAAGCTTAAGCACCAATAGTCAATAGAAAATAACAAGACTAAAAACATTTGGTCAAATATTAGATTTTCCTCATTCATTTCCACTAATATTTAAGCCCAATCTTGAAATTTTAAAACATATAACACTTAACTTATTAGTAGAGTTATAAAAACTATTTAATCGTACTTTCGAATAGTAGAATAAGATTTCTATCTTATATATCTACTAATTTGGCTTAACAACTCCTATTTACAATATATTGTTTCAAATACTTTCAGAATCTATTACATCAATAACAAAATATTTTTTACGCAGAACATGAAGTGTGTACTGAAAATTATTTCTAGAACTGAAGCTTTTCATAATGATTTTGAAAAATAGAGGTTTTCTAAAACCTAAACTGAGAACAGGAAAACAGAGATATTACACTTTTCTGCTAAACTGACTGGTAAAAATGCCATTCTGCAAATCTGACTTCTGCGAAGCTGACACATATGGTCTGGAATATCGAATGTTATACTATTTTAAAAGAAGCACTTTCAACATAGCGATAACATTATATTTTTACCCATTAAACAGTATATTCCTGGTTTTCTTTTAAACCATTTTTACCCGTATTCTCCTGAGTCAAATCAAGAGTTGTATAAGCGTATACAAATTTCAATTCATTCTTATTAAGACAATCGAAATGAAAACTAACAAAGACACTGGCATTCAGGTCTTTAGTTTTATCGTTAACCCCTGCATTAGCTAAATTGTTGATGGCTTCCCCTTGTCGTTTTACTTTTACCATCATAAGCTTTAAAAATACTTGTGAGTTCCTCCTTGATTTTATCATAATTCCAACCCTGACCTAACCTAACCAGCCTTGAACTCTGATCCACAGTTGTTATTCACAAGAAATCCGCCAAAGTGGGAAAGCCAATCAAAACTAGGTTTTTACCTCCTTTTGTTGGCCCTAGTAATAATGTTTATTTGCCAACAAAGCATGTTTGTATTATTGAGGTTTGGTGTGAGGTTTGGTATAAAAGCCGAGCTAAAATTTGTACTCAACATTAATTGTTTCTGAAGCCAATCTGTAAGTATTAATACTGTAGTAATACTAATTTAATACTAATAATAATTTCTTATTTATATTTTCTTAAGAAAAACCACTGTGAACAATGTCAACCAGATTATTTAGCAGCTGCCTTCTTATTGGTGATGACCCAAGACCAAAACAACATCGATTGTTAGCTACGCTTAGAAGCGGTAACGCACTAGACATGTTTACGAATATTGAAAGACATATGGATGCAGTTTCCAGTGTTTTGAAGGCAGTAGCAAATAAAATGGGTTTCCATCCGGCAGCAGACAATGCTGCTACTGGTGACGATAGTAAAAAGATGGTCGAATCGTTTCATCGATTTCTTGAGGCACTCGAAAATGTTCCAGTTTTAAACACCCCTGCAAATAACGAAAGTATCAAAAAATCTTTTAATGAGAGGAATTATGATAAAATCAAGGAGGAACTCACAAATATTTTTAAAGATTTTGATGGCAAAGCTAAAACACAAATAGGGGAAGGCATCAACAATTTAGCTAATGCAGTGGTTAACGATAAAACTAAAGAGCTGCATGCCAGTGTCTTTGTTAGTTTTCATTTCGATAGTCGTAATAAGAATGAATTGAAATTTGTATACGCTTATACAACTCTTGATTTGACTCAGGAGAATACGGGTAAAAACGGTTTAAAAGAAAACCAGGAATATACTGTTACTATTTCGGAATATACTGTAAATCATTCAGAGATTATTGCACGTGCTGAAGATTTGTCAAAATTTGAAGAGAGTAATTTCGAAGACTTCATGGGCATGATGAATTCTAAAACTAATCCTACTTTAAGAACATGCTTCCAAAAATAATTTTATTTACAATAGTATTATATCAAGGCTATATCGCAGTCTATAATCATTGGTATGTTAACAATATATTACAAATCTATGTATTTCTTTCAGTAGTAACACAAGTATCAAATATGAACATTGAACAAAAATTGAACATAAGTTTTGTAAGTTGATTAACTGTGACAATAAAATTGAAATACATTAATTTTTGATTATTGAAGCTCCAAGGAATTGGATATTTTGGTACAGTCAATATTCGTAGAGTTGTTGAAATGAACTGAATAAACGGAATAGAATGTTGTCATACAGAATTAATTTCTCAAAGTATTGTTTATAAGACCAGGTAGTTAGACAAATTAGTTTCTTCTTATTAGTGACGATAATATCGGTTATAGCAATTAAATAGGTATAATTTTTCGCGCATATTACAAGGTTCGCATGTGACAGTTTATACATAAAAAGTGTACAAAATACTAAATACAACTTTTATCAAATTTGATTTTATCTGCTATTAGAAAAATATAATGTTATCGCTATGTTGAAAGTGCTTCTTTTAAAATAGTATAACATTCGATATTCCAGACCATATGTGTCAGCTTCGCAGAAGTCAGATTTGCAGAATGGCATTTTTACCAGTCAGTTTAGCAGAAAAGTGTAATATCTCTGTTTTCCTGTTCTCAGTTTAGGTTTTAGAAAACCTCTATTTTTCAAAATCATTATGAAAAGCTTCAGTTCTAGAAATAATTTTCGAGTACACACTTCATGTTCTGCGTAAAAAATATTTTGTTATTGATGTAATAGATTCTGAAAGTATTTGAAACAATATATTGTAAATAGGAGTTGTTAAGCCAAATTAGTAGATATATAAGATAGAAATCTTATTCTACTATTCGAAAGTACGATTAAATAGTTTTTATAACTCTACTAATAAGTTAAGTGTTATATGTTTTAAAATTTCAAGATTGGGCTTAAATATTAGTGGAAATGAATGAGGAAAATCTAATATTTGACCAAATGTTTTTAGTCTTGTTATTTTCTATTGACTATTGGTGCTTAAGCTTTTATCTAAATCTGGTGATTAATATCAGTTTTTTTATTTGACTTTGACAAGTATGAATGAGCTGACAAACCCTAAGGTTTAGGGATGAGAAAATCAGTTGTAAAATTGATTTTAGCCTGTTTCTGCTAAACTGACTGTATAAAATGCCATTCTGCGAAACTGGCTTCTGCGAAACTGACACCAATCCAACAAAAGGAGGTCAAAACCTGCTTTTCATTGGCTTTCCCACTTTGGCGGGTTACTTGTGAATAACAACTGTGGATCAAAGTTCAAGGCTGGTTGGGTTAGGTTTAGTGCTTCTAATGGCTCCTAAAATAATAAATAGTGAGGAAAGTTTACAAAAACATAGCATTCAAACTTAACGCCTGTCGAAGAGTAACATATTTTCTTAATGTTATTTTGATTTATATTTTGCAGCCTAAAATGTCTGTCTTGGTTTCTTCTGCAACTATTCTTGGTAAAAACACATCTAATCCATTCAAAAGTGGAATAGAATTACTAGATCCTGAGAATCACGTTAATGCTTTGACCACAATGTTGAATGTAATTCAACACAATACCAAATTTTGTCCTCAAACTCAAAACTTGACCGAAGCTGGTACTCATTTGAGAGATTATTTGCTTGGTTTGGATAAAATACCCTTCTTTAATCTGCCTACGGTTAATCAATTTACTGAAGCAATTGAAGACAGTCTGTATGGGCAATTCATAGATGGTTTGATCAAATTTTACGGTGATTTGGAAGAGAAGGATTCAACAAAAGTAAAAAGACTATTTAGAGAAATGTTTAATACATTATTAACTTATGATACGAATGTAAAGCAACGCCAACATGCAACTGATACTGAAGCTCAATTGATTCAATTTATTATTGATGTAAGAGATGTTAATAAGGATCCTGCAAACAATAATATAAAGCTCAAGATTTATACTGCTGATATCAAGTTTAGTATCAAGAATAGAAATTTAGAACTAAATAAGGACAATCTTTCATTCAAATTGGCTCAATATGAGTTCAATAAAAATGAACTGACTGACAAGTACGCAAAATTGTTCAAAGATATGCCATTAACAACTGCCGATGAATGGATTGAGGAGCTGACATCCCAAAATGAAAATTACCTCGACAAAAATATTATGCTAATAAGTAATACCAAAGAATAATATACTATTTCACCAATAATATTAGATTTCAGGTCTAATGTTATCAATCTCTAAAAATATTATTTAGAAAAATATCAATTGTAGTATCAATAATAATGGACAGTGTTTATGATAATTTTGTGTAATAATAGATATACAAAGTGTTGTTCTAGCTTTTACTTAATAATAAACAAAACCATTATTTGATTATAGAAATATTTCATTTAATTATCTCAGGATTAATCATATTGCATAATATTCAGTATACAGATAAAGTCATAAGGTTATTTAACATTTGTATTTTGACAAATATTTATATTATATTTATACTTAATGACTTTATTTTGCTTCGTGAAGACTCAATTTTATTATGAATTATTATGAATATGAAAATTATAAAAGTAATCAGAAATGAATGATAAGCCGATTCTCATGCTTTTACTAATTTATCAAGAAATTCTCACACCAACTCTCACACTTTTTAAAATTATCATAAGATTAGTGTTGATGAATAAAGTATTAAAACTATTCCTCGAAATTATTGGTTCTAAGTTCGGCACTTATTTTACTACAAGGTCTGAGGTTTAGTATAAAAGGTTCTACTCTATACATCCAAAACCACAACATATAAACCCAAAACAACTAAAACAATTGATCTCAAAACATAAAACCGAAATAGACATAGTCGAAAATATTATATCGAAGGCACAAAATCTGAGTCATATAATCGAATAACAAAATATCGATTGTAATATTAGTCGAATGAGAAATAACTAAAATTTTCGACAGTTGCTACAGGTGCTTATTGATATGTTTGAAATACAAATAATCAAATTTAATCAAACCATTATAACTATTAACTTATCACAAATTTATTAGATTTAACTGCTTCACGTATTTTATACGTGTCTTTAATCACTTCTTAATATAAATAATAAAATGTTAATCAATTATTTTAGTGGTCGTTAGAAGTATTGAATACTTTGAAACTATTGATGGCTAACAATGTATATAAAGCAAAAGGTGACTAATTATTTCAATATGTCGGAGTACTTTTATGTAAAAGTACACTTTATAAACTATTATAAGATTTCATTAAAATGATTTTAGACTATAAGAACTTGGTTTAATAAGTCGTGAATATATTGTTTTTCGACATATATGTTTCGGTTTTATGTACATTTCAATGAAAAAATGTTTCGGATAAAAAATTTTAGATTAAAAGAAACTTTCGATTATAAAAAATTAGGTCTTATGATTTAGACATTTTGTGTTTAGTCGTTTAGTAGTAGACTCGGTCTTAATATGCAAAACAGTTAGAAATATCCCGGTTTAGAGGGATTCACTGGCGATATTGTGAAGAAATTTCATTCAACGGATCAAACATTTTACTTGAAGTCTACAATAAGTGCTTAACTTTGGGTCTTTTCCCCGATTTATGGAAAACATTGTATGAAGATATTGAAAAAACCAAATAAATCAGACTATACTTCAGCCAAATCTTAACGACCGATAAGTCTGCTTTTTAAAAATACTCGAAAAGTTATTGATTAATCGTATCTACTATCACCTCGCTTCATATAATCTAATTAATCAAAATCAATTTGGCTTTACTCCACAGAAGTCTACATTGATGCCATACAAAGTGCTGTTAACTTCGTCGATATATCTTTCGAATCAAAAAGATTTTGACTGCTTATTGCACTTGATATTTCTGGAGCCTTTGATAACGCTTTTTGGCCCGTTATATTGAACCAACTAAAAAGATTCGAGTGCCCAAAAAATTTGTTTGAACTGACCAAATCATATTTCAACAACCGAACTGCAAAACTTTGGTTCCAGAATATATAAATTACTAAAAAATTGACTAGAGGTTGCCCTCAAGGCAGTTCCTGCGGTCCAGGCTTCTGGAATTTAATAATTGATGGACTATTGAGTCTCAAGACACCTTTGGGAGTTACAATTCAAGCTTTCGCTGACGACGCACTTCTAATGATATCAAGCAACTCGGTTACAGAACTCGAAATAAAAGCAAATCATATGCTAGAAAAGATTCATCAGTGGTCTCTTCAAAACAAACTAGAGTTCAATACAAGCAAAACCACTTCAGTTTTATTCACCAGAAATTTGAAATTTCAAAAACCGAAAATCACTTTTGATAAAACTGAATTGTCACTATCGAATTCTATGCAATATCTTGGAGTCGAAATAGACAATAAGCTTACTTGGAGTCCGCATATCAATAAAGCAAAGACTAAGGCCATAAAACTAATCATGAATCTGATTCAATTCTCAAAAAATAAATTTGGCCTAAATCGAAAGTCTTTACATATTATATACAAAGGAGCTATAATTCCAAACATTTCTTATGCATGTCCTGTTTGGGCTAAGGCTCTCAACAAGAACTACATTAACGAAAGTCTTGGAGACATACAAAGATCAGTAGCGATTCGTATATGTAGTTCCTATAAAACTGTGTCCACTGATGCTCTTAATGTGATCGCAAATCTGATTCCTATTGATCTTCAAATAAAAGAAATAGCATTGAATTATTACTTAAAAAAGAACATAAAATCTGATCTTCTATAGCAATTATTGCAATCAGATATAGACACTGACCGAATCATGAGAGCTATAGATGTGAAAAAACTACCACATCCGGCAATTACAGTCGAAATCAAACAATCTTATGATACGTACGAATCGTTAGGTGTTCTTACAACGGGATATAAGAAGCGAAATATGGCTGGATCGGCTTTCAGTGTAGTTATGGATCAAATTATTGTAAAAAAGTCTAAATACAAACTTTCAAGTTACTGCTCGTTATTCCAATCGGAATTATTTGCAGTATTGATGGCTTTAAAATACCTAATTGAAAATTGTATTAACAAGTCCCCAACTATTTATACAAATATTGTGGTCATTAAATCTCTACAAAATGCAAAGTCAATCACAAAGTTAGTGCAACAGATTCTAAGTGAAGTCAATATTCTTATAATAAAAAAAAGAACTATCAGATTTTCCGACATTCAATTGTTTAATAATAATGATTACTACTCTATCACACACCAACTATCAAAGGATGGATCCATAGCTCACCGATCGATAGACTTTTATCTTGTCCCGTATTCTTATATAAAAAATATAATCGCAAATCAGAACTTAAAAGAGTGTAATAAAAGGTGAATCGAATCTACGAGAGGAGGCATAACAAGAGAATATATACCAAATGTTGAATATAGACAGAAAATTAAGAATCGCTTTCAAACAGACTTTGAAATGACACAACTACTTACAAACCATGGGAACTTAAATAGCTATTTAAAGAGAGTTGGAGTTAGAGATTACTCCAGATGTTATCTGTGCGGAGCCGATAATGAAGATGCGAAGCATATTATATATGAATGTGAACAATTTAGTCATCAGAGATTAAAACTGAGGACTATTTGTGATAATTATGGAAATCAGTGGCCGGTACGTCTGAAGGGTCTTATCGATAAAGAATACATTCCTTATTTCAAAGAATTTTGTAAGACTGTATTTAATTAACTTGAATTCGTATATTATTAATTAATGATGAAATCAAAAATTTTAATTTAATTAACATCTAAAAGAACTTTTGTACATAACATAATTAAGGCTCCTATTGTATACATGGGGTAGGGACCAGCAATATAAATCTTATTTCTAAAAAACCTAACCTAACCTAACCTAGATACACTACCGCTCATAAGTATGGTAAAAAGAGGAATTAACTCGATGTCTTGTCTTTGATTGAATATAACTAAGGAATTACTTCGCTGATTTTAGCGAAACTTGTCTTAAATCAATGAGTCATAATTTAGGATTCGAACGGTATAAAGATATCAAATAGTATCGCATTTGAAGTAAAGATATAAGCAATCAAAAAATTTTTATGATTTTTTCATGCGGTCATAAATAAGAAAAAATTTTCATTTGACTGAATTAAAGTGAATAAAAATTATTTAAAAATCCTTCAAAACTAAATAGAACAAAATACTAGTTAATTAAAGCATTTTAAAACCAAAATATATTAATTTAAAAATAATTGCTTGAAAAAATGGTCAAATCCCAAAAATTTTCTCGAGTCGAACGTCTTCAAATGTTCAGGATGAGAAGTGAAGGCAAAACATATCAAACCATAGCCGAAATGATAAGATGCAGTATTTCATGTATTTATAAAGTCGCAAAAAAGATAAACACTTTCGGAACTGCTCGTAACTTAACAAGAAGTGGTCGAAAACGCTGTACAACAAAGCGAACTGATCACAGAATTTTAACAACTGTGGCGAAAAACCGAAGAATTTCCGCTACAGAAATCAAACAAGACCTACAATCTGCAAACATCAATTGCAGTGAATCAACAATTAAACGGCGATTAAGAGAAAAGCATTATTTTGGCGGAATCGCACGCAAGAGACCGGCTATAAGTGGTAAAATCGCATAAAAAGACTCGCGTTTGTAAAGAAATACTTAAATATGCCACTGGCCTTCTGGAATAAAATCATTTGGTCAGATGAATCAAAATTCGAGTTAATTAACTCGAAAAGACGGATTAGAATGTGAAAAAACGAAATGAAGGGCTTAGTAAAGACAACATGGAGGTTGATGAGAAGTACTCGCCATCTGTAATGATCTGGGGATGTGTTTCGGCCTCTGGTATTGGCAACTTAGTCGAAATTAATACTAAAATGGACGATAAACTTTATGGAGAAACCATTGATAACAATTTATACGCGAGTGCAGAACGCATGGGTATCAGAAATAATTTTATCTTTCAATCTGATAACGATCCCAAACACACTTCGCGTTTAGCGAAGAATTGGTTCGCGGAAAATGGGATCGAACAGATTGAATAGCCACCACAAAGCCCAGACTTGAATATGATCGAGCATTTGTGGGACGAATTGGACAGATCGGTACCTCAATCTCGCCGGAAATCAATTGCAAGGTTCAAAAAACCTTATTTGAAAGTTGGGAACAGATCGGACAAGAAGTCATTGATCAGTTGATCGGAAGCATCCCTAAACGACTTGAAGAAGTGATCAAAGCGAACGGAGGCAATACTAATTACTAGTCACTAATTTATAGCTAAATTGGTTAACATTATTAAAACTTTCACAAATTTTTACTTAATTTTGACCCGCATTGTTTTAAACGAATTCAAACTCTAACCAAACTACGATCGAAATTCTGTTTATTAAACCCATTTTTGAAGACATAAACATAGTACATATATGCGATATTAATTGTTTTTTTAATTCCAAGTCATAGAGAAATAAATGAATTTTTTATACATTATGAAATTTTTCCACACTTATGAGCGGCAGTGTATGTATAGAATATATAAATTTATATATAATCGTCACAATTATTTTTTGTGACTCAGGATCTCATTGAGAATGAAAAATTCGATCCAAGTTTTTGTGTACAGTTTTCATATAGTGTAACTTTACTAGTCGTCGGCTCAGAATTATAAGGTTCTAATCTCTAATTTTTGAGAAACTGAGTTATGTATTGCCAGTTGTATTCCATCCTATTATGAACATAACGCTAAGACTAATTGTCAAATATCTAAATCCATTCGCGCGCAATGGCTAGAATTATGATATTTTTCGAGATGTTAGGATTATAAGGTTCTATCCTTTCAAATAGAGCTATAAACTAATCAAAATTTTTTAAAACTACATTTAACCGTTTAATTTAGTTAATATTTTTAAAGCTTTCCATTTTACAGCATTCTAGTCATCGTTCAAAACAGTAAACCATAAAAACATTTAATGACTAATGAGATGATACACTTTTTTATCATATATCAAATTGAGAACAATGTTATTGTTTGAAAATATTGTTATTATTTATATAAAATGTGTTAGTAAAACAGTTTCAACGTAAAAAAGTGAATTAATTTTGATACTTAATAAGAAATGCAAAATCAAAGCGATAGTTCGGATACGACTATTATATATTTTAATGAAGAAAGTGAGGGCAATCAGAGGTTTGTGATATTTTCTATTTCAGTTATAAAAAATTTTAGTTTTCTAACGAGCTCAGCTGATTTATAACATTTTTTAGTTTAATTTTTCATTTTAAATGTTGAGCTTTTTTGTGACCAAATTATAGTCAATTCGTGAACAGATTTTGTTCTAAATATATATTTCGTGAATTACAGTTTGAGAGTCAGAACCAGAAAAAGGTCGAGAAATGTTAATAATTGGAAATGTAATAAAAGAAAGTCTAATTATCAAAAAGGGTTGAAACACATCAATTCAAAGGGGAAATTAGTCGAAGCTAAAAGACTAAGAGAAACGTGTACTGAAAAATGCCTTTTCAAATGCAATTCCAGAATCACACTTGTAGAAAGACAAAACTTATTATCAAATTTTTATAAACTCGACAATTTTGGGAAAAGAAACTTTATTAGTCGTTCAGTTGAGAAATCCTTGACTTCTAATTATCAAAATTCGAATTGTCGAAAAATGTATAATTATTCTTATAATTTCCTACTCGGAGATCAAAAAGTTTGTAAGAAATTCTTTTTGGCCACACTCGACATAAGTCAGAAATTCGTTTATATTGCATTAAAAATTCGAGAGTTAGTGACAGGAATTCCCATCCCTTCTAAAGCTGGTAAACACCGAAAAAAATTTATTTCTGATCAAAGTCGTAATTTCGTGAGAAGTCATATCACATCCTTTCCAACATCTGAGTCTCATTATCGTAGAACTGAAACTTCCCGAAAATATCTCGAGTCGACTTTATCTGTACCTAAATTGTATGAAATGTATGTCGAAAAGTGCTCTGAATTTGAAGAAAGTGCTGTCAAAATTTCTTTTTATCGACAAGTTTTCAACATTGAATTCAATGTTTCTTTCAATAAACCAAAAAATTATTTGTGTGACACATGTGAAAAGTTTAAAGTTAGTAATGATATCGATAATATTGATTATCAAAATCATCTTAAATTGAAAGACTTGATTAGAGCTGACTGCAAATTAGATCGCGAAAATGTAGCAAAATTAGTCGAGTGTTTTGATCTGGAGAAAGTGATAACTTGTCCGCAGAGTTTTGTCAATAATTTCTATTATAAGAGAAAAATTAATTGTTATAATCTGACTGCACACGACTCAATCAAAAAGCAGGGCTATTGTGCTCTATAGGATGAGAGAACATGCGGCAGAAGTTGTAATGACATTGCCAGCGCTTTACTGATTACTCTCGAGAAAATTATTGAAAGTCATCCAAAGATTGATTCATTGACACTATGGAGCGATTCCTGTATTCCACAAAACAAAAACTCTATCATGACTTACGCAATGACTTATTTTCTTAAGAAGAATCCTCAAATTTCTCAAATTAGACACAAATTTTCTGCGCCTGGACACAGCTGCGTACAAGAAATTGATAACATTCACAGCAATACTGAAAAGTGTTTGAGCAAAACTGAATATTTCTCATTGAATATAATCAGTCGACTGATTAGAAATGCAAACAGAAAAAATCCATATATTGTTATCGAAATGAAAAAAGAAAACTTCAAAGATTTTCAGAGTTGTGCTAAGTTATTCAATTATAATTTAATACCCTTGAAAAGAATATGTGAATTGCGTTTAACACAAAATTTGTTTGAAAACAGTTATCGCTTATCTCCTGATTCAAACTTCATTACTATCAATATTAGACACTACGAAAGGTCTTCAAGAAATAGCAAAGATACTTGAATTAATGATTTTCCGAATCCAAAAATAGTTAACAATAAGTATAAAATCACAGCTGAAAAGAAAAAGAATTTAGATTCAATGATGAGCTGGTGTCCTAAGTCAGATAAATATTTTTTAAACAGTTATTTGAACTGATTTAAATCAAACTGTGTGATAATTAACTTAAATTTTCTTTGATGTGAATAAAAACTTGTTTTTCTTCATTTAATTTGGAATTCCTCAAAGCATTTCGATGTTTTAGATTAAAATTTCGTTCGTGTAAACATTTAAATAATTTTTCCACTGAAGTACTATGGATAGAACCTTATAATACTAAACTTTTGCTTCCATTTGAAAGTTACAAAGTTCCATCCAAAAATTTGTGCTTTGATTTGACCAACTAATTGTTACTTGATCAGGGAAATGCTGAGCGCTTTCTATACTTCTAGTGACCCTAGTGACCCTCATGTTGTAGGCAAAAAGACTTTTGAAAATATTATTCCATTGGCACCAAATTTAAAAGTAAACTTTGAATCTGTTTTACTCAAAACAGGGTTTGCATGAGATAGAACCTTATAATTCTCATGCGACGATATATGTATATGTGTCATTTTGGAGCGCTGTATTTTAAAATTAAAATATTGTCTTTATTGCTATGAGAACGAAATTAAGACGCATTTGAGTCAATACCTAAAAATTATTTGACAAAATTGTTTTGATATCGCGCTTCGCATTAAGTTGACTATAATTTCAAGTAGCTTTTGTTGTTTATCTAATATTATATAAATTTTACCTAACAATACATTTATTGCAGAATTTAAATATATAATTAGAATTAAATGCAATTATGTCTATCGCGAGAAACAAATATCTAACGACTTGCGTCAAGTAATTGTAAAACTGCGTTTAGAAAAGGGATACTATTTAGTGAGATCCATGACATGACAGGAGTTATCCCGCAAACTGCTCATAAAATTGTAGAGAAGTATGAACGATTCAAATCTGTTGTTAATCGCGAAGGAAGGGGTCGGAAAAAATTAACAAACAAAGAGCAACACATTATCAAACGTATGGTTATCAAAAACCGGCAGATCAGTTCAGTAAAAGTTGCCGATGAATTTAATAACTTATACCATAAGAAAGTTAGTCCTAAAACTATTATCAGGACTGTAAAACAATTTGAAATAAACCGTCAAATTGCTCGAAAAAACCATATATTAATTCACGTAATCGTAAGAAACGAATGGAATTTGTAAACAAATATCTTTCTAAGGATGATACTTTCTGGAACCGTGTCTTATGGTCTGATGAAAGTAAATTTAACTTATTTGTATCAGATAGACGCATAAAAGTCTATAGAAAAGTTGGTGAAGAGCTAAACAAAGACTGTTTGCAGTCAACTTTAAAACACGGCGGTAGATCAGTTTGTGTCTAGAGCTGTATATTCTCCAGTGGGACTGGAATTCTGGTCTTTATTGAAGAAATGATGGACAGATAACTTTATGTTGATATTGTGAGCAATAATTTTAAGCAGTGGGCGAAAAACTCAAAATCGGACGCACTTTTATTTTCCAACAAGACTGCGATCCGAAACATAACTCCAAATTAGCTTAAAAATTCTTTGAAGATAATGATATCTCGCTATTGGTTTGGCCGCCACAGAGTCCAGATCTTAACGTTATTGAGCAATTATGGGAGTATGTGGACACAAGTATTCGGGAATATGATATTTCGAACAAAAGCCAGTTAAAAAGCGTTATTCTGAAGGTATGGCAGAATATTCGTCCCGAACTGACTGAAAATTCGATGAAATCAGTGCCGAAACGTATTCAAGCTGTTCTACAACAAGCCACACCTAGCAAATTTTTCTTAAATTTCTATATAAATATACTATTTAAGAATATGCAATCGGATTCTCAAAATTTCTACTGTGGGCGAAGTTATGATTTTTCAAAATTTCGATATTCCAATAGTAACTAGGACATCATTTATGTCTAGTTTTTCATGTTTAGTTATTAACTATCTGTAAAGGAATATACACACAATTTCAAAACTAACTGGGACACTTTAAATGGTTATAACTCTATAATGAGTAGAACAATTTTAATGAAATTATTTTCAAAATAATCTAGAAACATATAGAAATTTATTACAAAAGAAATCATTTAAATATCTCAATAAACAAAAAAGTTATAAAAGAAAAACGAGAAATTTATATTTGTTTAGATAATTAATGGATAGATTTATAAAATAAAATACTTTTAACAAAGTATGTGTGAAAATAAATCAAATTCATGAAATTATAAATTAATATCAATTATTATCGTGTATAACTTCCATTAGAATCAATTACTGTTTGCAATCGACGGGGTATTGAGTCAATCAAATTGATGAAATATTGACGCCAAGAAACATCTCTCATTTGTTCGTACACATGATTGAGTACTTCCAACAGTTGCTCATTTGAAGTAATGAGTGGGTTTTGGCTTTTGACTAACCCTTTGATTAAATTACGTCTAATTAATTAATATAATGATAATTTTATTAAATTAAAGGTGCAAATGTTCATTTATATAAGATATGAAACATATTTATTATAGATTTTGATATTTCCTTTAATAACATTTTTATTTTACAAGATATTATTATGGTTCCTGATGCAAATAAATTCTATATGTTTACTGGTTATTTTGCAAAAAAATTTGACTTAATTCGGTAAATCGGTTGGAAAGTTATACCAATTTAAAGTATCCCAGTTAGTTTTGAAATTGTCTGTAGATTAAGACTATTTCCTATTTATTAAAAAATGGTTTAAGTAACAAATTTATGTCAATTGCAGTTCGGTCTAGCAATAAGTTTTCATAGGTTTTTGTATTTATTTTGTATTTAGAGTTAACAGGTGAAAAGGTTTCAAATATTGATCTTTTAGGGATTAAAAGAGCAGTGAATTAATATATCTTAAATTCGACAGAAGTCTGAGTCTTTCTGGTCAAACACCTGTTTTATTGCGTTTCTTGAACCTTATATACAAATTTTAATCGAAGGTATCTTTAGTTTTCATTTTAGTAGGCAATAAGTGAACTTTAAATAAATTTATCATTCTTAAAGACTAAGCACGAAAGCTTTACATATTGTGAAATAGAAAAATATTATTTAGTTTTTATGTTTATTCAGTTTGTTTTCTTCGTTTTAAGAATAAAATATTAATCTATTTTTGATAAGATAAAAATAAAGTAATTGTAGAAACTGTAGCTACATCTTTTAGGTGTCCTAAGTTTTTAGTTACAGTACAGGTAAATTTCCAATTGACTATGTATTGTTTACCTAAATTACAAGTATTTTGATGTAAGAATAATTTTTTCCATTGAGCTAAATATAGTAAGTTTAGGACATCAAAAAGAGTATAAAAGCAGAGGTGATTTCTTATTAAGAACAGTCTTATTTCTTACTTTGTACTGTAAAGTATGTAAGAATACTCTCTTACTCTGTACTTATAGTATGTAAGAAATCATCTCTTACTCTGTACTGTATAGTATGTAAGAAATCTCTCTTACTTAGTACTGTATGGTATGTAAGAAATGTAATAGTTGATCACTACTATTGTATCGTTGTATATATATATTTGTATTAATAAAAGAAGATTTCTATTAAAAGTAAGTTGTAACTTAATTTTCTACTAAAGCACAATTCTATCGAGTCCTATTAGACTCACTGATAGAATTATAAGTAACTACGGATTGTGATCTTACATTGAGGCCCCCCCGATTCCAATTCGTACAACTTGGACAAACACACACACACACACACATACATGAAAGACTCTACAAAAAACATTTAGATCGGGTCTTTCGTGTATAGATGATCCCTCGTCACAGAAATAAATGTGACAATATCTTCTCGTTTTTAGGAAAGATACAGACCTATAAGTTATTAGGTATTAAAGGAAAACAAATTCTTACCAAAATTTACCAAAAAGATAAACAATGTAATAATACATCTGATTCATACTGACCCATGTTTAATGGGTCCTCTCAAAACATGTTCCTTTGAGTGGATTGCATGAATGGCGGCATATTTCACTCACGCATCTCAATCTCCAACCAATTTTCATTCTAGCATCATTCGTTGGCATCATTGGAGATGAACACTTTGTACATCGGGCATGAGTGGCAGCATAATCTCTGGTTGGAATGAGTTTAAACCTTTCAAGAATTCAATTACAGATTCTTCATCTTAGAAGTTATTTAGGTTAAGTCTTGAGTCATTAAATTCTGGAAATTTATTTTCTGCTATTTGATTAAATATTAATAAAATTACTCTGGAAGAGAAAGTACACAGTGGAAAAATTTGTCAAAAATTTTGAGACAATATTAGATCTCATTCGAGTTTTCATTCCAATTTATAACAGTAAACATTGTACTCCCGCATTATTGTAAACGGGATAGTGCTCGAACCTAAAGTTAATCATTACTCGAAAGTAACCACTTCTGGTCTCTCCGGCTAGACTTGTATCACGATCCAACAATGGAGAGTCCACCCGCCTATGACCACGTTTAGTGTGTTTCGTGCGAATGAATGTGTGTGAAATATAAAAATAAAATTATAAAATTTATATAGTAAAAAATTGTGGTATTTAGTACTTAAATTGAAAATCTCAAATTTAATTAAATTTACTTCTAAAAACCTTGATAAATAAAATAATAAAAAATAATTAGACTTACACTTAGAGTAAAACCAGTGTGAGTAAAATTCACAAAAAACAAAACTTTCACTAAAAACTGAATTTAAAACACTTATTTAAAAAATCAAAAGACATAAATGATGTCCTAGTTACTATTGGAATATCGAAATTTTGAAAAATCATAACTCTGCCCACAGTAGAAATTTTGAGAATCCGATTGCATATTCTTAAATAGTATATTTATATAGAAATTTAAGAAAAATTTGCTGGGTGTGGCTTAAATTTTTTTTGGTGGGCGAAGCTTAAAAGTGGTTGAAGGTGGGCGTGGCTTGAGACTTTTATTTGTCATGTCATGCTCATAACAAATATATATAAATGTAATTGCTACACCAACTTTACGGAAAGTAAAAGCCAGTCAAAATTTTATAAAATCGAACTTTGAACGTTTATAACTTCGCCCACAGAAGGAATTTTGAGAATCCGCTTGCATATTTTTATACAGTACATTTAGATGAAAGTTTAAGAAAATTTTGGTGGGTGTGACTAAAAATTTTTTTTTGGTGGGCGGAGCTTAGAAGTGGTCGGAGGGGGATGTGGCTTGAGACTTTTTTTGCTTGTCAAGTCATGCTGATAATAAATATATAGATATATAATGGTTTCCCCAGATTCACACAAAAGTAAAAGCAAACCATTATACTGTCACGTTTATTTCGTGACTCGGGATCTTTTCTAATTAATTTTAGAAATTGTATTAAACAATTTATATTGTCTTATGTTTTGTTATTTGCTAGTTGTACAAATTGAGGTCGGGGATCTCAATGTGAGATCTTAATTCGTTTAAGTTAGAGTTAGGCTGGACTCGTGTTTTAAATTATAACTTCCATACTTACTTCCATAATACGCGATATATTGATGAATTACCACAATTTTCACTATTGATACTTATGTAACTTTATTTAAAATGTTCAATATTACATGTTACACGCTTATTAATATAAATTATCTATCTAAATATATTCTACACTTTCACTGCTCTCCTCGTATACCTTTCCTGTATTCTATCTTATCTTGTTCTTAAAACTAAAGTTTACACAATTCTCGATATTTACTTAGAAAAACATGTTTTTTAGTGAAAAAGTTAGAACAGAGCTTATTGTTGATAAAATAGACTTTTTATCTATTACTTTATCGGTATAATAAATTTCCTTTTAATTATAAAATAAAACATTTCTTGATCAGTCTATTGCTTAATAATGATAACGTATATAGATAAATTTTACATTTCACATTACCACTTTGCCAGATAGCCATTATCTTTATTTTCTCATTTTGAGTCAGTTTCGGGACCATAATTAAATATTTAAATTTGTTTTAATCAAAACTATTTTTAAACTGAGAATAAATGCTTGTCCTTTTGCTTTCATAACTCATACCTTAAAACTTAATCTTGTTGTTTATTTAGTCTAGTTTGCATTTATTTATTTTTGAATGAATGTTTTTTCAACAATAGTTTTCATATAAACGTTTTACATTGAAAGACTTTTAGATTGAAATATTAAATGGTAAATTTAATAGCTTTGTCATTTTATCCTCGTTCAGTAAATTTTATCGTTTATTTATTCAAATATTTTTCATCGGAATAAATGATAAATCATCTGTATGAAACTTAAGATATGTGATGTCAAAAAGTATACCTTTGTTTACTCAATTTGTAGTAACGGTATAGGACTTTATATTAGTTTACTGTAAATACGACACACTATATAGTATAAAGGAACCAAAATGTAAAGCTCGGCAAAAATGGAATCCGGATCTCTAATACACTTTTCATAATGATGATTTTCCGTAAGTTTCATCAAAATCGGCGTCTCAAGACTGGGAAACCTCCCTTATAAGTATTTGTGCAGATGTTTCATAAAATAGTATACAATTTTTATCAATTTGTATAATAGAAGTCGACCCTGTCATTTGATGTTACTCCAATAATCATAATGATTAAACTTTCTAGTTTTAATTCCAGAACGATCTGTATACATCCAAGAATTAATACTCTTATAAAGAAATAGTTGTCCTTCAATATCATAAATAAGATTAGAAATCAAATCATCATTATTACACCAATCAATCTCATTATCATCATATATACAAAGTGAAAAGTCAGGGTAAAAGATTCAGTCTCTGTTTTTGGAGTAGTTGAATCATATTTTATCTTAGTTGTTTCAGTATTTACAGTAGTTCTAGCTGATAAGGTTGTTGCAGAGGCCGTAGTACTAGTACTATGATATTCTAAATAAAGTACTTTAATTAACCTTTCATCTATTGATTCAGGTTTTAAAGTAAAATTGAATGCATCATAACTTTTATTAATATATGAAGGATACATTATAGAGTCAGGATCATACACGTTTCCAAAAGAGTAACTAGGACAAGGAGAACGCTTGTATCTCTGCGCTAGGTGATCTGATTTTGATCCGGTTTGTTTTAAAATGCAGAAAAATGTTCAAGAAATTTCATATTAAAATTTCATAAGTTTATTCCGATTAATTATAAAGTTAATGACCAGTAAATTAAAGTTTACGTTCAAAATCACAAATTTTAAATAAAAAAAATGTTAATGCATTTAATTAAAACTAGAATTAAATGATTAGTATCGGGTGTGACCTCCTTGAGCACCGGCGAATTTATGATAAATCACTTTCACTTCAAACAAAAGTTTGTTTACAATCTACATAACTCACTTCGGAGTCATTTACAGTGTAGGTTACCATAAAGCGTTACATTTTTATAATAATTTGTAATTTAAGGTGATTTTTATTTGTCTTCTCAAAAAAATTATTATTAGTTTAGATAAATTTATGAAATTTTAATATGACATTTCTTGAACATTTTTCTACATTTTAAAACAAAAGGGATCAAAATCAGATCGCCTAGCGCAGAGATACAAGCGTTCTTCTTGTCCTAGTTACTCTGTTGGAATCGTGTATATATGTTTTAATTCTAAAGAATGTCCCATTTCATGAAGTATAACATAAAACATGTATGAGGTTCTAGATAGAAACTTAAATTCCAATTGATATTATTGTTCATATGAACATCTCCATATTCTGGAAAGAAAGCATGTGCTAATGTTTCAGGCCTGAAATAAGTATAGCCTCCAAACAGTTTATGATTAAGAGGCATAAAATTTATTACAAATCAGTTCCGGTATTATTTTGTAGAAACTTGAATTTAAAGTGTGAAATCGCTTCCCATGCTCTGAACGCACCTAAAAACTCATAATAGAATACATTTTTATGATCTCTATTTAAGTTTGTTGAATGATTGATAAAAGTTCATGTAAGAACTTTTAATCGACACTTTATAGTTTATCTCAGATTTGCGGCGGATGTCTCTATGATGTTTATTGTAGTACTTGATGAGTACATTCTGTGTGTTAAGTATTGTGTTGATATTCTAAAGGTGTTATTCTAAAGTACACCCTTTCATTCATACATCTATCATCATAACCTTCAAAAATAGCCAAGATACTTCTCTTAATTTCATCATAATCTCTATTTTTAAAAGATCTATCTTTATCATCTTTGATATCCATTTTCGCGGGATTGAATCCCACTTTGTTTGCTACTTGCTCCAAAATAGGGCTGACAGTGTTCAAATGATTTTCAATTTTTCGTAAACATCTCTAGCGATATCTCGCTTTTGGGCATAACTGAATATGGAACCACTTTTGGTTTTGGATCACCACCAAGAACAGTTACTAAATAATCCAGTTGACATTGTTCACAGTTTTTGTTCTTCAAGAACATTAATGAATTAGTACTGTTATATTAAAAAAAAAGTATTTTAATTTGTTTTGTAATCTTTCTATTTGTTATGAGAATGAAAGTAAAACTCTTATTTCGTTATGATTATAAAAGGTTTTGTTTAGTTCGCTCTATCTGTAAAGGAAAATTCATATTCTAATTTAATCACAATAGGAAATTAATTGTTATGAAAATCTAATACTGGAATGCTTGAACATCCCTTTTTAGGAATAACTTTTCTTAAAATTATAACTCGATAATATTCTTAAACATCATTTTATTAATAAGTCAGAATAGCATAAAAAGAGAGAGTAATAAAGAGATTAAGTGAGTTAGTACGAGAGTGCAATAGAGCTTAGACTCTGTGTGAAACTTTTAAATCTTTATGTATTATCATTCAATTTATATTTTAATAAAGATTATTAATTGTTAAAGTCTGAGTTGTTATTTCGCTATATAAAAAATCTCCTCTCACAGTATTAATGTAATATTAATACTAACAAGTTTAATGTACCTTAAAAAACGAATTAGCTTCAGAAATGTTTAATGTTGAGAACAAATTTTAGCTCGGCTTTTATACCGAGTCTACTACTAAACGACTAAACACAAAATGTCTAAATCATAAGACCTAATTTTTTATAATCGAAAGTTTCTTTTAATCTAAAATTTTTTATCCGAAACATTTTTTCATTGAAATGTACATAAAACCGAAACATATATGTCGAAAAACAATATATTCACGACTTATTAAACCAAGTTCTTATAGTCTAGAATCATTTTAATGAAATCTTATAATAGTTTATAAAGTGTGCTTTTACATAAAAGTACTCCGACATATTGAAATAATTAGTCACCTTTTGCTTTATATACATTGTTAGCCATCAATAGTTTCAAAGTATTCAATACTTCTAACGACCACTAAAATAATTGATTAACATTTTATTATTTATATTAAGAAGTGATTAAAGACACGTATAAAATACGTGAAGCAGTTAAATCTAATAAATTTGTGATAAGTTAATAGTTATAATGGTTTAATTAAATTTGATTATTTGTATTTCAAACATATCAATAAGCACTTGTAGCAACTGTCGAAAATTTTAGTTATTTCTCATTCGACTAATATTACAATCGATATTTTGTTATTCGATTATATGACTCAGATTTTGTGCCTTCGATATAATATTTTCGACTATGTCTATTTCGGTTTTATGTTTTGAGATCAATTGTTTTAGTTGTTTTGGGTTTATATGTTGTGGTTTTGGATGTATAGAGTAGAACCTTTTATACTAAACCTCAGACCTTGTAGTAAAATAAGTGCCGAACTTAGAACCAATAATTTCGAGGAATAGTTTTAATACTTTATTCATCAACACTAATCTTATGATAATTTTAAAAGAGTGTGAGAGTTGGTGTGAGAATTTCTTGATAAATTAGTAAAAGCATGAGAATCGGCTTATCATTCATTTCTGATTACTTTTATAATTTTCATATTCATAATAATTCATAATAAAATTGAGTCTTCACGAAGCAAAATAAAGTCATTAAGTATAAATATAATATAAATATTTGTCAAAATACAAATGTTAAATAACCTTATGACTTTATCTGTATACTGAATATTATGCAATATGATTAATCCTGAGATAATTAAATGAAATATTTCTATAATCAAATAATGGTTTTGTTTATTATTAAGTAAAAGCTAGAACAACACTTTGTATATCTATTATTACACAAAATTATCATAAACACTGTCCATTATTATTGATACTACAATTGATATTTTTCTAAATAATATTTTTAGAGATTGATAACATTAGACCTGAAATCTAATATTATTGGTGAAATAGTATATTATTCTTTGGTATTACTTATTAGCATAATATTTTTGTCGAGGTAATTTTCATTTTGGGATGTCAGCTCCTCAATCCATTCATCGGCAGTTGTTAATGGCATATCTTTGAACAATTTTGCGTACTTGTCAGTCAGTTCATTTTTATTGAACTCATATTGAGCCAATTTGAATGAAAGATTGTCCTTATTTAGTTCTAAATTTCTATTCTTGATACTAAACTTGATATCAGCAGTATAAATCTTGAGCTTTATATTATTGTTTGCAGGATCCTTATTAACATCTCTTACATCAATAATAAATTGAATCAATTGAGCTTCAGTATCAGTTGCATGTTGGCGTTGCTTTACATTCGTATCATAAGTTAATAATGTATTAAACATTTCTCTAAATAGTCTTTTTACTTTTGTTGAATCCTTCTCTTCCAAATCACCGTAAAATTTGATCAAACCATCTATGAATTGCCCATACAGACTGTCTTCAATTGCTTCAGTAAATTGATTAACCGTAGGCAGATTAAAGAAGGGTATTTTATCCAAACCAAGCAAATAATCTCTCAAATGAGTACCAGCTTCGGTCAAGTTTTGAGTTTGAGGACAAAATTTGGTATTGTGTTGAATTACATTCAACATTGTGGTCAAAGCATTAACGTGATTCTCAGGATCTAGTAATTCTATTCCACTTTTGAATGGATTAGATGTGTTTTTACCAAGAATAGTTGCAGAAGAAACCAAGACAGACATTTTAGGCTGCAAAATATAAATCAAAATAACATTAAGAAAATATGTTACTCTTCGACAGGCGTTAAGTTTGAATGCTATGTTTTTGTAAACTTTCCTCACTATTTATTATTTTAGGAGCCATTAGAAGCACTAAACCTAACCCAACCAGCCTTGAACTTTGATCCACAGTTGTTATTCACAAGTAACCCGCCAAAGTGGGAAAGCCAATGAAAAGCAGGTTTTGACCTCCTTTTGTTGGATTGGTGTCAGTTTCGCAGAAGCCAGTTTCGCAGAATGGCATTTTATACAGTCAGTTTAGCAGAAACAGGCTAAAATCAATTTTACAACTGATTTTCTCATCCCTAAACCTTAGGGTTTGTCAGCTCATTCATACTTGTCAAAGTCAAATAAAAAAACTGATATTAATCACCAGATTTAGATAAAAGCTTAAGCACCAATAGTCAATAGAAAATAACAAGACTAAAAACATTTGGTCAAATATTAGATTTTCCTCATTCATTTCCACTAATATTTAAGCCCAATCTTGAAATTTTAAAACATATAACACTTAACTTATTAGTAGAGTTATAAAAACTATTTAATCGTACTTTCGAATAGTAGAATAAGATTTCTATCTTATATATCTACTAATTTGGCTTAACAACTCCTATTTACAATATATTGTTTCAAATACTTTCAGAATCTATTACATCAATAACAAAATATTTTTTACGCAGAACATGAAGTGTGTACTCGAAAATTATTTCTAGAACTGAAGCTTTTCATAATGATTTTGAAAAATAGAGGTTTTCTAAAACCTAAACTGAGAACAGGAAAACAGAGATATTACACTTTTCTGCTAAACTGACTGGTAAAAATGCCATTCTGCAAATCTGACTTCTGCGAAGCTGACACATATGGTCTGGAATATCGAATGTTATACTATTTTAAAAGAAGCACTTTCAACATAGCGATAACATTATATTTTTCTAATAGCAGATAAAATCAAATTTGATAAAAGTTGTATTTAGTATTTTGTACACTTTTTATGTATAAACTGTCACATGCGAACCTTGTAATATGCGCGAAAAATTATACCTATTTAATTGCTATAACCGATATTATCGTCACTAATAAGAAGAAACTTATTAGTCTGACTACCTGGTCTTATAAACAATACTTTGAGAAATTAATTCTGTATGACAACATTCTATTCCATTTATTCAGTTCATTTCAACAACTCTACGAATATTGACTGTACCAAAATATCCAATTTCTTGGAGCTTCAATGATCAAAAATTAATGTATTTCAATTTTATTGTCACAGTTAATCAACTTACAAAACTTATATTCAATTTTTGAGTTACATTTCCTACTTGTACTGTTAAGTGTAAAGACACTGACATTAATGCAATTTGTAATTTACTAAGGCATTTGCCGATATAACTGTTATTATTTGTTACTATTAACCGATATGTATCATTTGAATTCAGCTTCATATTTGATACTCATGTTACTACGCAAAGAACTCCATAGATTTGTAATATATTGTTAACATACCTATGATTATAGACTGTGATATAGCCTTGATATAATCTTACTGTAAATAAAATTATTTTTGGAAGCATGTTCTTAAAGTAGGATTAGTTTTGGAATTCATCATTTTCTCAAATTCTTCGAAATTACTCTCTTCAAATTTTGACAATTCTTCAGCACGGGCAATAATCTCTGAATGATTTACAGTATATTCCGAAATAGTAACAGTATATTGCTGGTTTTCTTTTAAACCGTTTTTACCCGTATTCTCCTGAGTCAAATCAAGAGTTGTATAAGCGTATACAAATTTCAAATTGTTCTTATGACGACAATCAAAATGAAAACTAACAAAGACACTGGCATGCAGCTCTTTAGTTTTATTGTTAACCGCTGCATTAGCTAAATTATTGATGGCTTCACCTATTTTTGTTTTAGTTTTACCATCAAAATCTTCAAAAATACTTATGAGTTCCTCCTTCATTTTATCATAATTCCTCCCTTTAACAGAGCGTTTGATAATTTCTCTAAATGGGGGGTGGTTGAAAATTCGAACATTTTCGATTGCCTCAAGAAATCGATGAAACGATTCGACCAACTTTTTACTACCCTCACCAGTTACAACATTGTCTACTGCCGGATGGAATTCGTCTTTATTTGCTACTGCCTTCAAAATAGTGGAAACTGCATCCAGATGTCTTTCAATATTCGTAAACATTTCTAGTGCTTTACCACTTCTAAGCGTAGCTAACAATCGATGTTGTTTTGGTCTTGGGTCATCACCAATAAGAAGGCAGCTGCTAAATAATCCGGTTGACATTGTTCACAGTGGTTTTTCTTAAGAAAATATAAATAAGAAATTAGTATTAGTATTAAATTAGTATTACTACAGTATTAATCCTTACAGATTGGCTTCAGAAATAATTAATGTTGGGTACAAATTTTAGCTCGGCTTTTATACCAAACCTCACACCAAACCTCACACCAAACCTCAATGATACAAACATGCTTTGTTGGCAAATAAACATTATTGCTAGGCCAACAAAAGGAGGTAAAAAAAACGCCACTTACTGCTTGTCTTAATTCGATGTTCCTGGTACCACGCACTGTGTTGGGACGTTTTTTGAAAAGAATGTAATTAAATCAAATACACAATAGAGTTTTTGTCATAAAAATTTTTATTTAAAATTCATAAACACATACATATATTTAACAACACTTTCTTTTAAAGTTTTCGCGATCAGGAGCACAACTTTACTTTTCCACTGCAAAAGAAGGAATCCCCTTTTAGGTTATTTCAGTCGACTTTATATACTCTGGTGTCTAGCATTTTATCACCGAAAAACCTTCCATAATTTATTCACAAACAGTCCAAAGTATTCGCAAACAGTTTTGTTACTTTGACCATCCAATGGTCAAAGCATTTAAAGTTTCTATTTGTTTATGTCTATTATTTCTGTTACTTTGACCATCCAATAGTCAAAGTTTCTATTTGTTCATGCATTATAGTTCTGTTACTTTGACCATCTAATGGTCAAAGTATCTAGTTTTTATTTGTTTATGTCTATTTGTTAAACTAAAGGTTATAATTTAATTTGTGTGCGTACGTGCGTGTATGTGTGTGTGTTTGATTGTATGTTTATTTCTATTTTAATTTTATTTTGTTTTTTTTGACAATACAAATAATCAAATTTAATCAGACCATTATAACTATTAACTGATCACAAATTTATTAGATTTAACTGCTTCACGTATTCTATACGTGTCTTTAATCACTTCTTAATATAAATAATAAAATGTTAATCAATTATTTTAGTGGTCGTTAGAAGTATTGAATACTTTGAAACTATTGATGGCTAACAATGTATATAAAGCAAAAGGTGACTAATTATTTCAATATGTCGGAGTACTTTTATGTAAAAGTACACTTTATAAACTATTATAAGATTTCATTAAAATGATTCTAGACTATAAGAACTTGGTTTAATAAGTCGTGAATATATTTTTTTCGACAATATATGTTTCGGTTTTATGTACATTTCAATTAAAAAATGTTTCGGATAAAAAATTTTAGATTAAAAGAAACTTTCGATTATAAAAAATTAGGTCTTATGATTTAGACATTTTGTGTTTAGTCGTTTAGTAGTAGACTCGGTCTTAATATGCAAAACAGTTAGAAATATCCCGGTTTAGAGGGATTCACTGGCGATATTGTGAAGAAATTTCATTCAACGGATCAAACATTAATTTCTACTCTATTACTCTCTCTCTCTCTCTCTCTCTCTCTCTCTCTCTCTCTCTCTCTCTCTCTCTCTCTCTCTCTCTCTCTCTCTCTCTCTCTCTCTCTCTCTCTCTCTCTCTCTCTCTCTCTCTCTCTCTCTCTCTCTCTCTCTCTCTCTTTTATATTGCTACAATTGAAAAGTTCGTACCCTAACGGGGTTCTGATGACAATTAAACTATTTTTGAATGTTTTATTTAATATATCATTTTCAAATATCGAACACAAAGTTTCAACTTTCTCTGTCGTTCTGTTTGCATTTTATGATTTTTTAAACAATATTTGCCTGAAATAAAAATTGATTTCAATTCTCGAGATTTTCGGGCTATAATTGGTTATTATTTTAAGAAGAAAATGTCGACCAAAGACACGGCCGAAGAAATTAATTCAGTTTTAGGGCCAAACACTGTTTCATATGAAATGGTTAAGAAATATTTAAGAGGGCGCCCATTCTCGTCCGAAGAAGAGATCGATCGGGCAGGAAATGATTTCTTCAACAGTATTACTTTGGTGAGTGGCGACGGGTTTATGATAAATGACAGGAGAGGATGAAGCGGTCATTAGTGCTCGGGGGGGGGTTACTCTTAAGTTTTTTGTAAACAAATTTCAATAAAATTCATTCTTTGATACTTAGGGTACGAACTTTTCAATTATACCAATACTATTCTGACTAATTAATAAAAGGGTGTTTAAGAATATTTTCGAGTTATAATTTTAAGAAAAGTTATTCCTAAAAAGTGATGTTCAAGCATTCCAGTATTAGATTCTCATAAGAATTAATTTCTTATTGTAATTAAATTAGAATAAGAATTTACTTTTACAATTAGAGCGAACTAAACATAACCTTTTATAGTCATAACGAAATAAGAGTTTTACTTTCATTCTCATAAAAAATAGAAAGTTTACAAAACAAATTAAAATACTTTTTGTTTTAATACAACTATACTAATTTAATACTATTAATATTAGTACTAGTTCCTTAATTTTCTTGAAGAACAAAAACTGTGAACAATGTCATTAAATTTTTCTAATAGCAGATAAGATCAAATTTGATAAAAGTTGCATTAAGTATTGTGTGCACTTTTTATGCATAAACTGTCACATGCGAACCTTGTAATATGCGCGAAAAATTCTACCTATTTAATTGCTATAACCGATATTATCGTCACTAATAAGAAGAAACTTATTAGTCTGACTACCTGGTCTTATAAACAATACTTTGAGAAATTAATTCTGTATGACAACATTCTATTCCATTTATTCAGTTCATTTCAACAACTCTACGAATATTGACTGTACCAAAATATCCAATTCCTTGGAGCTTCAATGATCAAAAATTAATGTATTTCAATTTTATTGTCACAGTTAATCAACTTACAAAACTTATGTTCAATTTTTGTTCAATGTTCATATTTGATACTTGTGTTACTACTGAAAGAAATACATAGATTTGTAATATATTGTTAACATACCAATGATTATAGACTGCGATATAGCCTTGATATAATACTATTGTAAATAAAATTATTTTTGGAAGCATGTTCTTAAAGTAGGATTAGTTTTAGAATTCATCATGCCCATGAAGTCTTCGAAATTACTCTCTTCAAATTTTGACAAATCTTCAGCACGTGCAATAATCTCTGAATGATTTACAGTATATTCCGAAATAGTAACAGTATATTCCTGGTTTTCTTTTAAACCGTTTTTACCCGTATTCTCCTGAGTCAAATCAAGAGTTGTATAAGCGTATACAAATTTCAAATCATTCTTATCACGACAATCGAAATGAAAACTAACAAAGACACTGGCATACAGCTATTTAGTTTTATTTTTAACCACTGCATTAGCTAAATTATCGATGGCTTCCCCTATTTGTGTATTTGTTTTACCATCATAAACTTTAAAAATACTTGTGAGTTCCTCTTTGATGTTATCATAATTCCAACCCTAACCTAACCAGCCTTGAACTCTGATCCACAGTTGTTATTCACAAGAAATCCGCCAAAGTAGGTTTTTACCTCCTTTTGTTGGCCTAGCAATAATGTTTATTTGCCAACAAAGCATGT
Organism: Archegozetes longisetosus; assembly: GCA_018873245.2. NCBI lineage: Eukaryota > Metazoa > Arthropoda > Arachnida > Sarcoptiformes > Trhypochthoniidae > Archegozetes > Archegozetes longisetosus. The sequence continues at coordinate 2,340,895 of JAEMBT020000009.1, read as the reverse complement.
TTGTATCATTAAGGTTTGGTGTGAGGTTTGGTATAAAAGCCGAGCTAAAATTTGTACTCAACATTAATTATTTCTGAAGCCAATCTGGAAGTTTTAATACTGTAGTAATACTAATTTAATACTGATACTAATTTCTTATTTATATTTTCTTAAGAAAAACCACTGTGAACAATGTCAACCGGATTATTTAGCAGCTGCCTTCTTATTGGTGATGACCCAAGACCAAAACAACATCGATTGTTAGCTACGCTTAGAAGCGGTAACGCACTAGACATGTTTACGAATATTGAAAGACATCTGGATGCAGTTTCCAGTGTTTTGAAGGCAGTAGCAAATAAAACGGGTTTCCATCCGGAAGTAGACAATGTTGTAACTGGTGAAGATAGTAAAAAGTTGATCGAATCGTTTCATCGATTTCTTGAGGCACTCGAAAATGTTCCAATTTTCAACACGCCCGCAAATAAGGAAAGTATCAAGAAATCTTTTAACGAGAGGAATTATGATAAAATGAAGGAGGAACTCATAAGTATTTTTAAAGATTATGATGGCAAAGCTAAATCACAAATAGGGGAAGCCATCAACAATTTAGCTAATGCAGTGGTTAACGATAAAACTAAAGAGCTGCATGCCAGTGTCTTTGTTAGTTTTCATTTCGATAGTCGTAATAAGAATGAATTGAAATTTGTATACGCTTATACAACTCTTGATTTGACTCAGGAGAATACGGGTAAAAACGGTTTAAAAGAAAACCAGGAATATACTGTTACTATTTCGGAATATACTGTAAATCATTCAGAGATTATTGCCCGTGCTGAAGAATTGTCAAAATTTGAAGAGAGTAATTTCGAAGGATTCGACAATATGATGAAATCTAAAACTGGAAAACTGTCAAAATTTGAAATGAGTTGTTTCGAAGAATTTGCGGAATGGTTGGCATCGGGAACTAATCCTACTTTAAGCACATGCTTGCAAAAATAATTTTATTTACAATAAGTTTATATCAAGGCTATATCGCAGTCTATAATCATAGGTATGTTAACAATATATTACAAATCTATGGAGTTCTTTGCGTAGTAACACAAGTATCAAATATGAAACTGAATTCAAATGATACATATCGGTTATTAGTAACAAATAATAACAGTTATATCGGCAAATGCCTTAGTAAATTACAAATTGCATTAATGTCAGTGTCTTTACACTTAACAGTACAAGTAGGAAATGTAACTCAAAAATTGAATATAAGTTTTGTAAGTTGATTAACTGTGACAATAAAATTGAAATACATTAATTTTTGATCATTGAAGCTCCAAGAAATTGGATATTTTGGTACAGTCCATATTCGTAGAGTTGTTGAAATGAACTGAATAAATGGAATAGAATGTTGTCATACAGAATTAATTTCTCAAAGTATTGTTTATAAGACCAGGTAGTCAGACTAATAAGTTTCTTCTTATTAGTGACGATAATATCGGTTATAGCAATTAAATAGGTAGAATTTTTCGCGCATATTACAAGGTTCGCATGTGACAGTTTATGCATAAAAAGTGCACACAATACTAAACGCAACTTTTATCTAATTTGATCTTATCTGCTATTAGAAAAATTTCAGTACACATATAAAGTCATAAGGTTATTTAACATTTGTATTTTGACAAATATTTATATTATATTTATACTTAATGACTTTATTTTGCTTCGTGAAGACTCAATTTTATTATGAATTATTATGAATATGAAAATTATAAAAGTAATCAGAAATGAATGATAAGCCGATTCTCATGCTTTTACTAATTTATCAAGAAATTCTCACACCAACTCTCACACTCTTTTAAAATTATCATAAGATTAGTGTTGATGAATAAAGTATTAAAACTATTCCTCGAAATGATTGGTTCTAAGTTCGGCACTTATTTTACTACAAGGTCTGAGGTTTAGTATAAAAGGGTTCTACTCTATACATCCAAAACCACAACATATAAACCCAAAACAACTAAAACAATTGATCTCAAAATATAAAACCGAAATAGACATAGTCGAAAATATTATATCGAAGGCACAAAATCTGAGTCATATAATCGAATAACAAAATATCGATTGTAATATTAGTCGAATGAGAAATAACTAAAATTTTCGACAGTTGCTACAGGTGCTTATTGATATGTTTGAAATACAAATAATCAAATTTAATCAAACCATTATAACTATTAACTTATCACAAATTTATTAGATTTAACTGCTTCACGTATTCTATACGTGTCTTTAATCACTTCTTAATATAAATAATAAAATGTTAATCAATTATTTTAGTGGTCGTTAGAAGTATTGAATACTTTGAAACTATTGATGGCTAACAATGTATATAAAGCAAAAGGTGACTAATTATTTCAATATGTCGGAGTACTTTTATGTAAAAGCACACTTTATAAACTATTATAAGATTTCATTAAAATGATTTTAGACTATAAGAACTTGGTTTAATAAGTCGTGAATATATTGTTTTTCGACATATATGTTTCGGTTTTATGTACATTTCAATGAAAAAATGTTTCTGATAAAAAATTTTAGATTAAAAGAAACTTTCGATTATAAAAAATTAGGTCTTATGATTTAGACATTTTGTGTTTAGTCGTTTAGTAGTAGACTCGGTATAAAAGCCGAGCTAAAATTTGTTCTCAACATTAAACATTTCTGAAGCTAATTCGTTTTTTTAAGATACATTAAACTTGTTAGTATTAATATTGCATTAATACTGTGAGAGGGGAATTTTTATATAGCGAAATAACAACTCAGACTTTAACAATTAATAATCTTTATTAAAATATAAATTGAATGATAATACATAAAGATTTAAAAGTTTCACACAGAGTCTAAGCTCTATTGCACTCTCTTAATAACTCACTTAATTTCTACTCTATTACTCTCTCTCTCTCTCTCTCTCTCTCTCTCTCTCTCTCTCTCTCTCTCTCTCTCTCTCTCTCTCTCTCTCTCTCTCTCTCTCTCTCTTCTATATTGCTACAATTGAAAAGTTCGTACCCTAACGGGGTTCTGATGACAATTAAACTATTTTTGAATGTTTTATTTAATATATCATTTTCAAATATCGAACACAAAGTTTCAACTTTCTCTGTCGTTCTGTTTGCATTTTATGATTTTTAAACAATATTTGCCTGAAATAAAAATTGATTTCAATTCTCGAGATTTTCGGGCTATAATTGGTTATTATTTTAAGAAGAAAATGTCGACCAAAGACACGGCCGAAGAAATTAATTCAGTTTTAGGGCCAAACACTGTTTCATATGAAATGGTTAAGAAATATTTAAGAGGGCGCCCATTCTCGTCCGAAGAAGAGATCGATCGGGCAGGAAATGATTTCTTCAACAGTATTACTTTGGTGAGTGGCGACGGGTTTATGATAAATGACAGGAGAGGATGAAGCGGTCATTAGTGCTCGGGGGGTTACTCTTAAGTTTTTGTAAACAAATTTCAATAAAATTCATTCTTTGATACTTAGGGTACGAACTTTTCAATTATACCAATACTATTCTGACTAATTAATAAAAGGGTGTTTAAGAATATTTTCGAGTTATAATTTTAAGAAAAGTTATTCCTAAAAGTGATGTTCAAGCATTCCAGTATTAGATTCTCATAAGAATTAATTTCTTATTGTAATTAAATTAGAATAAGAATTTACTTTTACAATTAGAGCGAACTAAACATAACCTTTTATAGTCATAACGAAATAAGAGTTTTACTTTCATTCTCATAAAAAATAGAAAGTTTACAAAACAAATTAAAATACTTTTTGTTTTAATACAACTATACTAATTTAATACTATTAATATTAGTACTAGTTCCTTAATTTTCTTGAAGAACAAAAACTGTGAACAATGTCAACCGGATTATTTAGTAACTGTTCTTGGTGGTGATCCAAGACCAAAAGTGGTTCCATATTCAGTTATGCCCAAAAGCGAGATATCGCTAGAGATGTTTACGAAAAATTGAAAATCATTTGAACACTGTCAGTACTATTTTGGAGCAAGTAGCAAACAAAGTGGGATTCAATCCTGCGAAAATGGACATCAAAGATGATAAAGATAGATCTTTTAAAAATAGAGATTATGATGAAATTAAGAGAAGTATTGTTATATTAAAACAAAAAATATTTTAATTTTTTTTGTAAACTTTCTATTTGTTATGAGAATGACAGTTTAACTCTTATTTCGTTATGACTATAAAAGGTTTTGTTTAGTTCGCTCTAATTATATAAGCTAATTCTTATTCTAATTTAATTACAATAGGAAATTAATTGTTATGGGAATCTAATACTGGAATGCTTGAACATTCCTTTTTAGGAATAACTTTTCTCAAAATTATAACTCGAAAATATTCTTAAACATCCTTTTATTAATTAGCCAGAAGAGTATAAAAAGAGAGAGTAATAGAGTAGAAATTAAGTGAGTTAGTAAGAGAGTGCGAGAGAGCTTAGACTCTGTGCGATACATTAAAATCTTTATGTATTATCATTCAATTTATATTTTAATAAAGATTGTTAATTGTTAAAGTCAGAGTTGTTATTTCGCTATATAAAAATCCACTCTCACAATTGGTAGCAGAGCGTGGTTATGTCTCTAATTGTTTATAATTGTGAACGAAAATTGACATTAAGTGGGATCTCTTTGAAGTGAAATTGAGACATTTATGCAAGTTATGCGATTATAGGCCTATGAGTGTGGCCGTAGGATTTCAACAGAGAGATCGAATAAACAAGTAACGGTTCACGCTCAACGACTCACTTACGATATAGCAAAACCTCGCTTTGCAAAAAATTGAAGAAATTGAGCAATATAAGAAGAAGAAGACAAGTTTTCGAGATTTAAGACACACGTAACTGGATTCACGTTAAGAGAGCAAGAAATCGCATTGGTTATCGAATCAAGAGTTTTCCTCACCGAAAGCTAAGATTACAAAAGAACTTTTAATTTCAATTTTAATATTATATAATAAGCCATAAAAGCAAATTAGTCTTTGTAAAGACTCAAATAATCAAATATTGTTAAGTCCAAACTCTCGCGCGTTCGAGTTTGTCAGGAAAATATCTATAATTTTGATAATTGTTGATAACTTTAAGCATTCCATTATTAATTTTCAACCTAAACTTCGAATAAGTAAAGCGCTTCTCGTCGAGAGTACCCAATAAGTCTCTCGCCTTACAAAACACAGACACAAACACATTCTTGTTTTAAGCGTGAACACTCAAAAAGGTTTGTGAAAGCACAGTTTGCTGATCACCTCATACTTCTAGCTCTCGCTTCGGGTTAAAGCATTGCTACGGCAAAAGCTCCGGACCTGTGAGCCTGGAAACTGAGAATCGGCTTTAATTGTCGCCCAGCGACCTATTTTTTACAACACACTACATTTCTAAAGAGTTAAGCGTATGTCTAAGTCACATTCATTCGTTATGTCTAAAGAAGACATATCTATCAATATACAAGACCTTAGTCAACAATTGGCTAGTAACTTGTCGACTTCTTCTATGAAAATAGCTCCTTTTACCGGATCAGGGCCTGGTTCAGACATAGTTAAATGGTTAGAGGATTTTAGTGATATTGCCGAATCCCAAGGCTGGGATGAGTCTACCAAACTTAAGAAGTTTCCTGCCTATTTGGCTGGTGTCGCAAAAGACTTTTATAAGCTATATGTTAAGGAAGCTACTCCTGCAGTTAGTTCATGGAGTGTGCTTTGCAAAATATTTAGAGATGGATTTCTCCCGACAGAGTATACCACACATTTAAGAAATAAATTGCGTACAAAAAAACAGGGACTATTTCAGAAAACAGTCATTTATATATTTGAGATGCAGGCATTGTGTAAACAATATAATAAACATATGCCTGAAGAAGAAATAGTTGATTATGTAGTTCAAAGGTTATTACCGCCAATTAAAGAGAGGGTAATAATGTTAAGGCCTAAAGGAATTAAAGATTTAATTGCAAAGGCAAATTCAGTTGAATGTGGATTAAGTGGATCTACCGAAAGTGGTGATCCCGAGCTAACTACGGCTATGACACAATTATCAGTAGCAGAAAATAGTAATCAGTTAAAGACTAAAGCAAATGAACACCCAAATTCTGAACTTTTGACTGCCTTAAATGAAATGACTAAAGCATTTAAAGGGGCAGTGAGAAATAAAGGGAGTTTTAATAAGGACTACCGTCCTGATAAAAATAGAACTCACGAGGCTAGAGGATCTAAAGATAAACCTCAATGTTACTATTGTAAGAAAACAGGACATTTCCAATGGCAATGTCGTAAGAAAGCTTTTAATAAGTCGCAAAACGACAACCCAATCAGAAGAAGACCAAAACCAGAAACCGCCGAACCTAAATTTAAACCGAACAATGTTCCGGTTGCCGCTATCGAAGAGAGTGATAGTGATTCAGATATAGTTTCTGTAGCAATTAAGAATGATAGAAATTTAGTATTAGTAAAAGCGTGGGTTGAGGGTTATAAAACAAAGGCTTTAGTTGATTGTGGAAGTGGTATAACTATAATCACTGCAGCATTAGCTGAAAAAACTAATCTACCAATAGTTGATTATAAAGGCCCGAGAGTCAAAGTAGCAAATGGTAGATATTTCAAAGCATTAGGAGAAATCGATATAAACATAACCGTGAAGAACGGTCAAGAAGAAGTTGTTGCTCCGGTTAAGGCAATGGTAGTGAAGGCCTTAGCCTATGATTTACTACTAGGAAATGATTATTTAGGACCATGTGGTATTTTAGTGGATTGTGCTAATCAAAGCATAAGCTTTAAACCTAGGATTCGGAAAGTCGAATCACCCATATATGGATATGTACACTCTAAAGATACTGTTACAATACCTTCGAGAAGTAGTTTAGTAATCGATGTGACCGCTAGTGAAAAGAATAAGCTTAAGAAACAAAATTATGTAGTATATACTGATGTAGACTCTTATGTGAAACACAGAGTTTGCTTTCCTAATACTGTGGTAAACTTTATAAGTGGCGATTGTTCACTCGAAGTAACTAATTTCGTTAGAGTTGAACAAACTATAATGAGAGGCGATATTTTAGGATGTTTTGAACCTGTTAATGAGAAATGCATATTTAGTGCTAATACAGAGTTCGATTTTGAAAATTACGCCGCAACTGATAAAAATGATTCAAAAGATTTGGAAATTCCCGTCAAAGAACGTGTAAGTTCAGTAGTAGACGCAAATTCTACAAAGGAGATAGATATTGGGGAAGGCACAGTGAAAGTAGGAAAAAATCTGAATGAAGAACAAATATCGAAGTTGAAATCATTGCTTGAAAATTATAAAGATAGATTCGCTTTCAGTTCTACACAAATAGGTCAGTGTGATAAGTTTTATCACAGAATTGATACTCAAGGTATGGGTCCGATATCCGTACAGCCTTATAGAATGTCATTTGCTAAACGCGAACAATGTTGTAAGCTTGTACAAGAAATGATCGATATTGGCGTGATTAAGCCATCATGTAGCCCTTGGTCCGCTCCTGTAGTATTAGTTCCAAAGAAAGATGAAGGCCTACGTTTTTGCGAAGATTTTAGGAAACTAAATGCTATTACTAAACGCGATGTTTACCCGTTGCCGAGAATTCAAGACGCTTTAGATGCATTAGGCAATTCTCGCTTCTATACAACTTTAGATCTTTCTAGTGGTTATTGGCAAATCAAAGTTGCACCTGAGGATCAGGAAAAGACCTCGTTTGTCACTATTGACGGAACCTATGAATTTAATGTTATGCCTTTCGGCTTAACCAATGCTCCCGCAACTTTTCAAAGAGCTATGGATGTAGTTCTTGCAGGGCTAAAGTGGAATTCATGTCTTGTCTATTTAGATGATATAATAGTGTTTGCACCTGATTTTGATACCCATCTGGCGAGGCTTCAAGCAATTTTAACTAGACTAAGAGAAGCCAATTTTACTTTAAAACCTAATAAGTGTGTATTTACAGTAAACACTATTAAATATTTAGGATATATAGCAGGACCAGACGGTCAGAGTTCTGACCCGGCTTTAGTTGAAGCCATTGCTAACTTCCCTAAGCCGAAAACAATTAAAGATATTAGAAGCTTTGTGGGTATGTGTTCTGTTTTTAGAAAATTTGTTGAAGGTTTCTCCCGAATAGCAGAACCATTAATTCGCTTAACAAAAAAGGAGTATGCAAGTGAAAATAAAATTCCGTGGGACGCTGAACAAGCACTTGCATCGCAAACAGCTAAAGCCACAGCTAAGTTTTTTGTTGAACAAATCATTTGTAGACATGGAGTACCAGAATTAATAATGAGCGATAGAGGAACTAATTTTTAAGTGAATTAGTAGAAGAAACGTTTAAATTAATGGGAAGTAAACATTTAGTGAGTACGGCATACCACCCGCAGACTCAAGGTCTCGTAGAAAAAGTAAACGGTATTCTTGTGGACATGTTAAGCATGTACTTAAATGAAGACCATTCTAATTGGGATATTACCTTACCCTTAATTACATTCGCCTACAGTGCCTCAAAGAGTAGAAGTACTCGTTTTAGTCCATTTGAGTTACTCTATGGACGTAAACCAACTTTCCCTCAAGATATAAATTTAGAAGCTTTACCTTCTGGTTTTAGAGATACAGACCATTATATAGAAATAATGGCTGGACGTTGGGAGAGAATTAGAGAAATTGCGAGGATTAATATAAAACATGCTCAAGGAAAATATAAGCACTATTATGATAGAAATAGAAAAGATTACTGTTATAAGGTTGGACAGAAAGTAGCAGTATTTGTACCAATAAGAGTACCGGGTTTATCCGAAAAATTTCTGCACCGATGGTTCGGTCCTTTTATAGTTTTAGGTAAAGCAAAGTTAGACAACGTTTACAAGGTTTATAATACTAAAAGCCCTTATAGAGTAGATGTAGTACCCGTTACTAGAATGAAGCCATGGACTGGACGTGAAATATTACAAGACCTCTCAGATTCAGATGAAGAACCTGCAGCAGATAAACCAAAAGATAGTAATAAATCATCTAATGACTCAATGAATGAAAATGTTTCTGAACTTAACGTAGTTCCAAGTACTAGTGCTAGCAGAGATACTACAACATTAAGAACGTCTTTGGATCATTTGAGAGAAAAGCTAAAAATATCTTTTGACCAAAGACAAACAGGATCACGAGAAAAACCGAGAGTCTTAAAACAGAATCAGGGGTACAACCCAATCTCAGACGCTCACAAAGAATCACGAAAGGAAAACCGCCTGATCGATTCACATACGCTATATTTTGTTTTACTTTAATTTTAAACGTCTTATCGGTTAATGCGGTGTTCAGTAGTGCACCGCCAATTCTATGGAAAAACTCGAAAGAACCAATAGTTAAGGGAATCGAAGTTATTTACCTGAAAATCCATTATGAGGACCCTTGTATAGTATTTCAACAGATGATGGGACTTCCTACAGAATCCATTAATAACTTTATTCAATGGTGTGAAAAATCATTTGTTAAAGATTTTGTTGAACCCTTAAACAAATTCTGTGCTATAGAAGATTCTAAATCATTCATATTAAGTAGACGAAAAAGAATTGCATCACTGATTGTAGTAGGAGCAATTGCACTGTTTGTAACTGTGTTTACTGGCATAGGGATAGGCTCAGTAGCGTTATATAAATCTAGTAAAAACGATGACCGCATAAGTGTTTTAGAAAATAATATCAAAAGAATAAATGAAAACGAAAAACTTATTAAAGAAGCGTTAGAATTTATGGAAAACGATATAGAAAAATTAAAGCCAATCTTAGAAAACACGACATCAGAAATGGAAAACTTGAAACTTATTTTGCCAAGCATCGTTAGCACAACCTCATATTTAAGTTCCGAATTTGTTCAGACTAGAGCATCACTATTAGAAATTGGTAGGGACTGGTTGGTAGGCAAGGTTAATGGGAAAATTTTTGACCAATTTAATCTCACAATTCCTTGCGAAGGTCTCTGTCCCTTAAAATATATGTCCCCAAGAATTTGTTTTAGAGATCCTGCCCGAAACACTATTTTCCTAATAATTGAAGCACCTATAGTTGACAACAAGAAACTATTATTAACCGCCGACCCCTTCACACTATTTTCGTACAAAAACAATGAACTATGTCACGTAAGCTATAAGGGACCCCAGAATATAATTTTCGATAATGAAACTCATTCCTTATGCCCTTTCGAAAGAGAAAACTTAAAAATACATGAATTAATTTTAAATCCCCCCAAAGAATCGTGTTCCCATTATTCTAAACTAACAAACGACGAAGCCTGGCAAGTGCAACAATGCGTCATTAAAGAAAGATTACGTGAAGAAGAAATTATTCAAATCAAGTATGATTTGAGTTCAAAATCATTATTAGTTTATTGCTACCCATTTTATAACTTTAATTCAAGATAACTTTGTTCCAGAAAGTGTAGCTTGCCCCAACTATGTTTTTGGAATACCAAACATTTATACTTTAAAAATAGGAAATCTAAGTTTTGTATCACATAATATAAAATTCGATAGCAAATACAATCTTGTCCCTGAGTGGTTTCACTTCGTTAATCAACGACTATTACCAGATCTCCACAGCCACAAAATAGTCCTACATCACGACGAAATCAAATCTCGAATCCGAAAAATAAATACTAATCTAATCGAGAATAGACAAACTAACAATAAATCCTTTAACCTCATAGTTATAATCCTATCAACTATAAGTATTACCTTAACGTTTGTCTGCTTTGGACCAAGAGTATGTAATTACCTGCGACACACTTGCCGCAAACCCAAAACTAGGCAGAGTGACCCTGTAAGAGTTGAGGAAACAGAAGAAGTTGGACAGAGGAACAGAACTGGCCGAGTTATATTTAAAGTAACTAATTCTCACATAGAAAACGTTCCATAAAACGTGTGAATGTGACAAACGCATTGTTCCTTAGAGAACACTGTCTCAATACAATTTAATTATTATAATTTTTTCTTTTAACTTTATAATTCACTTAATATTTTTAATTATTATCAATAAATTCATATAACCTTTATATGTTTAATTAAATACCTATAATCTTAAATTTATATTTTTTTGTATAACCTATATATCTATATGTAATCAATGTTATTAATATGTAACCGAACAATATTCTGCTTTAGAGTCAAAGCCTAAGTACCCGACCCATATGTTATATTAAAACAAAAAGTCTTTTAATTTGTTTTGTAAACTTTCTATTTGTTATGAGAATGACAGTTTAACTCTTATTTCGTTATGACTATAAAAGGTTTTGTTTAGTTCGCTCTAATTATATAAGCTAATTCTTATTCTAATTTAATTACAATAGGAAATTAATTGTTATGGGAATCTAATACTGGAATGCTTGAACATTCCTTTTTAGGAATAACTTTTCTCAAAATTATAACTCGAAAATATTCTTAAACATCCTTTTATTAATTAGCCAGAAGAGTATAAAAAGAGAGAGTAATAGAGTAGAAATTAAGTGAGTTAGTAAGAGAGTGCGAGAGAGCTTATGATGATAGATATATGAATGAAAGGGTGTACTTTAGAATAACACCTTTAGAATATCAACACAATACTTAACACACAGAATGTACTCATCAAGTACTACAATAAACATCATAGAGACATCCGCCGCAAATCTGAGATAAACTATAAAGTGTCGATTAAAAGTTCTTACATGAACTTTTATCAATCATTCAACAAACTTAAATAGAGATCATAAAAATGTATTCTATTATGAGTTTTTAGGTGCGTTCAGAGCATGGGAAGCGATTTCACACTTTAAATTCAAGTTTCTACAAAATAATACCGGAACTGATTTGTAATAAATTTTATGCCTCTTAATCATAAACTGTTTGGAGGCTATACTTATTTCAGGCCTGAAACATTAGCACATGCTTTCTTTCCAGAATATGGAGATGTTCATATGAACAATAATATCAATTGGAATTTAAGTTTCTATCTAGAACCTCATACATGTTTTATGTTATACTTCATGAAATGGGACATTCTTTAGAATTAAAACATATATACACGATTCCAACAGAGTAACTAGGACAAGAAGAACGCTTGTATCTCTGCGCTAGGCGATCTGATTTTGATCCCTTTTGTTTTAAAATGTAGAAAAATGTTCAAGAAATGTCATATTAAAATTTCATAAATTTATCTAAACTAATAATAATTTTTTTGAGAAGACAAATAAAAATCACCTTAAATTACAAATTATTATAAAAATGTAACGCTTTATGGTAACCTACACTGTAAATGACTCCCGAAGTGAGTTATGTAGATTGTAAACAAACTTTTGTTTGAAGTGAAAGTGATTTATCATAAATTCGCCGGTGCTCAAGGAGGTCACACCCGATACTAATCATTTAATTCTAGTTTTAATTAAATGCATTAACATTTTTTTTATTTAAAATTTGTGATTTTGAACGTAAACTTTAATTTACTGGTCATTAACTTTATAATTAATCGGAATAAACTTATGAAATTTTAATATGAAATTTCTTGAACATTTTTCTGCATTTTAAAACAAACCGGATCAAAATCAGATCACCTAGCGCAGAGATACAAGCGTTCTCCTTGTCCTAGTTACTCTTTTGGAAACGTGTATGATCCTGACTCTATAATGTATCCTTCATATATTAATAAAAGTTATGATGCATTCAATTTTACTTTAAAACCTGAATCAATAGATGAAAGGTTAATTAAAGTACTTTATTTAGAATATCATAGTACTAGTACTACGGCCTCTGCAACAACCTTATCAGCTAGAACTACTGTAAATACTGAAACAACTAAGATAAAATATGATTCAACTACTCCAAAAACAGAGACTGAATCTTTTACCCTGACTTTTCACTTTGTATATATGATGATAATGAGATTGATTGGTGTAATAATGATGATTTGATTTCTAATCTTATTTATGATATTGAAGGACAACTATTTCTTTATAAGAGTATTAATTCTTGGATGTATACAGATCGTTCTGGAATTAAAACTAGAAAGTTTAATCATTATGATTATTGGAGTAACATCAAATGACAGGGTCGACTTCTATTATACAAATTGATAAAAATTGTATACTATTTTATGAAACATCTGCACAAATACTTATAAGGAGGTTTCCCAGTCTTGAGACGCCGATTTTGATGAAACTTACGGAAAATCATCATTATGAAAAGTGTATTAGAGATCCGGATTCCATTTTTGCCGAGCTTTACATTTTGGTTCCTTTATACTATATAGTGTGTCGTATTTACAGTAAACTAATATAAAGTCCTATACCGTTACTACAAATTGAGTAAACAAAGGTATACTTTTTGACATCACATATCTTAAGTTTCATACAGATGATTTATCATTTATTCCGATGAAAAATATTTGAATAAATAAACGATAAAATTTACTGAACGAGGATAAAATGACAAAGCTATTAAATTTACCATTTAATATTTCAATCTAAAAGTCTTTCAATGTAAAACGTTTATATGAAAACTATTGTTGAAAAAACATTCATTCAAAAATAAATAAATGCAAACTAGACTAAATAAACAACAAGATTAAGTTTTAAGGTATGAGTTATGAAAGCAAAAGGACAAGCATTTATTCTCAGTTTAAAAATAGTTTTGATTAAAACAAATTTAAATATTTAATTATGGTCCCGAAACTGACTCAAAATGAGAAAATAAAGATAATGGCTATCTGGCAAAGTGGTAATGTGAAATGTAAAATTTATCTATATACGTTATCATTATTAAGCAATAGACTGATCAAGAAATGTTTTATTTTATAATTAAAAGGAAATTTATTATACCGATAAAGTAATAGATAAAAAGTCTATTTTATCAACAATAAGCTCTGTTCTAACTTTTCACTAAAAACATGTTTTCTAAGTAAATATCGAGAATTGTGTAAACTTTAGTTTTAAGAACAAGATAAGATAGAATACAGGAAAGGTATACGAGGAGAGCAGTGAAAGTGTAGAATATATTTAGATAGATAATTTATATTAATAAGCGTGTAACATGTAATATTGAACATTTTAAATAAAGTTACATAAGTATCAATAGTGAAAATTGTGGTAATTCATCAATATATCGCGTATTATGGAAGTAAGTATGGAAGTTATAATTTAAAACACGAGTCCAGCCTAACTCTAACTTAAACGAATTAAGATCTCACATTGAGATCCCCGACCTCAATTTGTACAACTAGCAAATAACAAAACATAAGACAATATAAATTGTTTAATACAATTTCTAAAATTAATTAGAAAAGATCCCGAGTCACGAAATAAACGTGACAGTATAATGGTTTGCTTTTACTTTTGTGTGAATCTGGGGAAACCATTATATATCTATATATTTATTATCAGCATGACTTGACAAGCAAAAAAGTCTCAAGCCACATCCCCCTCCGACCACTTCTAAGCTCCGCCCACCAAAAAAAATTTTTAGTCACACCCACCAAAATTTTCTTAAACTTTCATCTAAATGTACTGTATAAAAATATGCAAGCGGATTCTCAAAATTCCTTCTGTGGGCGAAGTTATAAACGTTCAAAGTTCGATTTTATAAAATTTTGACTGGCTTTTACTTTCCGTAAAGTTGGTGTAGCAATTACATTTATATATATTTGTTATGAGCATGACATGACAAATAAAAGTCTCAAGCCACGCCCACCTTCAACCACTTTTAAGCTTCGCCCACCAAAAAAAATTTAAGCCACACCCAGCAAATTTTTCTTAAATTTCTATATAAATATACTATTTAAGAATATGCAATCGGATTCTCAAAATTTCTACTGTGGGCAGAGTTATGATTTTTCAAAATTTCGATATTCCAATAGTAACTAGGACATCATTTATGTCTTTTGATTTTTTAAATAAGTGTTTTAAATTCAGTTTTTAGTGAAAGTTTTGTTTTTTGTGAATTTTACTCACACTGGTTTTACTCTAAGTGTAAGTCTAATTATTTTTTATTATTTTATTTATCAAGGTTTTTAGAAGTAAATTTAATTAAATTTGAGATTTTCAATTTAAGTACTAAATACCACAATTTTTTACTATATAAATTTTATAATTTTATTTTTATATTTCACACACATTCATTCGCACGAAACACACTAAACGTGGTCATAGGCGGGTGGACTCTCCATTGTTGGATCGTGATACAAGTCTAGCCGGAGAGACCAGAAGTGGTTACTTTCGAGTAATGATTAACTTTAGGTTCGAGCACTATCCCGTTTACAATAATGCGGGAGTACAATGTTTACTGTTATAAATTGGAATGAAAACTCGAATGAGATCTAATATTGTCTCAAAATTTTTGACAAATTTTTCCACTGTGTACTTTCTCTTCCAGAGTAATTTTATTAATATTTAATCAAATAGCAGAAAATAAATTTCCAGAATTTAATGACTCAAGACTTAACCTAAATAACTTCTAAGATGAAGAATCTGTAATTGAATTCTTGGAAAGGTTTAAACTCATTCCAACCAGAGATTATGCTGCCACTCATGCCCGATGTACAAAGTGTTCATCTCCAATGATGCCAACGAATGATGCTAGAATGAAAATTGGTTGGAGATTGAGATGCGTGAGTGAAATATGCCGCCATTCATGCAATCCACTCAAAGGAACATGTTTTGAGAGGACCCATTAAACATGGGTCAGTATGAATCAGATGTATTATTACATTGTTTATCTTTTTGGTAAATTTTGGTAAGAATTTGTTTTCCTTTAATACCTAATAACTTATAGGTCTGTATCTTTCCTAAAAACGAGAAGATATTGTCACATTTATTTCTGTGACGAGGGATCATCTATACACGAAAGACCCGATCTAAATGTTTTTTGTAGAGTCTTTCATGTATGTGTGTGTGTGTGTGTGTTTGTCCAAGTTGTACGAATTGGAATCGGGGGGGCCTCAATGTAAGATCACAATCCGTAGTTACTTATAATTCTATCAGTGAGTCTAATAGGACTCGATAGAATTGTGCTTTAGTAGAAAATTAAGTTACAACTTACTTTTAATAGAAATCTTCTTTTATTAATACAAATATATATATACAACGATACAATAGTAGTGATCAACTATTACATTTCTTACATACCATACAGTACTAAGTAAGAGAGATTTCTTACATACTATACAGTACAGAGTAAGAGATGATTTCTTACATACTATAAGTACAGAGTAAGAGAGTATTCTTACATACTTTACAGTACAAAGTAAGAAATAAGACTGTTCTTAATAAGAAATCACCTCTGCTTTTATACTCTTTTTGATGTCCTAAACTTACTATATTTAGCTCAATGGAAAAAATTATTCTTACATCAAAATACTTGTAATTTAGGTAAACAATACATAGTCAATTGGAAATTTACCTGTACTGTAACTAAAAACTTAGGACACCTAAAAGATGTAGCTACAGTTTCTACAATTACTTTATTTTTATCTTATCAAAAATAGATTAATATTTTATTCTTAAAACGAAGAAAACAAACTGAATAAACATAAAAACTAAATAATATTTTTCTATTTCACAATATGTAAAGCTTTCGTGCTTAGTCTTTAAGAATGATAAATTTATTTAAAGTTCACTTATTGCCTACTAAAATGAAAACTAAAGATACCTTCGATTAAAATTTGTATATAAGGTTCAAGAAACGCAATAAAACAGGTGTTTGACCAGAAAGACTCAGACTTCTGTCGAATTTAAGATATATTAATTCACTGCTCTTTTAATCCCTAAAAGATCAATATTTGAAACCTTTTCACCTGTTAACTCTAAATACAAAATAAATACAAAAACCTATGAAAACTTATTGCTAGACCGAACTGCAATTGACATAAATTTGTTACTTAAACCATTTTTTAATAAATAGGAAATAGTCTTAATCTACAGACAATTTCAAAACTAACTGGGATACTTTAAATTGGTATAACTTTCCAACCGATTTACCGAATTAAGTCAAATTTTTTGCAAAATAACCAGTAAACATATAGAATTTATTTGCATCAGGAACCATAATAATATCTTGTAAAATAAAAATGTTATTAAAGGAAATATCAAAATCTATAATAAATATGTTTCATATCTTATATAAATGAACATTTGCACCTTTAATTTAATAAAATTATCATTATATTAATTAATTAGACGTAATTTAATCAAAGGGTTAGTCAAAAGCCAAAACCCACTCATTACTTCAAATGAGCAACTGTTGGAAGTACTCAATCATGTGTACGAACAAATGAGAGATGTTTCTTGGCGTCAATATTTCATCAATTTGATTGACTCAATACCCCGTCGATTGCAAACAGTAATTGATTCTAATGGAAGTTATACACGATAATAATTGATATTAATTTATAATTTCATGAATTTGATTTATTTTCACACATACTTTGTTAAAAGTATTTTATTTTATAAATCTATCCATTAATTATCTAAACAAATATAAATTTCTCGTTTTTCTTTTATAACTTTTTTGTTTATTGAGATATTTAAATGATTTCTTTTGTAATAAATTTCTATATGTTTCTAGATTATTTTGAAAATAATTTCATTAAAATTGTTCTACTCATTATAGAGTTATAACCATTTAAAGTGTCCCAGTTAGTTTTGAAATTGTGTGTATATTCCTTTACAGATAGTTAATAACTAAACATGAAAAACTAGACATAAATGATGTCCTAGTTACTATTGGAATATCGAAATTTTGAAAAATCATAACTTCGCCCACAGTAGAAATTTTGAGAATCCGATTGCATATTCTTAAATAGTATATTTATATAGAAATTTAAGAAAAATTTGCTGGGTGTGGCTTAAATTTTTTTTGGTGGGCGAAGCTTAAAAGTGGTTGAAGGTGGGCGTGGCTTGAGACTTTTATTTGTCATGTCATGCTTATAACAAATATATATAAATGTAATTGCTACACCAGCTTTACGGAAAGTAAAAGCCAGTCAAAATTTTATAAAATCGAAATTTGAACGTTTATAACTTCGCCCACAGAAGGAATTTTGAGAATCCGCTTGCATATTTTTATACAGTACATTTAGATAAAAGTTTAAGAAAATTTTGGTGGGCGGAGCTTAGAATTTGTCGGAGGGGGATGTGGTTTGAGACTTTTTTGCTTGTCAAGTCATGCTGATAATAAATATAGTGAGATTTATTTATATCTAACAAACATAGAATACTAAAATAGCTTAGTTATTAGTTTGAAAAGGCTTAGCACTGACATTTTTTGTAATTAGCTCTTAAAAAGTCCAATTATTTATAACACTTTCTGTAATGACTTTCTCTTTAGAATGACCCTATATAGTATAATTTAACTTTAGTATAAATAAACAATCAAACAGTGTAGCTTCAGTTTTAAATTTAGAAAAACGTGGGAAACCAAAGAAAAGTATATAAAGGGACAGTCTTAGAGAAAAAAACAGAAGAGAGAGGGAGAGATAGACAAGCTTCAGTAATATCTTAGTTATACTTTGTAACTTCACGTTATGCATAATAAAATTCTTGTTATATAGATAATCGTTTTCTTCATTTCTATCAACTTTATTTCCACCTTAAGTAAGTAATATACAAAGTTGTGAACTTTCTTTAATGCATGATAGGTACACATGATATTCTCTATCGGGTCCAGCCAGACTCTTAGATGGAGAATTAGGTAAAGAAGATTTAGGTAAAGAAGATTTAGAATCTTACATCGAGGACCCTGATTTCAAATCTTTACTCTAGTAAAATTACACAAAATAAAGAACTAAACGAAAAATTAGATCGAGTTTTTCATTCTTAACGAGATCCCGAGTTACAAAAATATTTGTGACAATATATAAATATCTAATGATTTCCCCCAGCTTCACACAAAAGTTAAAGCCAACCGGGAACACAATTTATTAGACTTTCAAGGTAATTACAACAATGAAGACTCAAAAAAGCATTTATTTTGATATAGCTTATTATCTTCTAATTGAAATTATGATTCGACATAACTTGACTCAAGAAGCTGTAGAAGATATTATGCAGTTCTCTAATTTGATATCAGGTCAAAAAAATTAAAAAAAAATTTTAGAATATTGAAGCGATTGCCTGAAAATACCACAAAGTTTAATTATTATTTACTTTATAAAAAAATGTGGCGAATCATCGGGTCATTTCGTTCCCGAAAATTCCATTTACAGAAGTCTAAAAAATTTTAAAACTTATTTGTCAAAATGCTTTGAATTGAATAATTGTAAAGATCAGCTTAAAGAGAATGAATATTTCATACATATTCCTATAGCACCCCAACTGAAATATATTTTTGAAACTTTTGAGCCATTTCTCCAAAAGACAAGAATAGTAGATATGTGCTTCTGGACCGGAGGGCTCTAGACCTGAGCGCTCTAGACCTGAGAGGATTCTAGACCTAAGAAGGATTCTAGACCTGAATACTCTATACTTGAGAGAGAGATGCCTAAAGCTTCTTCGAGGCTATAATTGAGTTGACGATACTGTCTATTCATAAAATTGATATAAAATCAGTTCAATTGTTAGTCATTTTATTTTCCCTGAAATCAATGCATTTACAAGATTTTTTTATTAACAATTAGTTATTATTTTAATCAAATGAGAACAGAGATAGAAAATCGCAGTAAGAATAACCTAATAGTCTTAGTTTTACATAAAGAACACTAACACAGTTTTACTCATTCATGATAGTGTCCGCACGTTATATAATGCGTGTTATGTATTTTCTATGTAGTATCGTGTTCTATATTGCTATATAGTCTGCTATATAATGTTGTATTTTGTATTACTATATAATTCTGTGCGTATAACGTGCAATAAGTAGTACATTTCTATTTAACATGATACCAAAACATAAAAGAGTGGTGTCCCCGAGTCCTTATTACAGTAATGCTAAAAAGTGGAACTGCGCAATAATGTAAATAAACAAACCTTTTTGGAGTACAACTGAATCTCAACTCTGTTTAGCCACTTTGTTGTTAAGATGGCTGCAACACAGGTGGATCTGAAGAAAAGCTACATCAAGAAGCTGCACGAAGCGTTTGCTGCATCCAAGGGAAAAATGGACATGATGACGGACCGCATCAAGTCAATACGTAAGAACTGGAGTAAGTACATTATTTAATGCTTTTTAAGAAAATCTTTCTAATCCTTTTTTTTCCTTTTTTTAAGAGATAATGTATGAAGAAATGGAAAGCCTGTGGCCTGAAAGACTGGATGGTTGGATGTCAGACGAGGAGAGGCTAAGAAAATGTCTTTTTATGACGGCTCTCCCGAAACCATATGAGGCTGCGACTGAGGATTTAACAGTAAGTTCAAGACTTTTTAATTTTCTCAAAACTTTT
Source organism: Archegozetes longisetosus (assembly GCA_018873245.2). Lineage (NCBI taxonomy): Eukaryota > Metazoa > Arthropoda > Arachnida > Sarcoptiformes > Trhypochthoniidae > Archegozetes > Archegozetes longisetosus. The sequence continues at coordinate 2,320,462 of JAEMBT020000009.1, read as the reverse complement.
TTAATTCATTTTTGTTTATGTAATTTTTCTAGGATAAACAAACGATTGAAAGGGAGCTCAGGGAAGCGGAAACTTCAGAGCTCCGAAGAAGGAAGAACAAAAAGAAACAACTTCCTCTAAGAGAAAATAAAAAAACAACAACAAGCTTGGGAAACAGAGAATCTGTTTCAACTGATGGAACAGCTGGCCATTCTAGTCTCGGCGGAGACGGAAGCGAGGAAACTGCGTCAACTGGTAAAGCAACTCTTCAATTCTTGTTTAAACTATTTATAACACTAATTCTTTTGTTTTTTTGTATAGATCCCACTAATTCTTCAATTAAACCAATCAATTCCTTGGTTAAAGTTTCCGGGAATAAAAGATCGCCAAGTTCTCTTCTCTCGCCAGAACCAAGAATCATCAAAAAGTTTAAGGGCAAACAGAAGCAAATTATTACAAGCGATCGCCAGAACTTAACTTTAAGCATCAAGCCGATTTCATTACTTCTAATGCAACAACTTTTTCGACCGGAAATCTCGACATCAGTTCTTTGGTCAATCGTGAAGATGTGGTCGATGACGAATAATTTTTTTATTTTATACCAGAAATTTTTTTTATTTTGCATATCTATTAAAAATTTTTTAAAATAAGAAAAAAATGATAAAAGTATAAAAAGCAAAAAAATCTAAAATGATAAAAAGAAAAAAAACCAAAAATTTTTTAAAAACTACAAAAGAGAAATAATTATATTAATCAATTTTATAAAAAATATCGTTTTTAAAAATAATTTTATAATATTTTTATACAATATTCCAATTTTATATTAATTTTTATTCATTATATTAATAATTTTATATTAATTTAATTAATTTATCTAATATTATAATAACAATTTCAATAAATTTTTTTAGTATACCCCTTAAAAATGTATTCGTCCTAGATTTTGCGCAGATCTTAGAATCTGGTTTAGATTCTAGATTGAAGTTGCAATTTTGTAAATTATTTGTATTCAAATAATACATTTGACTTGCCGAGACTGGTTCTTCTTCTTCTAAAGTATTTACTCGATGGCAAACTCTAAATCTTCTAAACCTTTTGAGGTATGATTTTTCTTATATACATTTTATTTTAAAGAATTCTATTCTATTCTATTCTATTACTTTTCAAATGTTTTATTCATATAAGACGTGACGTCTTTTTCATATTTAAGTTGAATCTTCAAATCTTCAGTTTTGTTTCATTCATATAAAATGACGCTATATAACAGTTGAATTATGCATCAATTTTCTGTATACTTTTTTTATTTCATTTTAACAAGTTTCACTTGATAAAAATCATTAATCGAAATCTGTTTAATTGTATGTATTCAAATATTTTCTTATTACGAGTCATATTTCTTTAAATGTTCTGAAAATATATAGATTTTAGTTTCAATGTTTCAGTATTAGTAAATCTTAGTTTAGTTTAACACTATTATTCCAAAACTAATCATAATCTTTAAACTTTCTATTGCAATACGATTAATTTCGATTATGATGATGATTAGAGTGAAACAATCATCTCGTTTCAATTGAGCTACATTTTGAGAGATGCGAATAGATCACTGCACGCGGCTGTTGTCAGAAATCCATGGAAGACTCCGGAAGGCAGTATTTACAATTTCATAAGGATGGAATTCAGACTTAATCGCGGCGAAAATGCAAATCCAATTACTGTTTCTCTTACTCCAACTCAATTTCAGTGGATAATGCATCAAATTGAGAAACGTTCAATTTCTCAGGAAATTCCAGGTGAAAAAGAAGGCAAATACATCTGCTTCGAACGACCCAGTAATATCTATCAAAGCATTGTCGTAAGCATAATTGATCGAAATGCTAAATTTGGTATCTTGATCGATGAACAAGAACAAGGCATGCTTCAGCATTTTGCCAAAATTCTTATATTCGTAATGGAATACCAATCAGCTAAAGATGAGAAAATGCAAGAATTGGTGAAGTTAATCTACTCTTCAGTCGTGGCAGAAAAAGTCAGAATGATTATTAAGCAAAGATGTAACGGATGTAAAGAAGAAAGTCTTGTTTATGACGAGCATGATTGCAAGAAAGAACTTGTGGAGGAGGAGTTGCTTGATCTGTTGATGCAAAATCTGAACAACAGCGAAGCGAAAAAATGTTTTAACGAATTGTTTGAGTATTACTCTAAACTACTAAACCTTAATGAAGTTCTTGGTCAGGAGGCAAAATATAAGCTACTTCCGACTATGATCGAAAAGCCTGAACAACTACTCGATGCCGTGAAACAAAGCTATGGATTTAAAGATCCAACTTGGAAATCTAAGGTCATTGGATGCCTGAATCAAAGGAAACGAGAATTGGATGAATTTGAGGCACTTTCCAGATGTGTAGAAGAAGAAGAAGAAGAACCGAATGAGAAGCGTCCTCGCATTTAAGTTGAATGAATTCATTGGAGAAGCATTTTGAAAAATTAATTTTATCTCTTATGATTAGTTCATAATTTTTATATTCAGAACATTATATCAATTGATTTTCTATTCCTTATCAATTATAATTTTATTAGTATATTCGATTAGATTAGAAAGCATTTTTAATGATTAAATAAAAAATATATTAAACATTGCTTCATGTACGCCTTTAAATATAACTTGAATGCGCATGTGTGGTCTACCACTCGGTTCACCGTATTGTCGGTTAGAATTGTAAGTCATTTTGAAAAATGTCTTTGCCGGGTGAATTTCGTATAGACTGGGAAATAATTGATAGATATGAAGGTTTCAGTCGTAGATTCGGAATGAAAACTTATAATGCTAAAGTTAAATGTACTTACAATACTGGAAATAATGAAATAAACATTGAAAGTGTTATAATTCAATTGGAAATTACTTTGAATTCTATTATACATCGACTACTGAGAGCGGCAAAGACGACGACTATGTTCGAATTGCGCTTCGCAATCAGTCTCTCGACTACGATATCTTCACACCTTTCAGAAGGATACAAGATTTTACAAGTGAAACTCTTTTGAATGAAATCATAAAAGTCAGTCAGTCAAAAGAGATTTTCTGATGAACGGTTTGATAGAAGTTGACATAATACATGTTCGACAAAACGGAGTTGGCGGATCAAGAAATAGATATAATTTGATCAATATTGGGAAGTGGAGACAAAATTCTAAAAAACTTGTTCAAACAGTTAGTGATGGTTATTGTGTTGCGCGCTCAATTGTTGTTGCTAAAGCATATGAAGACGGTATCAAAGGTTTAGAATGGAGAAGAATTAGAGCTGATTTGAGACAAATTCAGTATAAAGAGCTGTAGAATTGTGTAAAAAGCTGAGGTGACTGTCACAGATACTGGCGTAAAGTTTGAAGATTTCAGTAAGTTTCAAAATGTTTTATCGCCCGAATACCAACTTGTAGTTGTGACAGCATCAAAATCTTATTATTATGTTGGACCTCAAGCAGAAAAGCAACTTTATCTGTTCATGTCGGAAAATCATTGTGATGCACTATTGAGCATTAGGGCTTTTCTTGGTTGCGATCATTTCTGCAAAAAGTGTTTGAAGGGTTTCACTGGTAGAACGAGTCACTGTTGCGACGGAATATGCAAATACTGTTATGATACAAATCAATGTAGAACTGGAGTGACACTAGTTAGGTGCAATGAATGCAACCGAGAATTCGCAAATGAAGTCTGCTTCAAAAAGCATAAGGATAAAACGAAAATTTGTCCTAAAATATGGAAGTGCAGTCATTGTTCAAAAACTTTAAAAACAAAAGTTCATCACTGTGGGAAGTACAAGTGCCGGATTTGTAAAGTTCTGGTTCCTTTTTCTGGACATCATTGTTTCATTATGTCGAACGACAAGATCAAAATAATGAAAGAAGATCAGTTACCCAAGATTTTTATATTTTACGATTTCGAGAGCCAACAAATACCACAGAAAATGAATGAGTATATACACAAACCAAATTTATGTGTCGTCAACGTTACCTGTGACGAGTGTTGGGACCCAGAATCGAGAGATAGAAAGAATATTTGGTGTCAATTCTGTGGCAAAAAGGAATATGTGTTCAAAGGATCGAATACTGTGAGAGATTTCAACATATTCATTTTTGAAACTTATGCTAATTTTGTCAAAGAGAAAAGATGTACATGAAACTGAAATCAGACATTAAAATATATGTAATTGCTCATAACAGTAGAGGATACGATTCTCAATTTATACTAAAATATTGTGTGAACAATAGAATGACTAGTGTAATAAGGAAAGGAACTAAAATTCTCTCAATGAGAATTAAAAACAAAGTTTATAGATTCGCTCTCATTTCTACCGATGCCTCTCAGGAAACTTCCTCAGACTTTTGGTTTGGAATCTCAAGTAGAAAAAGGTGTTTTTCCGTTTTACTTCAATAAGCCTGGTAACGAAAATTATGTTGGTGAATGGCCGGCAATCGAGTATTATGATGCTGATTACATGATCGAAAAGAAAGAGAAAAATTTCTTGAATGGTACGATGAGCAAAAACATAAAGAATTCAAATTCGATTCGGAAATATTAAAATATTGCAAATCCGATGTTGATATATTAATGAGATGTATGATGACATTTAGACAGATATTCCAAAGTGTGTCAGAAATCGATCCACTTTGTCGTTCAATAACGATTGCTCAGAGCTGTATGGAAGTATTCAAGACTAATTATCTCAAACCAAATCAGATAGCTATTTATCCTCCTAATGGATATGAACCTAGAAGAAAGTCGTCATATGTAGGAAGTGCATGGCTCGATTATGTAGAACAAACTGAGAAGGTTTTTATCAGACGAGAAATAAAAATTGGCAGATATTACGTCGACGGATTAATTGAAGATCAGAAGAAGATATTTGAATTTTACGGAGATTTGTGGCATGGATGTAGAGAATGTTATCCAACGAAGCGATCAACTATACACAACCCTTTCAATGGTCTTTCAATGGAATATTTATACCAACAGCTCGAGCAGAAAGAAGAGTACTTGAAGACCCGAGGCTATCAACTGATAACTATGTGGGAATGCAAATTGAAATCAATGAGAAAGAAAGATAAGGCTTTGGATAATTTTTTCATTGATCATGTCAATCATTTGAAGGATAAAAAGCAGAGACCACCATTAGATCCTCGAGATAGCTTTTCGGAGGTCGATGTAACGCATCAAAATTATATCATTGTTGCGATGGAGATGAAAAAATATTTTATATGGATTTTACTTCTCTTTACCCATACGTTGTAAAGAGAAAAAAGTATCCTATTGGTCATCCAATTAGAATAGTCAAAGATTTCGATACGAATATTTCCCATTATGATGGTTTTATATTCTGCAAAATTTTACCGCCAACCAATCTATATTTCGCTGTTTTACCGGTCCGATTGAGAAATAGATTAATGTTTCCCTTGTGCTACAAATGTGCTCAGACAGAAAAATTGGACAAGTGCGATCATAGCGATGATGAAAGAAGTATAGTAGGCACATGGACTACAATGGAAATAGAGAAATCTTTGGAGAAAAATTATAAAATTATAGAAGTCTATGAAGTCTGGCATTTTCCTGAGCTAAAGCCTCAGAATCTAAATGATACTGGCCTATTCACAGACTTCATAAATGCGTACATAAAGTTAAAAGTTAAAGCCAGCGGCTGGCCAAGGAATGACATGACTGACATAGAAAAAGACGACTATATCAAACTGTATGAAGAAGAAGAAAATATCAAATTAGATAAAGATTGTATCAAATATAACCCGGAAATGAGAGCTCTAGGAAAACTAGTTGTCGCCAGCTTTTTGGGTAAATTCGGACAGACTTATAACCTGAATAAAACTCAATACATTAAAGAACCACAAGAATTTTTAAAACCACTATCAGATAATACTGTTTCCGTAACCGATGCTCTACTGATTTCTGATGAGACACTACAAGTTACTTTCGAGAAGGAAGGAAATTACATCGAATCTCCGTCTCATTCTAGTATTTTTATTGCATCTTGGGTCACTTCATATGCAAGACTTGAATTGTTTGATAAATTTCAAGAAAGGATTTTGTACTTTGATACAGACTCTATAATATTCTACGCTCGACCAGGTGGTTATATTCCCGAAACGGGGGAATCCATAAGTGACTTGACTAATGAAATAACAACACCGGAAGAACCGGACGCTTATATAACAAAATTTGCCTCGTGCGGAAGCGAAAATTACGCCTACGAAGCCTATTATCCAAATTCGGGCATAAAGATATACTTTTGCAAAGTGAAAGGCTTATCACTGAATTTTATAGCTTCCAATATTGTCAATTTCAAAGCCATGAAGCGTTTGACAGATGATGCGATAAGACATCACAGGAGTATCCGTGAAAATAACGATGATCAAAGTAAAGTAGTAGCAGGAGGAGCACCACCACCATCGTCACCAATCGTACTGGACGTACCGTAGAAAACTATAACTGTTTCACCGTTTCTCGAGCTGATGACAAAGGAAATCAGGAAAAAATATCGATTCGTTTACAATAAAAGAATAATAAAACTGCATGATTATACAACAATTCCTTTTGGTTATAGATAATCGGCGCCGCATATGCCTTTGGCATAGTATATGGCGAAGCCATAGTGTATGGGGTAGCCATAATATACGGCTACGCCGTACGATTTTTTGTTGTTTCAATATATTCTCATAGATGTCAACAGATATTATTTTTGTATAGATTTTGCGCAAAAAAATTGGAAAATGCTTGGACGTTCGGCGTTCAATCGACTTGTATCATTTAGTTCTCACTATCGTGTACGAGAACGATCATGTCAGCTGAATATATCAGACACGAGTTACTAAGACATCATTCTATCAGAGCTAGTACTTTTCAGAGTTGGAATCATGATAATATTGACTATCACAGATTGGTGTCTGCTGGATTTTATTACGAATCTCACAGGGATGAAATCATTTGCTTCAGCTACAACATCAGGATCCCCGGTTCGTTTTCATCAACACATCCGTTTTTGATGCATCGATCACAATCACCAAATTGTCCATTTCTCAAATGAATTGATCTTTCCATCAATCGTTTGGCTCTTGGAAGTTCACCAACTCCGTTGGCAGTTTCACTTGCTCCTTCGAGAGAAATCAGAAATCTTGAAGAAAATTTTGATTCCGTTGTTTCATGCGATTTAGAAAGACCTCCGACTAGAGAAATTAGAAGACCTCATTTTTCGGGAAACGGAAGTTTGCAAGAAATTGAAGCCTATTACAAGTCGCCAATTAAGATTCCAGCTACTGATAGGCCTAATTCAATCATTTCTATTGAAAGTTTCTTTCAAATGATGAAAAATAGAAACAGAAGATTGGAATCCTTTCGTGTTAATGAATGGCCTCTCACAGCTCCACACCTGAAATTATGGCAGAAGCAGGATTTTTCTATTGTCTACTCAATGATCACGTTCAATGTGCTTTTGTCGATGTGTCATTGGTGGATGGAATAGAGAATCGGATCCATTTGAAGTTCATCGAGAAATATTTCCACAGTGCCAATACATTCAACAAATTCTATCCAGTGATGTTCAAATAATTGCGGAATTTGAAAACAAACGCCACGAATCGAAATTCAATTACTTTGGAAAGTAGCCTGGTGTGTAAAATCTGTTTCGATAACGAAGTTTCTGTGAGATTCAACTGTAAACATGTTGTGACATGCAAAGACTGCTCTGTTAGACTTATTCATTGTCCTATTTGTCGCTCTCTCATAAAGAGGCGTTACGATGTAATTTTGAGCTAAAATTTTTGAGCTAATAAAACTTATTTAGAATTTTACAAACGGTCTTATTCATTATCTGAAGATGAACGAAAACATCAACTCAAAGTTTCTTAAATTTAGACATCCTTTCACGTGTATTGTTTCAGGACCAAGCTTTAGCGGAAAGACTATTCTTGTAAGAAGAATACTCAAGAATTATAAGGATTCTTTCGAAATTGATGTCAAAGATAAATTAAAAGTGATATGGTGCTATGGACAGTATCAAAATTTATACAAAGAATCAATTAGTGATGATGTTGACGTGAAGTATTTTGATTATTTGATAAAGCCCGAAGAAGTTTTGCTTCTGAAACCTCACATAATTGTGATTGATGATATGATGACTGAAATGACGAAAAGTTCAGAAATGAGTGATCTATTTACAAAGGGAGTCATCACTTGAATGTTAGCGTCTTCTTTATAGTGCAAAATATTTTTCATCAAGGAAAAGAGATGAGAAATATCAACCTGAATAGTCAATACATGATTCTAATGAAAAGCTTCAGGAATAGCAGCCAAATAAAGCATTTAGAATATCAAATTTTCGGCGAAAAGACTAAAACATTCCAGAAAATTTTTGCTGATGCAACCTCGAAGCCTTTCAGCTACTTGTTAATTGATTTGAAACCTGACACACCAGACGAGTTTCGCTTTCGTACAAGAATCACAGAGGAGGAACTACCGCCGGAACTTAAGATCAGGACGCGTTTTGCGCCTCATTACTATGTTAGGAAAGAGTGATTCGTTTTTCAAGATATAAATTCACGAAGAAGTTAAATATTTGCTTATTTAAAAGGTAATCATTGAACAGTCAACTTCGTAGAAAATGTCCAAATCGGTGAAAAGGACTATAGACTTTTTGACTTTATTAGCAAAAATCAAAGACCCTAAGAAGAGAAATTTGATACTTAAAGAGATAAGTAGTGATAAAGTTTTGTTCAATTCTCTTTCAGAATTGGCTCACAATTATATTAAAGGGAATATTCCGGTCAAATCTACTCAAAAGAGAAATTGAAACGTCACGCAAGAGTACTTAAAGCTTTGGATTGCCCTAAAACGGCAAAGTGTGCTTCCAAGAGAAAAAAGTTATTGAGCAAACTGGTGGTATATTACCAATTCTAATACCGGCTGCTGCTGCTGCATTAGGCCATCTTTCAGGAGCAATTATTAGAAAAGTTATGAAGTAAAATGAGTGTTAGAAAAATGGTTGCGATGCCTGCTGAATTGGAGAGTGTAAATATCGTTGAGAGTGATTCTGTAAAAGCCAATGAATCAGGGGCTGGAATTAGTTTACCTACAAGTGAACAGAATGCTCGTATTGCCAGTAGTAGCAATACAAAACGACCAAAGAAAATTATAACTCAGACTAATAAAATTATTAATATTATGAAGATTCTACTCAAACTGGCGAAAATCAATGCGTACGATATTGTTGGTAGAGTGAGAAACAAGAGCGGAGATTTCGTTAAAGACAGTGATTTAGTAGCTTTAATCAGTCATGCAATGACTGATGAAAAATTTCTTGCGGTACAAAATGAATTTGTATCATTGTTGCACGAAGCCAAAGTTGAACCAGAACTCATTATCAATGAGAACATTAAAATGAAATTATTGAATATTTATAATAATATAAGTAATAATGCGGAAGATGATTATATAAATTTATCAGATGTTACAAAACCTATGATTCGACCTAAGATACAAAATAGAGAAGTAACAACGAATAAAGACGAGAGAAAAATCTTGAAAAGAAGGCGCATGCGTGAAACTGATGTAAAAAGTTCAGAAGAAGAAGATAGTCCGGTCAAAAGAAGAAGAAAAACTTGGGAAACATTTGATGTTAACAGTGACGACAACGAAATTTTGAATGAGAGAAATTTCGATTTACCAGTAAATTGGGAATCAGAACCTCACGAATAAAATATGGACGAGTTTACTGAATATCTTGATAAATTATACTATGACTTAAAACATCCTGCTTCGTACGGAAGTGCAAAGACTTTGTTCAAGTTCGCTAAAATTAAATTTCCAACATTAAAATTAAGTGACGTGAACAAGTGGCTATCGGGTCAAATTTCTTATACTTTGCATCGTCCAGCAAGAAAAAATTTTGTACGAAATATTTCGTACGATTTATGTGAGTCATATTGATGAGCAGTTTCAAGCGGATTTAGTCGATATGCAAGAATTTTCTAGACAAAATAGAGGATACAAATATCCTTTATCAGTAATTGATTGTCTAAGCAAATATTTATGGGTTTTCCCATTGAAAACAAAAGCTTCGACCAGTATAATTGAATGTTTCAAAAAGATTTTCCGTGAAAGAAAGCCAATGAAAATTCAAACGGAAAGAGGAAAATTCAATAATGCTGAATTCAAATCGTTCTGTCAATCTATGAAGGTAAAATATTTTACCTCTCAAGACGTTAAAATCAAATGTAGCGTGATTGAACGCGTTAATAGAACTTTGAAAGATAAAATGTTTCGCTACTTCACAGCACAAGGAACAAGAAACTATATAGATATACTCGAAGACCTGGTTGATTCTTATAATAAGAGATGGCACAGATCTATAAAAATGAGGCCGATAGATGTAGATGAATCGAATGAAAGGCTGGTATTCCAAAACTTATATGGTGTCAAAAGTTTGAAAGAAATTTATTTTAAGAAACAACATGAAAAAAATCAATTGAACATCGGAACTACAGTAAGAAAGAAGTATGATTTATCAAAATTCGATAGAGGATATTATCCCAATTGGACAGATCAAACTTTTACAGTAGCTGAAAACTTGAAAAAACTTGGAAAAGCGCAATATACAATAAAAGATTTCAAAGGTTCTGAATCAGATAGACGCTATTATCGAGAAGAACTACAACCTGTGAGTGCTGGAATTGCTTATCGTGTTGAAAAGTAATTCGAAAAGAGTAAGAAACAACATTCTCGAATATTTTGTAAAATGGATGAATTATCCTCAGAGCGAGAATTCATGGATTCCAGCAAAAGATCTCTTCAAATTGCACGAGAAGAGGTCATGAAACCTGAGAATTCTGAGAGTTTCAGGCAAAAGAATAATATTGGCTGGTTTACTGATTGTTCCACTCCCACTGCGAACGAAGTAATATATTTATCTCAAGTTATTTGAAATCCCGACAGCTTAGAATTCAAACATGTAAACTCATATAAAAACAATTTTATTAAAAGTGCATTTCAAATAATAAATTAAATAAATATATTCCGTTTAACGTTTAAAATATATTATTAGCGGAAACTAATAACCCCCAACCACCTCAAGTCAGTAAGTTATGTGTATATTAATAATGTATAATTTTTTAAAAGTATTTATATCAATTAAAAAATTTAGTTTCAGTTCAGACTCAAAAAGTCGTCAAACACCAAAAGAATTGTAGGCCCATATCATTGAAATAGGTAAGAAAAGAGTTAAGGCTCCCCGCAGAGTCGAAGCCAGACTCTTTGGCTCACTTTATATGCAGTAAGGATAATGAATTTATCCCACTCTATGTTAAGATTTGACAAAAGTTATATCGAATCAAATTTATTTGACTTTAAAGTCAGCTATTTTAGAGGATATAAATAAAATGAAAATGCCGCTCAATCTGTGAGTTTAAAAGCGTTGAATGTTTAACTTCCTAAGTGGCCTAGTGGTTAGTGTACTGACCATTAGTAGAGTAGGGCCGGGTTCGGGTATTCTCTTCATAACTTCTTTTTTATATGAAAATATGATTTTTACTTGAATTTTTCATTTAAAAATCTGACATACTACGCGTTTCTTACTTAATTTATTGCTTAGTTTCATGTTCACTATTGGTTTTGTTGAGTTTACTTTTGATTATTTTATGATCGACTATGAACATCAGAAATTTTTTCGACTTGACATAGTCGGATGTTATAGTCAATTATAAAATTATCAAAATTAAACTCAACAAAACCAATAGTGAACATGAAAATAAGCAATAAATTAAGTAAGAAATCAGATATACTAAGAATTACAGCTCATTATATGCAGTAAGGTCCAACTTATAATGAGAAACAGCTTCGTTCCAAATCACATAAATAAAATTGAATTAATCTTGTAATAATCATTAATCATTTATCGCGTAGATTTATTACTAATTCGTTAAATAACAAAAACATTTTTTATGATTTATCTGAGTGTAAAAATAAATCATTCCAGTGAATTAAACTCTGAAAACTGCTATTCTTTTAAATTGATATACCAATATATGAGAAAATTAGAAAGATTTTGATCAGATTTCTTTATCATCTCCTAATAAACATTTGCCCCCTGGGATTCACAATCAGTATTAAAAGGTCCAATATCTACTGTGGCGTTTGACGACTTTTTGAGTCTGTGAGTCTGAAACTAAAAATATTAATTATATTATTACAGTCTAAAATTTTAAATTTAAACAGAGGCTAAATAAGTAATAATTGATTTGATAGTAGGGATTATGGCCTGTCGGGATTACGAACTAGACCCATTTAAATTATCTGATAATAATTCAAAATTCATATTAATTTCTCTTTCATTCAGAGGATTAAATTTTACTGCAACGATTTTTAGCGACTATTTAGCCATTTTACAACCAATAAGTAGTTTGCACGTTAAAAACTAAGTTTACAGTCTGCAAACTCTTGCGTTTATATATCGACATATATGTAACTATACCTCGAAGTCTAATTATAAGTACAGTCTCTTGAAGTATTGTGACATGTTATTGGAGGTCCAGTAAGACAGCACGTTTATGAAAATTTTAATGAGACAATGAATAGGAGATTAAGATTCATGATAAAGATCTTAAACGTTCTACTCTCTTCAAAAGAAAAGAAGTAGAATTAGCGGTTCTCATTGTATGTAACTATTTTACTGTTCTGTTTCAAACGTAGAAATCAAATTGTGTTTAGAAAAATAGCAAAGTACGTTTCTGCTTCACGAAATGTCGAAAAAGAATTTATTGAGGAAAAGTGTCGTAACTTTATACAAAGAGCAGTTAGTAAATTTGAGGATTATAGGCCTGTATATATTTGAACACAGATCGAAGTGTTTTTTATTATTTGGAACATCTCTCACGCATTTTAGCTAAAGTTAGTCAAAAGCGTTATTGCTGATGTCTCTCAAGTTAAAACTACAATACGTTTATATACTATACAATCAACTATCTCAATACGTGTATCTTAAACTGAAAAACATTATATTTGTTTTCAGAGAAATAGATGGAAAATTTAGGCCAAAAATTAAAAGGCAGTTGGTAAATATCGGGTAATCAGGGTTCCAGTACACATACATACAATTTCTGACGCGGCAAGTCTCCCCGAATCCAAATATATAGGCCACGCCCCTTTGGTTGTTACTTTAGGCTTCATCCCTTATTTTTAATTTTCATCAATATGCATATAACACGACTCGACACGCCTTACTAACACCAAATATGTAGGCCACGCCCTCTTAGACCCATATTGCGGCCTATATAGTCTTTCAAAGGTAGATTATCAGATCGGGTTTTGAGATTATGTACATGATTTATTGCAGTTGGCAGACTCTTAGCATTACTCAGGGGCTACAACGCGATGGTAATCTACCTCAGCCCCACCCTTGGTTTGAGATGGCAAAAACCTATGGATTCAGCCTCGTGTCCCATTGGGCTTTTGTTGGTGGATGCTGGAACTCCCTTCTGACAGAGTCCGCATCGATAAAGGCCCAATGGGACACGAGACTAACTATATAGGTTTTCACAATCTCAAACCAAAGGTAGACCACCATCACGTGGTAGCCCCTGAGTAACGCTAAGAGTCTGTCAACTTCAATAAATCATGTACATAATCTCAAAACCTGATTTGATAATCTACCTTTGAAAGACCCTATAGGTCACAACATGGGTCTGAGGGAGAGTGGCCTATATATCTGAATTTAGGGGGATCTGGCGAGTCAGAATATATGTATGTATATGTAAAGTATGTTCCAAAAATAGATACCGTTTATTAAAAGTTTATTAACTAATTATTTAACAGAGGTAATGATCTGAACTTTTAGTAGCATGTTAGTACATTCTCTGACACTGACACGAGAATAGTAAAACATAAACAACTCACACAAGTAAAATATGTCGCGAAAAGAAAACGAGGCTTTCGCAAAACGTGTAGTCCATTACTACGAAAACTGTGTAAATAAGGATAGAAAACGGACTGTTTCTTACTTTGTTAAAGAAGGATACCTCGATAATACTATCAGATTGATAATAAGGAGGTATATTAAACGTGGATTAGTTGAATACCTGAAGATTAATGGCAGAACTCCTACAGTATGTGTCCCGAATAACATCGCAGCAGTCAATAAGAAGTTTGTAAAAGACCGAAACACATCTGTTCAAATTGTGGCCGATCAAGTGAACATATCGAAGTCTAGTGCCGGCCGAATTAAGAGAGACATTTTGGGAATTAAAGGGTATTTAGTAAAAACAATCCTCAAATACAATTCTAATCAAGAAAGACGTGCTAAAACTAACTGCAGAAAGTTAGCTGAAAAACGATACTCGTTAAAGTCGGGTAAAGTTTTAATCATGGACGACGAGACTTACGTGCCCAAACATCCCAAAGATGTACCTGGAAGAAAGTTCGTCCATTGCAAAGACTTTTCTGAAGTCAGTGACGAAAATTTGTTTCAAGGAAAAGACAAATATTTTAAGAAACTAATGGTCTGGCAAGCCATTGACGAAAATGTTAGGGTTTCAGACCCATACATAACAGAAGGCACTCTCAATGGATCTACTTATTTAAAAGAGTGTCTCAAAAAAGGCTTCTTCCCTTCATTGATAAATATCATAAAAGAAAGGATATACTCTATTTGGCGGACATGTCAAGAGTTTATTACACTGATGAAGTAACCGAATGGTTAACGAGCACCGGAATCGATTTTCTGAGTTGGAAAGAAAATGCTCCTAAAGTACCTCAGGCTTGTCCTATTGAGAAATTTTGGGCGCTATGCAAAGCTCAATATAAGAAAAGGAAAACTATTACAAAGAGTAAGAATTCTTTCATTAGAATCTGGAAGAATATTGCTTCAAAAGTCGCTGAAGAGAGTGGAGTCAACTTAATGAAAGATGTCCGCAAAAAAATTAGATTAATTGGAAGAAAAGGTGTTCGAGAACCATTTAGACAAAAAAAAATAATAATTTATATAATCTCATATTTGAGTTAAAAATTTAGTCAAATTTTTTGTTGTAGTTAAAAAGTTATTTAAATTTAATTAAACGGGATCTATTTATGAGACATCTCTTATTTGGGCCCTAGTCACCCGATATTTACCTTTGGTATTATTTGTATTGAAATTTTACTGTGTTAAATGTTACTGCAAAATAGTTTGTTCAGTCATTAGCTTGTTAAGTGACGCGTATAGGTGCAACGCTTACAATAAAGATAAAAGACCTACCAGTCTTACAAAACTATAGCTCTCTATAAATAAGTTTAATTGAAGGATAATATGCCATGAAATGTATTTTTAAACATATTTTAAAAAGTAAAATTAGAGCAAAAATTTTCATTTAAATTCAAATGGATTTATAGAGCAAACATAAAAAACTTGAAATTTATTCCAATAGACATATTAACTTTGAAATTAATTACAATCTCATTAGTTATACTTCAGAGAGAGATTAAGCATAATTCTCTAAATAATCAACGTTTGGCTTCTTCCACCAATGAATGTCTGCGAATATCCCAACATTTTTGGCGCATTTAGATACTTCTCGATTATTTTATCAGGAATTGCAATCGAAACATAAAATTCTCCACCAGTTCTGTGAGGCCCATTACATTTTTTTAATCATTTTTGGATTCAAATTATTCTCTGACTTGGGAAAAATGGTAAAACGTTATAAATATGCTGTTCTTGATTTCGAATTCCAAATCCCGAAGATTGAAATATTCAGGGCTCCCGCGATAATGACTCATACTACTTAGTTCTGAAGAAGCACCAAAAACACAATCTCTCGAAATATTAATTCGTCGTTCAGTTTTAGTGAAATAAGTGCTTTGTTGTAGAGCCATTGGATAACTCCAATCCAGATCAGTTCCAATTAATGAATGTTGTTTTGCTAGAAATCAATTTTTCATTCGTAAATTTTTTAATTTCCAAATGATTATTACATTTAATTTTTTACATACTTAGAATTTTGCTGTCTGCAGTCTGTGGTCCACTGGCCTCTAAAAACAAAACTGTTTTAGTTATATCTTCGGCAGATTTCGCGATCATAACACAACCCGCAGAACCCACATCAACCACTATATAGCCATGAGAATTAAACCAAAACGTTGTTTAGACAATTATGTTTAATCTCTCTCTGAAGTATAACTAATGAAATTGTGATTGACTTCAAAGTTAATACCATCTTTATTGGAGTGAATTCCAAGTTTTCCGATATTTGTTCTATAAATCTATTTCAATTTACACGAAGCATTTTATTCTAGCTTTATTTTCAAAAACATGTTTAAAAACACATTTCATGACATATGTTTTCCTTCTATCTAACTTAATGATAGGACGCTATTGATAGGGCGCTATAGCATTGTACAATTAGTAAATCCCTTTGCTTTATTGCTAACATCATACACCCTTACGCGTCACAGAATGAGCCTCACCTTATCTAGTGATGCTATGAGGATATGAAGCGTACTAGTGTGAGTGGGTTTGTTAACTGTACAAATGTTATGACATTCTACCAGTACCATCCTATCAACAAGTTAAATTGAAGCAAAAATATGTCATGAAATGTGTTTAAGCAAATTTTTAAAAGTAAAATTAGAACGAAAACAAGCTTTCCTCTTGTGATTTAATTTTTTCCTCGAGACAATACAAGCAGTTATGTGATGTATTGATTAGTTGTGTTAATTTTAAATTATATTTCGACATAAAAACTCAAAAGTAAATAGATAAATTTATGGATCCAATTAGACAAAGAATATTAAGAACTTTCAAAAGTTAGCTGTTTATTATCTTCCTTTCCATTCCCTTTCTTTTCTTCGACTTATTTATGCAAAACTACTTTTCCTACTTTATTTACAGTTAAAACTAAGAATAAAAATGTATTAAATGTTGAAAATAATTTGAGATTATGTTTGACTAATGTTGATCCTAGAATCGTTGACTTTTTAAATCATTAATGTATATATTCTCATTGTATTTGTCAACATTTTTAACATTAAAACAAACTAAAATTATAAGAACTTTTTGGTGGTGCGTGATATTTAAAAACATGTTCTAGTGGTACACAGTATGATAAACGTTGAAAACCACTTATCTAAACTATGCATTAATGGGCTGTCTATAGGCGTTAATGAAAAGAGTCTTCATAAAGTAAAACTACTTTGAAAATAAGTATTAATATTTGCTTACAATAAACATTGAAGACAGGGACAATTTTAGTAATAATTTCACTATTTTATTGACTTAACGTTGGTACAAGATTTTGACAGTTTTCACTCCAAATATAGACTTAGTTTTTGCCTCAAAAGTGTTTTATCTCATAGAATTTGTTTGTACTAATATTTAATGCATTAGTCCTTAAGAATTGCACAACTGTTCTCGAGATTCTATTGAGAGATTTGATGACTTCTCCAATTATAGTACTATAAACTTTTGATTGAATATTTATTAAATAAAAATAATTAAATTTAATATATTAATAAAAACACTTCTGAACCTTGTTCGAAAATGATTTGTCACATCTGCCATCTGAACCAACCTTCTGTTACAATTAAGTCTCACTTCAAATTTGTCAATCTCATATTGAACTTCGTTTATCTACATTACTCAAGCAATCATTACTTGCAAACTTTTTTTCTGCACTCAATCCAACATTATACTATCAAATTTTTTTTTGTAAAGAACCTTAATACGATCTATCCGTTATAGCCTACCCCAGACAGCACTTAAGGGGTTACACTAAAAGTGCCCATAAAGTCGAAGTTTTGAATGGCTCAATTGTCATTTCATCATTGGGCTTCAACATTAAGGTTCTTTAAAATAAACCTTATAGTATGTACAGATTTTCGCCTGTATGTTGAAACTATTTTGTAATGGAAAATAAATCAAAATTTGATACCAACTTCATCACAACTTAACTTTCGAAGACATATAATTAACTGTGGGATGAAATGTTACCCCACAGTTTAAATCATTTCTAAGTGAGTGCTGATGCTTTTCGAATCAAATTTAGATCATGTTTTCCAAGTTTTAATTAACCTATTGGTTAGTTTCTAATTATTGTCTACCACAGCGTCATCAGTCGTTTACCACTTCTCGCATTGCCGGTGGCGACATAACAATACTGCGACACAAATAGAAAACACAAAGCACTGTGATGTTAGGCCAGATTTCTGCCTTAGTACTGGGGGTACCGGAAAGTAAAGTCGTTTTTTGTAAACCAAATATAAATGTTATTTATGGTATGTTTTCTTTTGTTTTCAAATGAATTTCACTTATTAATCTAAAGTACCATTACTTGCCATCAATTTTTGACAAATTTTTTCAATCCTTCAACTGAAATGTCTGACAATAGTCCCGAAGAGATCCGTATACGACATTGTATGCTCTATGAGTTCCGTAAGGGAAGTAAGGTCACGAAAGCCACCAGAAGCATTTGTGGTGTTTATGGAGACGCATTGGATGTCTGCAAATGGCAGTGTTAGTTCAAGAAATTCTGACCAGGCGATGTTGACCTTTCAGAGGGTCGTCATTCGGGAAGACCGGTAAAGCTGGACAACGATCTCCCGAGGTCGGTGGCTGAGTCATACCCCATCAAACCATCCAATAATTGGTGGAGAAACTTAATTCTCATTAATAGCTAAACTTAATAGCAGAGAAACTTAATTAATATTTGTGTTTAATAGAAAACACGATATTACGATATTACTCCGATACACCCAATACCTACATATGAGATCTCAGAAAAGCATATTGCCAGAAAAATTTAAAAAAAAGTTATAAGTCCGAATTAAGTTATTTAGGTTTATTCATTTAAAGTCAGATATATGACTGAGGAATACTTAAATTCTCAAGAAACTACGACATTTGGCTGATTTTAGCGAGACTTCCAAAGCAAAACTTAAGAAAATTTTACCCAACAATTGTGGTGAAGGGTTAGTAAAGAAAAAGACAATTAAATAGATTAACTACTTTATAAGCTCTCAATTCAGAAGAAATAGACTCTAGAATCCGAAATAACGAATAACCAGTTTTTAAATGTGAAAAGGAGACCAATATTTCCCTATGGACCACTGGGTCCCGTCCGATTTTGATGAGTGACATATCATTTGAAAGGTCTTTTGACGTTGAACACAAAAGTCTCTAGGGACTTTTACCGAAATCAATAGTTTTCGAGTTATGAGGGAAAAATCGCCTTATGTTAAAAATAAATTTTTTCCGGTTTTTAGCCACAAAAATATAATTGGTGGTTTTTGGATTAGAGACCAGTTACATAACAGTGTTAAGTGGACTATTGATGTATTCACCTAGTTGAACTGAGTCTATTGGTACTCAACTTCGAGTTTGCTTGATCACTGGTTTGCTAGCAATCGCTCTAAGCATGTCTTATATTTTTTGACCTAGTTGCCTTCCTATAACTCTGTAGAGGCTTCCTCCATGGTACGGATCTAGTTCGGCTTTACGAGACCTTTCTAAATATATGAATATTAAAAGGGTTTATGCTTTAATACGCATAAATTTGTTAATTACCGATCCGAACCTTTTGGAGCTCATAACTCGGAAACGAAATGAGATAGACTAAGTCATATATATTTGAACTCAGCAAAGTAAGATTTATCCAATGATACTAAAATAAGTGGGGCCCAAAAATATTGGTCTTCTTTGAATTTGACTATTAGACTCCAAACTTTTATAACATTTGATTATGTAAACAAGAGTTATTGCAACAATTAAATAGGTTTTCAATATGTTGTCATCAAACTTTTTAAGTATTCGATCAGTTTGGGAACCGATTTTGACTCCGATTCAATCTATTCGTCAACACTCTATTCTCTATTAAGTTAATTAAATGTGATTAGAGCTAATCAGATCTTCAGCACTTTTTATGTCTAGATTTAAACACCACTGTTCTACTTATTAGTTATTGGATGAGAAAAGTCAACATTTAGTTGAAATAATTAGCGAAACCGAATTACTGGTTATTTTAGTTTAAATAATGATCTTATTCAAGAAATTAATTAGTACGAACGTCATTATTTATACACCAAACAAACATTTAAGTTTGAAATATTAATATGAAATTACAGTGTCTAAAGACTGTTGAGCAATCTATTATTCTATGAGCCAATTTGATAGCGTTTCTTATGCAATCAGAAGTACTTTTTGATGAATTTTCATATTAGGCGAATTGATAAAAGATATCTATAGATTTTGAGTACGCTTTCAAAGATTGCTTTCTTTTTATTTCACTATATTGCATAGGACGTGATACTTAAATTCAGTATCCTTTATGCAATTAATTAAATTCATTTAGTGAACACTTATCATTACCTGATTAAATGATTTACGAGTCATGGTCGAGGCCAAGACTCTTATGAGGAGTCATTTCACAATCGGTGGTATTGCAATCACTATAAATACTTTCTTATAAATAAGGTCTGAAATTTCAAGTATCGAAATAGTCCTAAAACAACAACAATATTGTGTGTTATTTAAGCTTTACAAATAAATATAATTTCTTATGATTAAAGTATGAGTTCTTCAGAATTGCATAATTATCCTCGAGATTCTATTGAGAGATTTTGTGACGATTTTTGTGAAACAATTCTCTCATATCTGCCGTTCAGAGAAAAAATTTTGTTCGAGAGTGTTTGTAAACAGTGGAAACGATGTATTTATGCGAATCAAACAAAACTGATTGTTTCACCAATTGATGTCAACCGATATGATGGCCTCAACAAACTGACTGAACCAATTCTGGTGAACGGTTACTTAACGAGTTATGCATTGAATATGGGATTAAAAGCTGTTAATAAGAAGGCATTTGAAAGTCTTTTGAAAAAGTGTCGATCAATTAGTTCAATAAAGTTATACAACTGTTTATGTGATCATGAAATATTGGAAATAATTGGCCAAAACTGTTTATATTTGCACACATTAGAGTTCGACAGTTTAGGTTTGAATGAAGATCTGGTAAAATTCAGTCAAAAATATGGTCATAGACTAAGACATCTTCGATGCAATCGTTCGTCTCTATCATCAGCCACGATAACTAGAAAGTTTTTACAGAATTGCACGAATTTGAAATCAATTTTTAACGAAGAATTCAGCTCTAATATTGATTCTGATGAAAAATTTTTGCCTAATTTAGTGAAAATTGAATCAATTTATTTCAGAAGTGTTGATATGGAAAATTTAGCTAATTTAGTTCAAAAATATAGTCAGCAGCTAACTTTTTTCAATCTGTTTTCCTTTGATCTGAGCGGACATGAAACACAAAAAGTATTGAAAGAAATATCAAGTCTTGTAAAGTTAAGAGAATTAGCGATTCGTTTGAGTTATAATGGCAATAATATTATTCCTGTTGATGATAGAATTCGTGATATAGCCACAAATTGCAGTAAACTATTGAATTTTGAGTTGAGTTTAGACAATCAAAACTTTTTGACACCAAATATATTATCAGAAATTGGAAAGTTTACGAAATTGAGGAAATTAAAACTTGAAATTAGTTACAAAAATAGGAAACTAGTTGGAAGTGTTGAGTCGTTTAAGAATATAAAATTTTTGAGACATTTATACATCAAATTGACTGAATTGAAAGATAAATTTTTCACCGATATTGTATTAAATGTGCCTAATTTGGTTACCTTAGAAATCGATACCGAAAGTGATCTCTCGGATCAAACCATGCATTCATTGGCAAAATTGAAAAATTTAAGAAATTTATCTTTTTTACAGTACAGTAAAGCAAATAAATTAATAACAGATTTGGGTGTTTGTGATTTAATAAATAATTGTGAGAATATATCATCTCTTCATTTCGGCTCGCGACCAAATATTACCAATGTCACAATTGATTGTCTTATTTCGAAATTCAAAAAAGTAAGTTGCCGAAATTTCAACTTTTATTCTGGTTTTTCACTAAAAGGCGATGAAGTATTTTTCAGGCCGATTGATTACAGATTTTTGTTGGACTTGCCACAAAACTTGAAGGTTAAAATACTCGATAGACCCGAGAATGATTGGTATTAATGCTAAAGAAAATGAAGATTTTTAAGTTATGATTTTTTTAATTCTTAATTATTATTTAAACCTAGTAGAAAGTTGTAAAAAACTCACTAATACTCAGAAAATGTTGCTACATATTTACTGTAATTATATCTGTGCTAATATAAGATAATTCTCTCCTTAGATTAAAATATTTACTTAAATTTTAATATATAATATTGTAAGTGCAACTGCCTCTTTGGATTGAGTACACTGCACTTTTCTTTTAATTACGCGCACTTCATCTGAAGGGCCGAAGGATCATCGGGTCGACTTCATCAGATTCCCATTTGTGGAAAATCTCATACAGTAGGTTTCTAGTTAACACAAATTGAGCTCCTAATTTAGACATTATTATTAAGGCAGTTGGCAGCGTCTGTTGCATTTGGCTAATAGAATCATACAACGTATTCACATATCCAGACATGCTAGTGATCTCGTCCTTCAAACGCTTAAGGGCTAGTTTTTCGACGAGGTCGTTGTTAGTCACTTGCTTCAGGTTTTCCATCATGACTCGATTCTGATTCGAAAGATCTTTGAACTTGTCAGACAAGTCTAGTGTCTTTGCGACGGCCACAGCTGACAACCCAATGGATGTGGCTGCGACAATGGCAATTATACCTAAACTAACGGTCAAAACAAGTCTCTTATTGCGGGTTACTGCGCTACCAGTTTTCAAATCCAATTGTGTCGGTTTACACATTTTCTTAACTGGTTTAAGGAAGTCAGAGTAAAAACTAGCGTTACACCAGTTGTACAATGGTGCTTGAGATCCAGTCGGTAATATTTCTGGATCGCTCAATGGGTCACATGGGCTATAATACTTGATAGTCATCTGGACCGGATGTATACCCACTAGTACGGGTTTATCTGTGTGTCTCCAGATTATAGGTGAGACTTCGTGAAAGGCACAGTCTGTTATCCTGTACATGAGTGATAGCATAGCGACGACATATAATGTTAGACACTACCTGCCCGGCGGTATGCCTTTGTTTGTCCGGAGGCTACGGCGAACAGTTTGTTCCTCATTCATTAGCGCGTCATCTGGATTCCTTCTTTCTGATTGACTGTAAATTTCCGTACTGCTACCGGATTTCAGCGTCAATAGCCGATTTTGAGACGGGCTTGATGAAACATGTGACAAAATGTTTTGATGTTTTTCTACTGGCCTCTCATCTTCACTACTCATCTCATATTACTTTGTAGTAGAATCTAATGCATCGCCCGTGTAACACGGACTTAATTTTCTAACGTGGTGAACTTCCCGCTTTTTGTCGCCTTTGACTTTCTCAACCACATAGTTAACATTTTTATACGGGGTTATAATACGGTAGGGACCTTTATTTTTATGTACCAATTTATCAGTAAGACCCACTTTAAGTGTGGGTTTGTAAACCCAAACCAAGTCTCCCATTAAATATTTTACATCCCTATGTCTTTTATCATACTGCACCTTTGGTTTAGCTTGAGCCCTCTCGATGTTGTCTTTAACTATTTTCCAGATTTCTGGCATTACTTTTAGCAGATCCTTTGCGTAGCTTTTAGGCTCGAAAGGCCTCCCTACCGGCTCGCCGCAGATCACATCAATGGGCAGGCGAACATCTCGGCCATATAGGGCCATAAATAGACTCATTTTTATCGAGCTCTGAATACTCGAGTTATAAGCAAACCCCAGCATGCTTAAGTATTCATCCCAATTGGTTTGACTCGAGTTAACATACTTGGAGATGCTTTTGCATAGTATTCCGTTGAATTTTTCATCCAATCCATTACATTGTGAAAAATAAGAAGTTGTATGTACGTGCCGAGTACCAACAATTCTTAATACTTATTGAACAACTTCTGACATGAAATTCCTGCCTAAATCCGACAAAAGTTCTTCTATAGCCCTATGTCTGCATATAAGCTCTTCAACAATAAATTTTGCAGTGGTTTCGGCGCTAATGTCCGGAACTGCCGGGATTTCTGCATACTTCGTAAAAT
This sequence comes from Archegozetes longisetosus, assembly GCA_018873245.2. Taxonomy (NCBI): domain Eukaryota; kingdom Metazoa; phylum Arthropoda; class Arachnida; order Sarcoptiformes; family Trhypochthoniidae; genus Archegozetes; species Archegozetes longisetosus. Next base: position 2,296,397 of record JAEMBT020000009.1, on the reverse strand, counting down.
AACAAGTAGCAGTTAATATATATCTGTTATTGGCGTTGGAAACCTTAAATGGATCGACGGCATCGATCCCGACCCTGGACCAGGGTCCCCTGACCGGAATAGGCTGCAATAAGCTTGCTGGTAGTTTGTTTTTAACACCTTTTGTTTGGCAGTCCATACATGACATGCAATATTTCTTTATATAATTAGACATTTTCGGCCAATAAAATCTCATACGGGCTTTGTCCAGCGTTTTTCGGTAGCCGGAATGGCCGCTAAGATGATCCTCATGTAAGGTGTACATGACATCTTTTACTAAACCCTTAGGAATCACAATATTATATCGCTTACCAGCCCCACTTTTAACTGCACGGCACAGAATTCCATTTACTATTGTATATTTCGAAAGCCTTTTTGTAAGTTTATTTAAGATGACATGAATATTTTCTAGTTTGTTGATTATTTCATTGCATAATACGTTTTTATTTTGTTCTTCTTTCATATCAAGTGGTGGATTTAATGCAATAAGTGTCGCAATTTGAAACTCAGGATTAGTTACCTCTTGTTCATCAGTTACATAAAGTGATAACATGGCTGCTGGATCGAAGTCTACTGCTTTGTCCAGAGCGTGTCTCGAGATTTCATCTGCATCTCTATTTTTATTCCCAGGTCTATATACGACTTTTAACTTGAAATCCATGCATTGTAATAACCAGCGCGCCACTCTGTCTGATGGATTTAATTTACTCATTATGGATATGTGATTCGCGTGATCAGTTATCACCACAAATTCGATGCCATATAAGTAGCATCGAAATTTGTTTAAGCCAAAAACTATCGCTAGCATTTAACGTTCATCCACTGTATACCGTTTCTCAGTATCGCTTAAATTTCTGCCAGCACAAGAAACTATTTTCCACCCGTTACGGTGTTTTTGCACCAGTATTGCTCCGACACTCGAATCGCTTGCATCGACTCTTAACTCTGTTTGAAGTTTTGGATTGAAGTGTGCCAACACTGGTCTTTTACTCAACTCACGTTTGAGTTTTTGAGTTTTTCGAAAGCTTGGTTCGCTTCACAATTCCATATACAGGATAATTCAGGTTATTTTTTACACTTTTGTATTATAATAATTACAAAAGTGTAACAAATAGCCTTAATCAGCCTCTGTATATTTAGCGTTCTTTTTAGTTAAAGTAATTAATGGTTTCGTGATTATAGCATAGTCGGGCACAAAGTTTCTATAGTAATTGGCTAATCCAAGAAAGGACCGTAGATCTGACACATCCTTGGGCACCACACGCTCTCGGATTTGCTTAATTTTCTCAGGATCATGTAAAATACCATAAGCATCTATAATGTGACCCAAATACATAGTTCGAGTCATCCCGAATCTACATTTTTCTGGTTTAAAAGTCAAGTTTGCAGCTTCAAACCTCTTAAATACCTCCTCCATCTTTCCCAAATGATCTTCAAACGTGGAATTAGTGAATAAAATTACATCATCAATATAACAAATAGCAGTATTGAAGCGTAAACCACTTAAGACTAAATCTACCAGTCGTTGAAATGTGGCTGAAGCACCGACCAGTCTCATACCCATCATATTCCACTGATAACAGCCGTCCATAGTCACAACAGCGGTTTTCTCTCTGTCAGACTCCTTGATAAGAACCTGATGGTAGCCTTTATTTAAATCCAAAAGTGAAAATCGAGACATTCCTCTTAATGCAATTAAGGCCTGCTCAATGTTAACCATAGGATAGGAGTCGAACTTTGTGACAGCATTTAAACCTCTCCAATCACAGCAAAACCGTCGCGGTCCGTCCGATTTCTTAACAAGAACAACGCCAGTTTCCCACGGACTCTTGGTTGGACTCAATATTCCCTTACTATATATTCTTGGACTTGCTTTTGTATTATTTCTCTTTCCATTATTGAACGCTTATACGGACCTCTGCGTACTGGTTTCGCTGTACCAGTTTCTATTTCGTGCTCAATTAAGTTAGTTCTGCCAATTTGGTTGGGTTTGGATGCGAATCGATTTATGTATTTATAGATAAAATTTTTGAGCTTTTTTGTCTCGCTCTCATTTAATCTAACACTGATATTAACATATCCATCGTTTATCTTCAATTGCTTAATTCCTCCGTTAGTTTGGTCTGTGGTGAAGCAGATTCTGGTCTAATTGAATTTAGGACTTCTGTGTGGCACGGACAGTCAGAATCTGTATAATCTGATTGGCTGTCTAGTTCTGTAGTTTTTTCATTCGATTCATTGTTCAATGGATTACCAGAATCTGGTTGTCCATAAGCACTCCCTTTGTTGGAGGAAATTTCTATTTTGTTGTCAGCATAGCAGCATAATTCTACCTTATTTGATGCATTAAAATTATTTGTATTGTCTTTAAAGTCGTCAGTACTCTTGCAAACGCTTACTACCTCACAATTGGAATCAATTTTCTCATAACTTCCAAGTACTGTTCCCCTATTAATGACTTTTGACTCGTGGATGAAATTAGATACAGGAACTACCAACTCGCCATTCACTGAATCGGCTATTGTATTTGGAATATATAACTTATTGTTCCTATACTGCTGAACGTCAGTAGTGACCATGCATGAAATATGCTATAATCTGTTTTTGTTACCTGCAGTAACTTTTATTACTGATGTCAAACGGGCTGGCAATTCGACATCTTTGGCTGAATGAATAGCATTTCCCTTGCTCTTTATGTATGCTTTACATGGAATAACGATTTGGTCAGATTCATTATTTAATTGTTGACCAAAAGTATAAGCCTTAGTTGATAAGTCAATTACTCCCTTGAGCTTAAGGTTTACATTATTGCCTATGAGAAGTTGTGCGGGCGCTATCTGGGCCACTACTGAATCAACATGAATGAAAGCCTTTTTGTTTTCTGAATCAGTTATAAGTAAGGGAACATGAGCTTTGCCTACTTGCACTAATTCATTAGAGTTGACAGCATTAATTTTTCTTCCATCATACTTTACAATTTTTAGCTCTGTTTGCGCAACAGTCTTCACGTATTATGATAATCGTAACCGCGCTGTCAATAACTGCTTTTGTTTTATGGCCACAGACTTCAACATCTGCGTAAATTATACCAGCCCTTTCTCCATATACAGTACGATCGTGCATCACGCCGTTACACATCTAATTGCCGCGCTCATTAGTGTTACTACGCTTTTATTAGCATTTGACCTATTCTCTGTTCGATCCTTGCGTTCTCTGCAGTCCTTAGCGATGTGACCAACTCGTGCACATACAAAGCACTTAGGTTTACCAGAAGGTGAACGGGTCTCATTTCTAGAATTCGGTTTATAACGAGTACCAAATCCATGAGTTGGTCTGTTATTTTCTCGAAAATTGCCGTCTTGAAGTCTTAAATTAGGAGGTTTTATATGGCTACTGGCTTTAAGTATTTCAGTCATAGCTTCAGTGAACGTTTTTGTCATACTTTCCATTGCTTTAGTGAAATCATTCGCCTTCTCTTCTGTTTTATTACTCAATTTTTCTTTTGAAGCGTATTGTTTTGAGTGAAGTATCGTCTGTCATGTAATGGGCGTGTTCTCGCGAACTAGCTTCCATTTTCAACACCTTCTCGACAAGTTTAGCTTTATCTAAAAGTTCATCAAAGGTTTTGGGTTGATACGGCAGCACATGTGCCGCTATTTGAGGCAATAAGCCATCGAGAGTTCGCTTAACTCTTTCTTCTTCATCTATATGGTTATCGGGATCCAACCGATTAAACTTATTCCTCATAGTGAATATATAATTAACAACGGTTTCGCATAAACCTTGTTTACGGCCGCGTACTTTTTCGCGCAAGTATGCCTTATGGCCCGAAGGCAAAAAGTCTTTTCTCATCATTTTTATGACTTCCTCATAAGGCAACAGCTCTTCTCTGCTTTTGATATTGATTTTATATCAAGCCCGAGCGGGTCCGAGCAGGTGAGGCCCCAATCGTTCGCACATTTTTACAGTATCCCAGCCAGCTCCGCTGGCTGCGTACTCATACTGTTCAAGCCATTCCTCTAAATCTTGATTCGGTGCATTACTGAACGGTGCGAATTGCACTTGTGTCGAAGACAACAGTCTTGCAGACAGAGTCACTAAATTTATCTAATTTCTCAGCGATAGTTTTTTACCGCTTTCATCAATATTTTCTGTACTGGAACCACTGCTAACATGACTTCCAGGCATTGCTATTAATTTAGATTTTAATAGCCCTCAATTCAATTTCTTTGTACAGTTTTAAATTAGCAAATTTGAAATTGAAAAACGCACCGAAAAGCTCTCAAGCTCAACACTTGATGGTTTAGGCCGTGAAACAACTGAGATATTTTAGTTAATCAATTCGATAAATGGAGTTCTAAGTAGCCTTCAATAGATTACACTCATGCAATTTATTTAAAATAACCGCTCTGCAGTTTAGCTTCAGATAATAAGTTCTCAATAACTTATTAGCTAAACTCTCAATAATTTGCTTTAGAAATGAATCACTTACTTTTCTAAGTTCAGTCGCTTCTAATTGAGTCAAAAAATTCCGATTGCAAGTCTCAAATCTTCCGTCAGTTGATCTGTGTTCCGTTGATCCTGTCGCGGACGCCACTGTAAGTGCAACTGCCACTTTGGGTTGAGTACACTGCACTTTTCTTTTAATTACGCACACTTAATAAACGAAAAGAATGAACACAACACTTTGCATAAAATTGTTTTATTGAATTTCACAAAAAAATGTACATTAGACCAGCTACTCTCGAGCTGGACACGAACACGAACTCCCTTTCCTCAACTCAAATGTCCTCTTAAATATGTTTGAAGTTGAGGCCAAAATCATGTGTCCATCGAACAGTGTTATTTGCTGATTATTTGTTGCTGACCAGCTACGTGACCAGCTACATGATCAGCTATAGAAACTCAAAGATCACTTATTGATAATTGACCAATGAGTTGTTTACACACGTATTTCTGAATCCGAAAATAGCCCGGATTCAGAAAACTTTTGTTTATAGATTTAAATTTAGACATAGGACCTTGAGTCCTATCAATAATTGATAACTTGTGAGTGCGAAATATTTTATCCACTCACAATATGTTAATTACACTCGAAATCATCATCAATAACAAATTGAACAGATATTATAATAGCTTTCTTATTTCTTTTAGAATAATTACTATTTCTTTCTTTAATCTTAAGTGTCTGTTAAGTTGAAAGGTTAGGCTTTTGGTTAAATTATACTGTAGTAATAATGTAGAGCAAAATTAGTGGGCTTTAAGAGCCTTTCTTATTATATGCCTCATTATTGACTGTTTCAAGCTTTCTGATTGGTAGTTTTCTTTGAATCAAAAGTACAGATAAAGGCTTTAAATGAACTTATAACTAATTTTGATAAGGCTTTCAAAGTTTTGTAAAAACTTTTATCAAACTATAAGTCTGATTAATCATCGAAACCAAAAGGTGAAGACTATCGCATGCATTGGTCTTATTTTATTATAAAAACATGCTTTCATTTTATGGTATATTGTGAATTAATACCTATATTAAAATTTAAAAATTATGGAGTTTTTGAATGAAATTCATTGGAGAAATGATCGAACACTGGTATCAAAGAGAGAAATACTATAATCTATTTATTGGGAGCTGGTATGAGTCCTGAAGATATTGCATCAGCTCTTTCAAGAAGTCTCACTACAATAAAGAAATGGATCAATAGATGGTCATAAACAGGTGAGCTTAACACTACTAAGCCTGCTGGGCGTCCGCGCGCAACAACAGTTGATGATGACTTAGAGATCACTTTAAATGCAATCGAAAATCCGCGCGTAACTAATGCAGAAATTAAGGTTAGATGTGAATTCGATTGTAGTTTAGTAACAATTGGGCGAAGACGACGCGAGAGTAAGCTTTATTGTCGTGTTGCTCGCATTAAAAAACACTTAAGTGTCGGACATAAAGCCCGAAGATTACAATTCTCTCAAAACAATTTAAACTTTGAACTTTGGAACCGAACCGTTTTTGTCGACGAATCAACTTTTATGACGGGAAACACGGTTTGGAGATTAATTCGTAGACCAGTTGGCGCTGCTTATGATGAGAGGTATCTTGCAGAAAAAGCTCATTCAGGTAGAAAATCAATACCTGTTTTTGGACTGATGCACGCTCAAGCTATCGGCCCTCTTTTTCGTATTGAAGGCAGATTTTATTCGGGAAAATATATTGATATTTTAAACGAAACGGTTCTTCCATATATAGAAGAGCACTTTCCTGATGGTCACTTTTATTACTACATAGGTCAAACCATAAGTAATTGCAAATTTTTTTGTTTTATTTTTTAAATATTTTTGGAACGGTACAAGGTACCAAAGTCTAGGAGTATACTATTGTTCAATATATTTGCCGTGCTCAAGGGTGATGGCTCTCCAGCGGTCAGGTAGCATAGTAATACCCAAAGATTGTTGCTTTTCATTTACGTCCCGAATTATTGCTTCATAATCCCGTATGAGCTCACTCGACTTTGGAACTGCTTCCCCTTGTTTGGCGCTTTTATACGATCTATTCCATCCATATCCGGCGGTGAGTACGGCGGATGTTCCAACTCCTCTCAACTCCTCCCAACGTTTCTCTTGTAAAAACTCCTTAACAATTCGATGTTTATGAGGTTTAAAATTGTCATGTAAAATTATAGGACGTCCAAACTTTTTTTGATTAACTTCGGGGAGCACACGACGTTCGAGAAAGTAAAGATAAGTGAAACTGTCAACTATCTGTCCTTCAGGCAATATCTCATACGTAAACACCTGCTTCTTCCAAAGTGCTATAATCATCATGCATTTCCATTGCTGACGTTCTGGTTTCAATTTCTTAGGTCTCCGACGCATATGTAAAAAATGTAAAATTAAATTTTTGTCAACACGTTTTTTATTTTTGTGTGTACTTAGGCCTTTTGTCTAGGAAGTAGCCATTCACTACTCCCTCTAGAATCTTCAGGATCATATGATTTAAGCCATGTTTCGTCTATTGCTATTATCTTATTAAGGAAACCCTTTGATATCGAGCGAGATGTTTCCCCGCTATATTCATTCGCGCTTGCAGTTGCCTCTGTGTCAACTCATGAAGGATCCATCTTGACTTCATTTTCATTGCACCAATTTCCTTGAAAAGCCTCAATAAGCTAGTATGCGACATTCCTGTTTCATGTATGAGATCTTCTGTTCGCATTGCCTCACTTTCAAAAATGAGTTGCCGTATTATTTCCTTGTTTTCTTCAGTAGTAGCTTCTCTTGGTCTTCCAGGTTTAGGTAGATCACTGACATCTGTTCGCCTTCCATACTTAAAACCATTATACCAGTTATATACTTGTTTTTCCTTTAAATGCCCCTCAGGCACAGCAGTTTCAAGTTGGACCGCAACAACTCTTGGAGCCGTATCAAGTAACACATTGATCTTTATAAATGATCGCTGGTCCTCCGATGTAACACTTTCGCGAAGTTTGTCAAGTTTTGGGGCCTCGAAACTTTTTAGTGCCAATACGACAAGGATGATCAAAATTAGTTGCGCCTTCATTATTATAAACAACAGTAATCAATGATTAATCATCAGCATTACCTTAGTACCTCGAACTGATAAGAAAAGAATTGCGTACTTAGAAAAAGTTTGCAATTACTTATGGTTTGACCTATGTATTTGCCTTCTTTTTCACCTGGAATTTCCTGAGAAATTGAACGTTTCTCAATTTGATGCATTATCCACTGAAATTGAGTTGGAGTAAGAGAAACAGTAATTGGATTTGCATTTTCGCCGCGATTAAGTCTGAATTCCATCCTTATGAAATTATAAATACTGCCTCCCGGAGTCTTCCATGGATTTCTGACAATAGCCGCGTGCAGTGATCTATTCGCACCTCTTAAAATGTAGCTCAATTGAAACGAGATGATTGTTTCACTCTAATCATCACAATCGATATTATTCGTATTGCAATAGAAAGTTTAAAGAGTATGATTAATTTGGAATAATAGTATTTAACTAAACTAATATTTACTAATACTGAGACATTGAAACGAAAATCTATATATTTTCAGAACATTTAAAGAAACATGACTCGTAATAAGAAAATATTTGAATATATACAATTAAACAGATTTCTATTAATGATTTTTTATCAAGTGAAACTTGTTAAAATGAAATAAAAAACGTTTACAGAAAATTAATGCATAATTCAAATGTGAAAAAGCGTTATATTTTATATGTATGAAACATGTGAAGAGAAGGTTTAACAATATATGTAAAAATTGTCACGTCTTATATGAATAAAACATTTAAAAAGTAATAGAATAGAATAGAATTCTTTAAAATAAAATTTATATAAGAAAAATCATACTTCAAAAAGTTTAGAAGATTTCGAGTTTGCCATCTAGTAAAGACTTTAGAAGAAGAAGAAGAAGAACCAGTCTCGGTAAGTCAAATGTATTATATGAAAAATACAAATAATTTGCAAAATTACAACTTCAATCTAGAATCTAAACCAGAATCTAAGATCTGCGTAAAATCTAGGACGAATACATTTTTAATGGGTATACTAAAAAACTTTATTGAAATTTTTGTTAAAATATTAGATAAATTTATTAATAAAAATTAATAAAAAATTGGAATATTGTATAAAGAATGTTATAAAATTATTTTTAAAAAACGATATTTTTTTAAAAATTGATTAATATAAGTTTTTCTCTTTTATTTTTTTAATTTTTTTCTTTTTATCATTTCAGATTTTTTTTCCTTTTTTTAAACTTTTATCATTTTTCTTATTTTTTAAAAAATTTTAATAAATATGCAAGAAAAGGATTTTATGGTATAAAATAAAAACAATTATTCGTCATTGACCACATCTTCACGATTGACCAAAGAACTGAAGTCGAGATTTCCGTTCGCAAAAAGTTGTTACATTAGAAGTAATGAAATCGGATTGATGTTTAAGGTCAAGTTCTGACGATCCCTTGTAATAATTTTCTTCTGTTTGCCCTTAAACTTGATGATTCTTGGCTCTGGCATAAGAAGAGAACTTGACGATCTTTTATTTCCGGAAATTTTAACCAAGGAATTGATTGGTTCAATTCAAGAATTAGTGGGATTTATACAAAAAACAAAATTAGTATTATGAATAGTTAAAACAAGAATTGATGTGATGTTTTACCTGTTGACGCAGTTTCCTCGCTTCCGTCTCCGCCGAGACTCAAATGGCCAGCTGTTGCATCAGTTGAAGTAGATTCTCTTTTTCCCGAACTTGTTGTTGATATTTTATTTTCTCTTCTTAGAGGAAGTTTTCTTTTTTATTTTTCTTCCTTCGATGCTCTGAAGGTTCCACTTCCCTGAGCTCCCTTTCAATCGTTTGTTTTTCCTAGAAAAATTACATAAACAAAATGAATTAGAAAAGTTTTGAGAAAATCAAGAAAAACTTGAACTTACTGTTAAATCCTCAGTTGCAGCTTCATATAGTTTCGGGAGAGCCGTCATGAAAAGAAATTTTCTCAATCTATCTTCGTCTGGCATCCAACCATTCAGTCCTTCAGGTCATAGGCTTTCCATTTCTTCATAATAATCTCTGAAAAAAGAAAAAAAGGATTAGAAAGATTTTCTAAAAAAGCACTAAATGATGTACTTACTCCAGTTCTTTCGTATTGACTTGATGCGGTCCGTCATCATGTCCATCTTCCCATTGGATGCTGCAAATGCTTCGTGCAGCTTCTTAATGTAGCTTTTCTTCAGGTCCACCTGTGTTGCAGCCATCTTAACAACAAAGTGGCTAAACAGATTTTATATTCATTTGTACTCCAAAAAGATTTGTTTATTTACGTTATTGCGCAGTTCCACTTTTTAGCAGTACTGTAATAAGGACTCGGGGACACCACTCTTTTATGCTTTGGTATCATGTTACATAAAAATGTACTACTTATTGCACGTTATACTCACAGAATTATATAGTAATACAAATACAACATTATATAGCACACTATATAGCAATATAGAACACAATACTACATAAAAATACGTAACACGCATTATATAACATGCGAACACTATTATGAATGAGTAAAACTGTGTTATTGTTCTTACTCTGTTAGTGTTACTGTCTAGTTATGTAAAACTAAGACTATCAGGTTATTCTTACTGCGATTTTCTATCTATTCTCATTTGATAAAAATAATAATAACTTGTTAATAAAAAATCTTGTAAATGCATTGATTTCGGAGAAAATAAAATGATTAACAATTGAGCTAATTTTTTTATCAATTTTATGCATAGACAGTATCGTCAACTCAATTATAACCTCAAAGAAGCTCATCAGCTTTAGGCATCTCTCTCAAGTATAGAGTATTCAGGTCTAGAATCCCTCTCAGGTCTAGAGTGCTCAAGTCCAGAAGCACATATCTACTACACCTAAGCAATAACTGAAATGTGAAAGTTGTCAAAACCTTTTAATTATAGATTAATTCAACAGAAGTTGCACACAAGTTTCACGCGTCATTAAGAATTGCTTCTTTGTTTGGGTTTTTAAGGCATCTTCAATCCGAATAAACAATAATAACTCGTTTATCGCTAATATTAATCAATTGATGAGTTGATTGTGGATTGAAAGTTAGCTGTAAAAACTAAAGAATTAAATCAATAGAGTTTTGAAACAGTTGAGGGAAGTCATCGGAAAGTTAGCGAAATTTTGTGTTAGAGAAAATTTGTTTCATTTCTATACCTGTGGTCTTGAAGTGTAAATGTCTTAATGATAATAATTTAATAGTTGAATGATTGAATAAATGTCAGCTAAAGTGTAAGAGTATTAATAGTTTTAATAATAAAATTCTAGGGAAACAATGGTTTTAAAATTTTGATATAAGCGGTAATAACATCGATGTGAATGAAGAGACCAATAAAATTGTCTACATAAACAAGATTCACATATTAGAGAGAAGTCTAAATTCGTTGCTGTTAATAGAAAAAAATAGAAAAACTAGTGTTTATAAAAATCCCGAATTAAAAACGACTGACAAAGAAAAAGATGGAACCTCTTGCAATAAATAATAAGATAATGGTAATAAAACCAGTGATTTATTTAAATGTGATTGGCATCAATTTGATTATACGTTTAATTTGAAAAAAGTAATTGATTCATCAAATTATTACATCCTTTATTGGGTTTACGAATTTTCTTTTGGAATATCGGCATTTTGATTGTTATTTTACAGATAGTTAAATACCATTGTGTGAGACCAGGGCTCTCATGCTAGCACGACATTACAGCGCACAAATTACAGCGCAAACAAACACCGCGTACGACATTACCGCGCAAACGACACTAACGCGCAAATAAGACTACCGCGCAAACTCCATTAACGCGTAAAATAAATACCTCGCAAACTATACTAACGCGTGGTAGTGACGTTTACCCGGTATTGTCGTTTGCGCGGTAGTATCGTTGCGCTGTGGTGTCGTTTGCGCGGTAGTGTCGTTGCGCAGTATTGTCGTTGCGCGGTAGTGTCGTGTGCTGTAGTGACTTGCGCGGTATTGCCGCTGCGCGGTATTGTCACCTGCGCGGTAGTGTCGCTTGCGCGGTAGTGTCGCTTGCGCGGTAGTGTCGCTTGCGCGGTAGTGTCGCTTGCGCGGTAATGTCATGTAATCGGCTCTCATTTGAGCGCAAATTTACTATTTTGCGCATTTCGATAGGGCTCTATCGATATATTGAATAATACGATACATTGATATAATGATATGATATACACTAGTATCCAAAATTTTTCATAAGTTGAATACAGTTTTTAAACTTTTGATTGATACATAATTTTTTCGCGATCTCTTAATATAAACCGCATTTCTATTGTTTTTTGTGATATAATATTGAGCGCAAATTATATACGAAGATCATTATACTATATAAAAGTTTTATTCGCTTAGAAATCTACCATAAAATTCTATTTCAGAAAGTCCGTAAGATTCCTAGTAGTCTATGTAGTCTATCTTTGTAGAAATGATTTTAAAATAATTGCGAATTTGATCATATATGACAATTTGTATATTGACACATGTTTAGACTTAAAAGTTTAACAAAAATTTAATTGAATAATAAGAAAATTGTGCAAACTTATTTTGACAAAATATTTTGCGAAATTTTGCGCAGATTTTGCATAAATTTTGTTCGTACAACTATCGAACAACTTTTTTGTTCGATAGTACGAAAAGTGCAAGAAACAAGCGAAAACTGAGAGCCCTGTGTGAGGCACACAAGCATTAAACCATTTAAGTGTCAATAGCCTAAACGTGGTTCTATGTTTATGAATAGTTCAGAAATAAGCAATTGATGATTAGTCTAGCAGTGACCAACGACTAATTCTATGTTTATTAGGGTAATCACAAGTGGAAACATACTGGAGAGAAACAGTTTACATGTTGTTGGCCTGGATGCGAAAGAGAGTTTATCTGTAAATGCAGTTTAACACAGCATATTAGACGAACAGATCAAACGTGTTAAGTATCGAAGAGTTGATTGTGGACTGCTTTTTGATGATAAACAAGAATTAAGTGGTCATGAGTTTAAAGTTCATAGCGGAATCGCGCCCTTTCAGTGTAATTGACCTGGCCAATCAATTGTTCTTATTCAATTACGTAATTAAAAGTCTATTCTCTGCTCAAAACAAATATTTTAACATAGATTTTAAACAATTTTATATTATAATTGGAAACTATTCTATGGATGGGTTGTGATTTCAAGATCGCTTATGATCACACATTTAATGACATAAAATGAGACACACAGGTATTCATTCTAAAGTTTTAATGCATTTTCTATGTTTTACTATGATTTTTTTTTATTTTCAGGTAAGGAGTAGCATAAGTGTTCGTGACTTCAATGCGAGTCAAGTTTTAGACAAAATTTTCATTTGAAGACTCATACGTTGAAACATATGGGAGACAAATATTTTGTGAAGTTCAATTTGAGCGCAAGTTTCAAACAAAACAGACCATGAAAATTCATTTGACCAAATTCCATAAAATTAACTTTCGATCCTATTATTATTCACTTATTTTATATATTGTTTTCATGTCTGCATTTAATATAATAAGCGATTAAATTCTAATAAATATAATTACATTTTGGAGATTAAGATTTGAGTGCAAAAGTGAAACTAAGGAAAATAAGTCAAACAAATGCTTACGATTTCATTTCTTTATTTTAATTACTGAACATTAACTAATCTCTGATAACGAAAATATAATATCAAAACTCTTGAAAAGTTCTTAACAAAAATACTTTTAACGTTAATATAAAATGAAACGCACAAAACGCAAATTATTTTATTACTAGCGCTTGAAATAAAATTTTGGCCAAAGATCTGAATAATCTATAGTTATATTTAAATTGTTTGGTAAATCGTTACAACTTTTATATTTCTTCACATATTTGTCATTCTTTTTCTGAACAATCAATCGAAACGAATGATTGAATTGAATTTTAGGCTTTTTCAAGGCTAGATCTATCAAAGTGTCGATTATTTGAGATGTTATATCAGTTCTCTCTAATTGAATAGATTTAATTTGTTGACAGCCATCAATTAAATTGTTAATTGACTTGTTTGTTATAAATTTAAACGATTCAGTGGAACATGTGTTGTCTTCGGGACTTATTTTAATAACTTTTAATTTATCAAGTTTTGCCAATAAGTTCACTGTTTTATCAGTTATTTTTCCATTAGTTCTGATATAGACGTGTGTTAATTGTGGTAATAACAAGTTTATGTCTTTTAATACTTCGTCATTGATTGCGGAATGATATAAACTTAAATGCGTTAATAGTTTGCAATTGCTTAGCGAATGTATACTTATTTGTTGCGTCACATACCAGGCATTTATTCTCAAAAGTTTCAATTGAGTGAAGAAACCTATTTTACCAAACATTTGTGAGATTATTAGTGGGTTTCGGGGTTTGTATTCGAGAATATCAATCTCTAGGCAACTTATTTTCTTGCATTTGAGACCTATATTTTCCATATTATCAACAAATGCTAGACACGAATGAAATTCAGTTTTTAGGTTCAAATACATAACCTCTAAACTAACAAAAGGTGATAATTGTTTCATTAGAGTGTCGAATAACTTTTTGTCATAAGATTCCATAGCAATGTAATTAATGCGCAACACTTTCAGATTATCAACACAACTATCGGCAAAAACTTTCATCAAATCTATATCTGTTTGTTTATAAATTTTCAACAAATTAATTTGAGTCGCTTTTGGCACTAATACACGATTGTTATCAATCATATTATTGATTGATATATCAATTATTGATTTGAGATTTGGGCAAAAGTTCAATAATATTTGATTGCAATGTAAGGTTCTATTATCCCTGAAATATATTTCATTTAATTGTTGCCCACATTTCTGACCAAAAGTTGTTAAAGTTTGTTCGCATATTCCATTGAAGTCGTATTTAATGGACTTTAAATGTTTGCAGTTGTCGGCGATTAATAGCAATAAGTTTTGTTTACTTTGAATATTACTTGAGCGCCAAATAATATTGATATGATTAATAAACTTGCACCTTTTTAGAACACTTTCAAATGGTTTTAGAACCAATTGATCAAAGTATTGCTCGTTATCAGTATCTTCTGAAAACTTGAACAATTTATACAAGTTGTTTTTCTTGTTTTCACTGAGAAGATTCACTTCTAAAATCAATTGTTTATTAAATATTAATCTTTGAAACTGTTTTGAAACACATTCAAAACGTATTTTGTCTTCAATTGAGAGATGACTCAATACTAGTTCGCCTAAATCATCACCTATTCTATCGCTAAATGAGTCTCTTTTCATAACATTACTAACTTTTAATTGACTTAATTTCAATTTTTTCTTATCCATACTTAATAGACAAATAGTAGTAATTGCAATGAAATGCCTAAACGCCTAATCTAAACAAAACAGTGATCACAAAACACGTGTTGTATTTGATTTGATTTGGTCTACAAAGATACGAATATTTCAGTAGTATTGAAGAGACAGCCCCTTCAGCTATAATAAAACTTCAAATATTTGTTTCTACTTCTAATTGAAAACTTATAATTTTTACAAATCATACATTTTTTCATTTAATAAATCAGAATAAATATTATCTGACCAATGGGTGAAAAAACGATTGAAGAATTCAGAGAAGAAAACTATCAATTGATTCATGACAACAAACAATTAAATGAAGACATCGAAAAGTTGACCAAACTTAGTGTTATTTTGCAAGCAATTAATAGCATTTCAATGCCAGTTGTCATCAACTGTAAATGTGGTCATAATTTAGATTCAATTAGAAGTCAATTAAGTGTGTTGAAACAAAAATATGATTATATCAACAGTAGTAGTGATAAGATTATTGTCAAAAATAATACCAATCAGTTGGATGTCAACACGAGTGACGTAAAAAGTTTTAGTCAAACCAGTGATCAAATATTTAGTTTAAATAAACAAGAAAAACCAATTGTGGTTAAGAAGAATTTAAGTCGAGATCTGATTATTAGACAGAATCAAAAAGTTTCAGAAACAATAGCTGATATTTCAAAGAGTGAACAGAATGATAGATACAGTGATAGTAATGAAAATAAGGTAATTAGTGGGAGTAAGAAGTTCAATAAATTGAGTGCTGTCTTCAAGTGTGATTCCAATGGATGTGACTTTGAAACTAAATCGAAGAAAACCCTTCGCTATCATAAGATGAGACACTCGGGGGTAAAACCGTTTAAGTGTGATTGGAAAGAATGCCAGAAGAGGTTTAGAGATAGGTATGAACTGGATAATCACAAGTGGAGACATACTGGAGAGAAACAGTTCACATGTTGTTGGCCTGGATGTGAAAAGAAGTTTAGCTGTAAAAGCAATTTAACACAACATATTAGACTAACTCACGAACAAATTAAGCGATTTAAGTGTGAAAGAAGTGATTGTCAGCTTATGTTTGCTGATAAATGGGAGCTTAAAGTACATGATTGTAAGGTTCATAACGGAGTTGCTCCTTTTCAGTGTGATTGGCCCGGTCTGTATCACTTGTTTGGTTGATTTTGATTTATTTAGATGATCAAAAGATTATTCTGTATTCGGAACAGACCTAAAAGCAATATAAAATAACACTCATCTTTTGTTCACATGCGAATAGGTTGTGAGTTCAGGACCTGTTACGACACCACTTTGAAAGTAAGTTATATTAAAGTTTAAAATTGTAAGTTATAATTATTTTTATATTATAAAAATTATTCCGATCTAATTTTTGATCAGAGATTTTAAAATAATACTATAGAAACTTATTTTACTTTATCTCCTAATCATAGAATCATAAGATGAGACACACGGGAGTAAAACTGTTCAAGTGTTTATGGCCTCAATGCGAATGGAGTTTTAGGCAAAATAGTCATTTGAAGACTCATATGCTTAAGCATACAGGAGAAAAGCCGTGGTCTTGTCAGTCACCCGAATGTCACCGAAGGTTTCAGACAAAGCAGGCCTTGAAGTTTCATATGGAGAAGAATCATAACGTCTAGTTATGTCGAACTAATGTGGCTTATTATTTATGTATTTTATTTTCCTAGTTACAAATTTTTTTCAATAATTTTTGTTCTATTTATGAATGAAAATATTTTTTGGGAAATTTAAAGAGTCTAGAAGTTTTTATATTTTATTTTTGATTTATATTATTTAAAAAACAAAAAGGCTCAAAGCTACTCCTGCTCGTTAACACCGCATTCAAACCGCTCAAAGTCCAGAACTGAAATATTGGCCTCTTTTAGAAAGTCTGAAACGGTCACGTCCTCATCGAATACAAACTGTTGTTGTAGCAGAGAAGTCGGTTCTTCTTCACTCACTTCGTTCTTGGGCTCAATCGTCAACGGATTCATACCAATTATATGTTGCGCTAATTGTTTACCAATTTCTTCGACTTCTTCAGGAGTTTTTGTCACTTCTATTCCTTCCTCATTTACTATTGGGCCTAAAAATTAGGTCAACATGAAAATTAAGTTTTAGTTTAAATGCTCAAAAAATAGTTAAGAGGTTAAATGCTTTTAAGTTTTCAACAATATTTAATTAATTTGTTTGAAAAACTGTAGAATTTCTGCTATTCACTGGATACAATATCTACCAATCAGTTAATAATCTGAATAATACCTGCTTTGAGCGCAACTATAGTCCCATATTTTCCCATCGAAACCGAATCATTACTTGTGGCAAGTTTTCCTCCAACTGCATGCGAATAACCGACTAATTGAACTCCATCTTCAACTTTATTATTGATCATAAGACTAGCTTTTGACAGTTTAATATTTTCGCCCAGCTTTCCGATCGCTTCCACAATCAATTCGGGTCCCAATTGGGACAACTCTTCTAGGCCTAATTTTATTTTACTTAAGTTTCCATTATTTGAATGTTGTGTTGCTATCGATGTTTGAGATAATCGTTGAGTTAGTGATGAGACTAATTGCGTGAACAATTGATTTCTGGCCACAAAATCTGTTTCACAGTTCACTTCAAGCATCGCTGATAACCTCTTATCAGATGATGAATAGACACCTACCAGTCCTTCAGCAGTCGGTCGACTCTAATTGAAAGAAGTAGTTGACTTTATAGTTAAATAGTTTTCTTCGAATCAATCATAGATTTTGATTAACTAATTTGACAAAAATTATAAAATAAGAGTAAACCTCTAAACCAATTGAGAAAATTTTGCTAAAGTTACTCGTATACTAATTATTTCTTTAAATCTGTGAATAAACCATTAAAATTTGTTTTCACAAAACTTATTTGTCTTAAGTGTTGGATATGAACAAGTTTAAAAACCAAAACATTTTATCATGTCTAAAAAATAAGGATTCCTAATGAGTTGTTCAATTAAAGACTCAAAAAAGTCGATAAACATAGAAGTGTCTCTCATATCCCAAAAATATCCGTAACTTTTGCTAAAAATCTCAGGTCTAAATATTAAGTCAAGTAGACCCATAATAAACCATAATTATATAAAATATTAAGTGAAACTTTATCCCGTAGAAAAATCTCAAACCTATTGAAGAGATAAATACTCAAATTTAGGCAAAAGTTGAATTCAAAACCCAAACCCAAAAATACCTTCACTTTCTCAGCCTTTTCCCAGCCTTGTTTGGCTGCCTCTGCCCTTAACCAAATTTCTGCCTTTTCGATATCTTGTTCATGAATCTCAAGAGCCTTTCGACATAATGAAAATGCATATCTATTAAAATACAAAACTTATGAAAAACTATATAAAGTTTACAAACAGTAAGTAAAAGTCTTTAACAAGAACTCATGAACCCCTATTGAATACATGCCCTGTTTTTCGTCTCAATTTAGCCAAGCTTGAATCAGTTGAAGCCCATCTCTTTATAATAGAGTTATTTATTTTGTAAAGGCTGTTAATTAGATTACGCGATGCCAACATTTTTGATCACTTATCCGATTATTTTTCTTTCAGATTTGTATTTATTAGATGCAAATTTGTCCGGCAATGCTATCTCGCAATCACTTGCATTTTATTGTTATTAATGTCCACCAGATGACACAGGAATAGCAATTAAATCGTTTTGGAAGAATAGCAAAACTCAATGCTATTAAACGTGTCACTTACGTTGTTTTTTACGTTGTTTTTTCTGAAAAATATCTTATGTTTTGTTTATATTTTTTGTATTGATAGCCATTGCTATCAATATTTAATGTTGACAAAAGTAGAAATTTCATTAATTGCTTGTTTAATAGTAATTAAAACTGATATTCAGTTAATTATCTGAAAATATCCTAATAAGAAGATTACAATCAGTTGAATGAGAACAGAATTTAGTTATCTTTCAATTAAATAACAATTTTAAATGTCATTTAAGTAAATATATATTTTAAGACTAAATGCAATCGTAAACAATCTTAAATCTTATAAACTTATTCATGTAATCAGAAAAATGGCTGAAGAATCGGACAGTGGTATAAAAGAAGAAGTAATAAAATTACGCTCAGAGAATGAGAGACTAAGGAATATGTGTTTAGTTATGGAACAAATGAGTGTTTTATTAATACCAATAATAAGTGAATGTAAATGTCACAACAACTATAATTCAGACAAAATTAAAACTAAATTAAATGTTTTGAAACTAAAATATGAAGACTTAAAAAATAATAAATCACTTCATAACTCTAATAATAACTCATTTGTTGATAAGATTAAGAATTGCTCTAAAATTACGCCTAAAATAGTTATTAAAAAGTTTGAAAATAACGACGATTTTTGTGAAACAATTGACGAGAAAATAGATGAAAATAATTCCAATCTTAATAATGAATTAGATTTACCAAAGAAGAGATCCAGAGGTCGACCTAAAAAGAATAGTATTGATAAAAAGAGTACTATTAATGGAACTGATGACAGTTCGAAAACTTTGAAAGCTAAGCTTAAAAAAGAAGAGCACGATAAAATAAATGAAAAATTTGATGGAACTGATGATAAAGTTGGTCAGAATAGAAGTAAAAT
Source organism: Archegozetes longisetosus (assembly GCA_018873245.2). Lineage (NCBI taxonomy): Eukaryota > Metazoa > Arthropoda > Arachnida > Sarcoptiformes > Trhypochthoniidae > Archegozetes > Archegozetes longisetosus. The sequence goes on along the minus strand of JAEMBT020000009.1, from coordinate 2,276,847 downwards.
AAAATTAAAGCAATTGCATAGAAATCGTACGAAAAACCTGTTGTGTCAGTGGCCCGGATGTGAACAAAAGTTTAGAGACCGGTACTTATGACAACCTTTATTGTTTCAAATTTTTAACTATTGATTAAATTTGTTAATCAATTATCATTTCTTTGACTTTCAAAAATCAAATGAATTTTCAATCGAGTAAAGACATGATTTACAAAACCATATGTGGAGACATACAGGTATGAACTCGCAAATCTTAGATTTTGACCAAAACTTTATAGAATTTTCTATTAATTCTTTTGTTTTACTTACTTAAAGGTCAAAAACTATATTCGTGTGATTGGCCCGGGTGTCAGAAACAGTTCTCATCGAAAGGATATGTTATCAAACACCATAAAACACATTTAGACCCTTTTCCGTATAAATGTGATTTCAGTGAATGTAACGCTCAATTCGCTGAGACTAATCAGTTGAGTGAACACTTCAATGAAAAACACGGAGGTCAGAGACCATTCCCTTGCGATTGGCCCGGATGTGAAAAAGGTTGGAATTCTTTGCACGAATAACTGGGTTGAGCTACTATCACTCATTAGTACATTTATAACTATTTGATTTTTCATTCAGGTTCTCAAACAGGAGTAATGTTTTGAAACATATGAAAAAACATCATTTGAATAAAAAGCAATATAAGTGCCAGTTCAATGATTGTAAAGCAGTATTTTCTGATTCAAGAGAATTAATCGTCCATAAAGTTAATGAACATAATTGCGAGAAGCCGTTCAACTGTGATTGGCCCGGTTTGTAGCTATTTATGAATTAGAAAATTAAAATTCTATTCTTCTCCTCTGTGATGGACTTTGAGTAAAGCTTTTATTAAATGATTTTTTAATGCATAGGTTGTGAGTTTAAGACATGTTATCCTCAAAAATTGACAATTCACAAGGCGAGGCACACGGGAGAAAAGAAGTTCAAGTGTTTGTGGCCTCAATGCGAGTGGAGTTTTAGGCAAAAGTGTCACTTAAAGGTTAAATAGTTTTCATTTTTCTAACAGAATCAAAAATGCACTGTTCTTTAAATAATCTAAGTTCTTATCCTACCACCAATTCTTATGTTCAATTTTCTGATTTTCTAATTGAAGGCACATATGCTTAAACATACTGGTGAGAAGCCATACGCCTGTGAATATCCAGACTGTGACCGCAAATTTCAAGCCAATAAAGCCATGAAATTTCATATGTCAAGACATCATCCAACTATTGAGAAAGTTTCTTAAATCACTTGTCTTATTCCTTAAGTTGTCACAATAGACTGAGAAGATTTTACTATTAAGTATTTGTATATATTTAAGAGTGAATTTTTATTTACTTTATTAGTTGTATTGTGTATATTCACGAATAATTAGATGTTTTAATATCTGTTGAATATTTATATTAATTAATAAACTTTGCATTCATTTGATATGAATCTTAACGTGAAAACCACTCAGCTTCATAGTATTAAATTTAAAAATTAAAATTTTAAATATACAAAGTTTCCGAATTAAGAGTCAAAATAGTTTGATATTACAAAATAAAAGCTTTCCAAAAGTTCTTATGATCATATCAGCTTATTGAAGTTTCAAAACCTAATCTTATCTCTATGACAAAATATATAAAACTAGTGTTGAACCTCAACGACGGTCAAATATTATGTTCTATAACCCGAAGTGATAGTGAGCAAAGTATTAGAGGTAATGTTAAGTTATGAGTTGAATAACCCGGAGAACATCAGAATGAAGATGGATAAAAGACATGTGCGAATAAGTCATCGTGTTAGAATTCAAGTGAAAGTGTCAGATATTTTTTGTTAATATTACTGCTTTGTAGTTGAAGAGAAATACTTGGTGGCATAATAGATACAGAGTTATAAGTAAGGTTATAAATCGCTATTTTAAAAAAGTGGTAAATTGTTCTACGACTTTAAAGTAAAAGTATTGTTATTAGTAATATACTTTAGACGAGGAAAGGTGTTGGCTCTACTACTAATGAACAAACTTTAGAAATAAGACATGATGCAAAGTACGAAATGCTTCACTCGAATACAAAAAGTATTCATAACTTTATTGATAACAACATTACAAAACTCTGATTAGTTTGTGTCGTCGCCAAAGAAACGGTCGCTGGGCAACACTTAAGGCTGATTCTCAGCTCTTAGGCCCACAGGTCCGGAGCTCTTGCAGTTGCGATGCTTTAGTCCAATGCAAGAGCCAAAGGCATGAGTTGGTTGGCGATATGTGCCTTCGAATCGGTAGAAATATTTGCTCGTAGGACGAAGATATTTTCGTGCCTGTTTTTCAAGGAGTAGACTTGATAAAATGCACTACCACAAATAGGCCTAAAAAAGGAGACTAAAAAGTTAGTAAAAAAAAGTTTAAAAAATACACAGCACCTTATGCACATAGACAAAGCTGAGCTAATATTAATTTTCGAGACTATAAAAGTATTGGACCAAAAGTTAACTTCAGTCCAATCAGACACTGGTATCGTACGCAAGAATCTAATTAGAGTTCACCCAGGCTAGATTGAGTGATAATGCACAAAGAATGCACAAAGATTTAAATGTATCGCTCAGAGTCTAAGCTCACTCAACCTTCCACCCACCCACCCACTCACTAACTCAAAAATTAAAATACTTTTTGTTTTAATATAACATATGGGTCGAGTACTTAGGCTTTGACTCTAATGCAGAACATTGTCCTATATATTAGTTGATAATATTGATTATATATAGATACATAGGATATACTAATTAAAAAATCATGAATTTAAGAGCTAATCAAATTTAAAATTATAGGTATTAAAGTAATCATATAAAGGTATGATATGAATTTATTGGTAATAAAAATTTAAGTGAATAAAAAATAAAATTATGATAGTTAACTTGTATTGTAACACCGTTCTCTAAGGAACAATGTATTGTCACATTCACACATTTTCTGAAATATCTTCTATATGAGAATTAGTGACCTTAAATACAACACGACCAGTTCTATTCCTCTTTCCAACTTCTCTTTCTTCAACCTCTGCAGTATCAGTTTGCCTATTCTTGGGTTTTAGACAAGTGTGTCGCAAGTAATTACATATTTTTGGTCCAAAGTAGAGCAGAGCATAAAAGACCTGAGGTCCTCCAGGACCTCCGAACCTGAGGTCTTTTGAGGTCCAGGTCCGAGTCCTGGTCCTTAATATTAGTTATGGTCCAGGTCCGAGTCTTAATAAAATGGCTCGGGTCTGGTCCAGGTCTTTAAGAAAGACCTCTGAGTGAAGACCTTATAATATAATAACATTAATGATTGAAATGAATATTTATTTAGCGATAAAAATACAAATTTTAAAGTGTTTCAAATAGCGGTAACCATGAACTTAAACACATGCATGACGTTATTGTACTATCATTAAGACAATTACGCTTTTTTGTGATTAAATCACCTGATTTTGAAAATATCTGCTCACAAGGAACACTTGAAGCAGGAACAAGAAGTATATCGAAAGCTAATTTAGATAAGTTTGGGAAGTGTGATATGTTGTTTTTCCACCACAAAACTGGATCCGATTCATGTCCTTCAGTCTGAAAGTTGATATATTTTTCGATCTCATTTGAAGAATCAGTTTTACGCTTTTTGTAAATACTTGTGATAAATGATTTTGAGGGTTCTTCAGTGACTGATTCAGCAGGAGGTGCGTAAAATTGATTGAAAAAATTGGTAAATTTAGTTTTCATAGCGCAAGTTGAGTCTTCAAAATAATCAAATTTGAGTCTTGGATCGACTACAACTGCAAACTCTGTAATATCGTTTATCATTATTGTTTTATATTTATCCAACTTCTTAAGCATAACATCTGCACAACTTGAAATATCTTTGAGATTAGATGCTTCATAGGTTTTAATGTGCAATTTAATAGATTGAAAAATGGGTAAAAGTAAGCAAATACTTGCATACTTTTGACCTGAAATAGCATTTGTTGCCTCTTCAAATGGTCGTAATAATGATTGTGTTTCTTTGAATAATTCCCATTCATTGTTATCCAAACTGTATTCTTTAAAAGACACATCACTGGAATATAAATATTTAATCGTTTCACTCATGAAAATTACTGAATTTAACATGACCAAGACTGAATTCCATCTAGTTTTGACATCTTTTTTCAGTGATAAATATACGTTTCCCAGTGTTTTAGTTGTTAATTCAAATTTTTGCTGTTCTTTAGGTGACGTTTTCACAAAAGTTACAAGATTTCTTATCTTCTCTATGAGTTGATTCAATGGTGACTTTTTGAGGCCACTTTCAACAATTAGATTTAAAACATGTGCAAAACATCTCAAATGAAAAGACTTGAATTTCAAAAAATTTTCAGCCTGAAAATTTAACTTTAAAATGTTCATTGCAGATACATTGTTTTTTGCATTGTCAGTAGTTACTGAAATTATCTTGTCTCTAATATTAAATTTGTCGAATATTTCAAGTAGCTTTTCATATATTTGCTTACCAGAGTGTGGATAAGGAACCATAGAGAAGTCAATTAAAATATTTCTCTTCACAAATTTACTATCGAAAAAATGTGCAGTGGTTGTCATAAAAGGTTTTTGGCTATTCGATGTTCACATATCAGTGGTTACTGCAATTTTTTGAGTATTTTCATTCAAAAAAGTAATAACTTTTTCAACCATTTATTTATGTTTTTTCATTATACTTCTTTTCACTGTAAAACGACTTGGAACTATGTAATTTTTGTTTAATGATTTACAAAACGTTATAAATTTAGGTTCTTGAACGATATCAAATGCATGTTGACCTTCGACAATAAACGATATGAGCTCTCTTTGCGGATCCAACTCAATTTCACGTTTATTATGTTGGAAAAGTTCTGTAATATCCCTTTGATTCGATGGTTTTCGTGAAAATTTGAATAATGTCTGCTTAATGTACTTGAACTTGATTTTGTTGAAAACATCGCATCACAATATTTGCATTTAATTTTTTACTTCTCGCATCTTCATAAAAATGCCCCCATTTTTTAAAACGAATGCTCTTTATTTCATCAAGAACATTATCACTTTTATCTGAGTCTAGTATGATAGAAGCCGAACTCATTTTAATTAGTATTTTAATGATATTTTGATTAAAAACTGAATTGAATTAAATTTGCATTCAACAAACACAACAGAAAATGACTTCATTTATTGCATTATGTGAGCGAAACAATTCATATAAACTATTAATCTGCAATTTGATACTTTTGTTTAAATAAACAAAATACATTTGAGGTTCAGGTCCGGGTCCAGGTCTTTAAAAGAGGTCCTCTGAGAGGTTCGGGTTTGCAATTATTTGAGAGGTCCAGGTCTAGGTCTTCAAACAGAGGTCCAGGTCCAAGTTCAGGTCTTTCAGAAAGACCTCCAGGACCTGGACCTGCTCAGCACTAGTCCAAAGCAAACAAAGTTTAAAGTAATACTTATAGTTGAGAGGATTACAATCACAAGGTTAAAGGATTTGTTGCCAGTTTGATTACTCTCAATTAGATTGGTATTTATTCTTCAGATTCGGGATTTTATTTCATCGCGATGTAAGACTATTTTATGACTATGAAGTTCTGGTAATAGTCACTGGTTAATTAAATGGAACACTCAAGAACAAGCTTGTATTTGCCATCAAATTTTGAATTGTGAGACACAAAACTTAAATTTCTTATTTTTAGAGTATAGATATTTGGTATTTCAAAAACATAGAACAAGCTACACTGTCTGAAATAAAGGTATCCTGAATTAAAGTAATATTAAACAGATAGCAATAGACTAACAAAGATCTTGAAGGCAAATCATACTTGATTTAAACAATTTCATTTTCACGTAAATTTGGTTTAGCAACACATTATTACACTTACCAGGCTTCATCATTTGTTAACTTAGAATGATACGAACATGATTCCTTAGTGGGATTTAAAATTAGCTCATGTATCTTTAAATTCTTTCTTTCAAAGGGACATAAAGAATGGGTTTCATTGTCAAAAATGATATTCTAGGTCCCTTATAATTTATTTAACAGCTCATCATTTTTATACGAAAATAATGTAAAGTTTATTTGCAATTGCTTTTTATAGTCTACTATAGGCGCCTCAATTATCAAGAAAATTGTGTTTCAGAGTGGATCTCTAAAACACTAAAGTGCGTGCCAGCTAAGAGTGAGGTAAGCCACATCCCCAAAATGTGGCTTAGAGGCAGTTTCTGACTTGAAAAATTTGTACGAATGCTGGTATTGACTAGTATTAAAAGTTTTATTACAATAAACACTAAATACATTATACTTTACAATAATTGTGGTTAATTTTACTATAATCACAGTTAAATTCCATTATATACTCGTCAAATGATATTTCGTCTTCAGATTCTTCTCCGCTACCAGAAAAGTCGTCGAAATTTACAATTAAATCTTCATTTTCGTCAATTAACCCATCGCTAATCCAATATTCATCTTCTATTTTTTTGCTGTGTTTAATGCAATTTTCCCATAATTGATGCGAAAATCTTTCAAATGATGTGAAAATTGCTTTACTGATTGCAGATCATGGTTTTTGTTGTTTTTAGCTATAAATTTCTTTACATCAGCCCAAATAAGCTCTATGGGATTAAAATCACAGTGATATGGTGGCAGCCGAAGAACAATATGACGATAAGATTTTAGAATTTCGACGATTGCATATACTTTAGGATTCGAATGTAAATTGACAATACATAATAATTCATTTTTTAATGCATCAGAAGGGAAATTAATTTTGTTTGTGTTTAGCCACTCAATTATTTGTTTCTTGTTGTTTGCTTGTGTGGGGGATTTATTGTATATGCGGGAATGATATGAAGCGTTATCCAATATAACAATAGATTGAGGCGACAGATTAGGTACAAGTTGTTCCCTTACCCACTTTTCAAAAACTTCACTATTCATTTCTTGGTGGTAATCGTCATACGTTTTGTTGGCTTTAAAAACTAAATCCCCTCTATTGACCCAACTATTTTTTGATCCACAATGCAATATAATAAAACGAGATCCCTTACCAGAAGATGTTTTAATCGGTGGCAATTCGTTGTCGCATACTAATACTTTGCCAGTAACGAGGTTTTGGTGTACAAATGTTTCGTCGAGATATACTATCAATGAGTTGAGATATTCTTTTTCTAGTTGTCGCTTTTTTCTTAAGTAGGTTCGACGAGCAACTACAATGTCAGGTCTTTCCATAAGAATTTTTCGGTTAGTTTTTACAGTGCTCGCGTATTTAAATCCAATTAATTTGATTATTCGGTAAAAAGTTCTTAAAGAGCAGCCTTTAAAAGTTATTGTACATTCGAGTTCATTAACTTTGTTGAAGACGTAATTTATTGAGGGAAATATTCCATTTAAGTAAAATTGCCTAATAATTGTTTTTACTGATGTTTTATCAAAATTATTGAATGTGTATTTTGCTTGTCTATTTGTCTTTTTGGTGGATTAATTCTTTCGGTAAAAATTCTTATTGTGATTTTTACAATTCCTGTCGTAATTGATGTCTTATGAATGATGTGTTCCTCATAATAGTCCCCCATCATATCTTTTTTGAAAAACTGTCTTAAATTTAATATAACTTCTTGTGTTTGCTCATTAATTGGATGACCACTTCCTAATTTACTTGTTTTTAGCATGAAAATTAATATTTTTATCGTTATTGTAGCTATAATTATGTAATCTAAGTGTTCCATAATTTTATTCTATTTAGTTTTTGGGCTACGACTTAAATACATTACTTATTTGTTTCCTGATTGGCTGAGATTTTCTCTATAGACTTTGTAGGCGTGGACTACCTCACTCTTAGTTGGCATACCTTTTATTAAAGACATATATTTTAAGGGGCAGGGACCCTTAAAAGTAATTGAAAGATCAAATTAGTCGAAAAAATTCCCGTTAACCCTGCTAACCAGTCTCGACCAATTTCCAGTAACGATGTTTTAGTCTGAAACAATTCAGAACTCAAATAAGTTGTGCTAAAAATATTCGGTGGAATAAGTTTCAAATCTTCCAATTCCTATGTAGTGATTTCCAAAATTGGCTTTTTTCTACATCGTTTTGCATGAATTCTAATGCTTCTTTCACAAGCTTTTCATTTTCATTTATTTTTTTATATCTTCTAAAACACTTATACGATCTTCATTTTTGCTAGATTTATACAAAGCTGCCGAACCTAATCCTATTTAAGGATTGAAGTTCTGCCCGCCAGGGCTCAAAACGACTGTCGTCATGAAAACGACAGGCGCCGCGCCAAAGATACCTCATTTAAAAGGCTCCACATTTATATTAGTATTGTTTGTACTTTTTGTGTGATTTAAAATAATTGCATTTGACTTGTATATCTTTACTAATATCGGAAACACGTGTTCAATGCAACCAAATAGGATATGACATTTATTTGAAACTATAAATATTCTAACCTTAATTTAGATTAGAGATCACATACATATTTGCGAGTTATAATAATGACTCCCGAATGTCGCTATCATTGAAAACGGTTAAAGGGCGCCTTTTATTGAGTTTTTAGATAAAAATAAATATTATACTTAATTATTAGATCTATTTTTAATGCTTTAAATGTTTATTAGTTGATAATTAATTAAATAAGTAAACCTTTTTCTAAACAGTTGATTAGTTTTCAAGATATGAATGAGTTATTCAAAAATTGAGTCAGCCATAAGCGTCGCCCAACCACCAGTTTGTCCTCTGGCGACGACACGATATAATTGGTGTAACACTAATTTACATACCGATGTTGTCGTTCCTGTACTCAAAATGTGCAAAACAGCGAGGTTCGGCCTGGATTATTTAGCAAAAAATCTCGAAAGAGAATGCTAATAGTTATAATAACACTAACAGTTACAATAAACCTAACAGTAATAGCCTTGAGCGTAGTAACCCCTATAGGTATGTCCGCAGTTGCGCTCGCAGAAACTATCTCCGAAGGATAAGGTAAATGATTTAGTTAGCCAGAAAAGAGTCGTGAATGAAAATCTGAAACTATTGACCGAAAATGATATAGTTGAAAAACTCGCCTTAATAAGGCTTAAAAACGAGATTGTTTAAATGGTAGACTATATAAATAATATGAACCAAACTATGGATCATATACAAAGAACACTACTAAAAACATTGTGAAATATATATGTTTAATAAATATAGAATACCAAAATATCTTAGTTATTGGTTTGAAGAGGCTTTGCACTAACACTTTTTGTAATTAGCTCTTAAAAGTCCAATGATTTATCACACTTTCTGTAATGACTTTCTCTTTAAAATGACCCAATATAGTATGATTTAACTTTTGTATAAATAAACAATCAAAAAATGTATCTTTAGTTTTAAATTTAGAGAAACGTGGGCAACCAAAGAAAAGTATGTAAAGGGAGAGAAAGTCACTATAAGGAGCTTCAGTAATATCTTAGTTATGCTTTGTAACTTCACGTGCGTAATAGAATTCTTGAAAAATAGATAATCGTTTTCCTCATTTCTATCAACTTTATTTCCGCCTTAGGTAAGTAATATACAAAGTTGTGAACTTTCTTTAATGCATGATAGGTACACATGATATTCTCTATCGAGTCCAGCCAGACTCTTAGATGGAGAATTAGGTAAAGAAGATTTGAAATCTTACATCGAGGCCCCTGATTTCAAATCTTTACTCTAGTAAAATTACACAAAATGAAGAACTCTACACGAAAAATTAGATCAAGTTTTTCATTCTTAACGAGATCCCGAGTCACAAAAATAATTGTGACAACATTAATTGTCATGTCAAAGATAGGAGTACACTTGATTTTGACTAGAAGCCAGTACGAAATCTCACGAGAATAAAAAGGGAAATTGATCATCGGTTGTTCAACATGTTTAACATTTATTAAGATATTTTAACCCTCCTTGTGTGAAGAGAATTATCAGTTAAAATACGCGCAACTGAAGAGTTGTTCAATCGGTGAGGAAGAGAACTTAATCATTATCCATTTTAATTACGCGTAACACAACCACGTGATCACGTATTTGCTTTAGATCTACTCAATTGGATATTTATCAATAAAGCAAATGTTATGTTGCGTAATCGAGAATACCAGGGTCCAGATGTTATCGTTTACGACGAAACCCTCAATTATATTGTGCCTAAGGGATCAAGCCTGGAATTCGTAAATGTTGTAATCTTAAAACCTAATGAAACATATTGCAGCAAAAGACAGATTACTACTAGTAAGGAATACAGAGTGGAAAGGAATTGCGAAATATTGTACAAAGTCGTGGAAAGTGAAAAACGGTGGCGAATTCATTTTTGTATATTGTAATACTTTCAAAATCAAATTATATGGGAAATTGACGCCAGTCGAATGCCCTGATTTCGTGTTCTCGTTGTCCGCCAACCTATCGTTCAGAGTAGTAGCCTAAGATACTATCCAGAACATATCATAATAAGTCATGATATGAAAATTTTCTCTGATTTGTCCCAAAGAGTAAATTTTAAATGCTACCTCAAGTCCATAAGCTAGATATGACAGTGTATAAAAAGTATTTGGCGAATCAATACATTCTATTAATTTTTTAATTTTTTTAACTATTGGGATTGCAGAGAGTGTTTCCCTACTTCTTTTCAATCTTTGCGGGGATGTGAAGGTGAACTCTGTTTAAACACTATCTAACACCAGTTGAGTCTCTCACACACGGCAATACAAAATTGAACACGGATTAAGAAAACAAATGTAATAAGACAAAAAAATAATTTATTTGAAATAAACACAAAATTTAGATATATAGATTGTAGAACTAAAAAAATGTCTGCGAGCACCGATTTCGGACTCGAACATCGCTTTAAATATGTGAAAATTAAGGCGCTTATCTACAATAACAGCAAAAAAATAGTTTCGACTTTATCGTTAAGTTGAGGTTGAAGAGTGTCTATGTCTTAGAGCGAACAACTTCTCCGCTTCACACGTGAAGACTCACTTTCTTGACTTGTCGACTCCTTAATAGGTAGTCAAATCCTGTCGCGGACGCCAATTGTGATTGCAAAGAGTGTTTCTGTGCTTCTTCTTCCTCGCAGTCCTTGCGTGGGATGTGAAGGTAAACTCTGGTTGAACACACTTTCTCACACTACTTGAGTCTCACACACGGCAACACAAATTAAGCACAGATTAAGAAACACAAATGTAAAAGAGCAAAAAAAATACTTAATTTAAAATTAGTAACCAAATGTAGATACATAGAATTTAGAACAAAAAAAATGTCTGCGAGTGCCGATTTCGGACTCGAATATCGCTTTAAATATGTGAAAATTAAGTCAATGGCTTGAATTAAGTCCATGCCTGAACGCCGGACTTTTATACGAGTTTGGCCGAACGGTGTTGATCATCCTTTTTTAACAATTAGTCATTTCATGTATCGTCCCATTTGATGACACATGAAATATTTTCACTAATGAGTTCCCAGGCCTCCCGTTTTTATGGCTCTGTTTTCAAAACAGCCAGAAAACCCCTTCTTCTGACATTACACAGCTGCGTTCGATTAAGAACAGCAGCTTCATCCTCTCCTTTTCTGAGAATTTAGACAAGGAAAGGAGAGGAGAAGAAAAAATAAACAAAAATTGTTTGTGAAAAACAGAAATTAAAAAGCTTCTGCGTTCACATTATAAATACTTTGCCTGGACTGGAGTTTGCAGTTCCGACATTAGTTGGCCTGGAAGTTGAAGTAATGTCACTTCTTTTTCCCATTAAAGAACCTTTTCGCATGGTTGGACTTTGATTTCCTTTTTGATGAGTTTTTAGTTGCTTAATAGTTGCCTTTACAGGCAACGGCATGGTTCGTTTCCTCACTGAAGGATTGTGCTCTGCATTTGCTTCAACATTTGTTTTCATAATTGACTTACTTTTCTTTCTCTTCATTTCGGCCTTTTCTGCTTCGCGTATCTCTTTTAGCACTCTTTGTTTTTGCTGCAATTTATATAACATTAATAGTTACTCTATTAAACTCTTTACTTACAGTTAAGAACCCAGTTTCGTAATTTTCACACTCTTTCGGAAGATCCGTCATGAACATACATTGTTTTAATCTTTCCTCTTCAGGTTTACAGCCATCAAGTCCTTCAGGTCAAATATTTTGTATCTCTTCATACATCATTTTTGAAAAGATAAAAGAAAAGCTCGTAATTAAAGCAATTAAGAAGTTATAAGTTCAATAATGCTTACTCCAATTCTTTCTTATCATCCTGATTCGATCAGTCATCATGCCCATTTTGCCGTTTGATTCTGCAAATGCATTGTGTAACATAGTTATGTACTCTTTCTTAAGATCCACTTGTTTCGATACCATTTTTATAAGTGTTGTATCCAAGAGTGAGGCACATTGTGCCTCAAAAGGTTTGTTTATTTACATTAGTGCGCAAACATTCATTTTTTAAGTTACAGTAGTGAAATTTTTAGCAAATATGGTTTAGAGGTGCATATACTTTATACTTAATTAACATATAACATCGAAATAGTTAGTCTTTGGGTGAAGGCCTTGAAAAGAAGATTGCATAATTGTAATATAGCCTCGAAGTAATTAAACAGTTTCAGGTCTAGAATCCTTTCACGTCTAGGGTACCCGCGGCCAGAAGTACATACTAACTACTTTGGAGTGTATTTCAACAAAGTTCATCTTCACGTACACGGAAGAATTGCAACGAGAAAGTGAAGAAACCCCTGCAATTACAATATAGCTCACGATAAAAATTAGGAATCGATAAGTTAATGGACAAACCAAACAACAAAAGCTTGAAAGTTGTTGATTTTTGAATATCAAACTAATTACGTCTCCCGATCGTTATTATGAATCACAACAAAGATGTTCAAAACAATTTTATGTTACATTAAATAAATAAGTCATTTTTGTAACGACAGATAAAACGCATCTTTCTGATATTTGTTAAACGAATAAACAAATTCGTCAAGAGATTCATAAAACCAAATGGGACATACGAAAATTTTGAAAAAATTAAACGGAATAACATCCGGTTCTACCCATAACCAATGGAGTTTTGATTGGAAAACACGAGATTTCAAAGCAATGTCATGGATTTCCAGTAAATTCTTTTCAAATCCAACACGACTAACTTTCAAGTTGGCGTGTAAAATTTTGAGAATTTCGCTAGATCAATGTGGAAATGTTCCGGGAGCTTATTAGTGATTATTGAATTGATGTGATGACGATAAAATCATTACAAGCAACAAATACATCTTCTAAAGAATTTCTCAGAAGGTGTACTAGAGGGTTATGCACTCTCTAAGCTCCATTGAACAATTTGAAGAGCTATGAATCTCGACCTGTCAGCCTGTCGGATAATCCCAAATTTTTTCTTGAGTGAATTCGAACATTTGACCCTCTGATCCTTCTGGCCTTTATTTACTTTTAGAATTAAAGTTAGTTAATTTATATAATATATATATATATATATAATTTCTTCTCAATTTCTTCTCATACACCTATATACATATATATATATATAGTATATATTATCTATGACTACATATATAATTAGTTATGGATCTCCCAAATTATTTCAGTAAATCTTTTACGCCCGAGGCAGAGGTTGGAAAATCTTTCAACTCTGTCAAGTTCTGTTAAATTCAAAGAAATGTTGGTAACAATCGCTTAATTCCAAAGTAAGGCTTATGGTATTACTTGTACGATTTTTGATCGCTGTAATGAACTTTAACTTGAAGAAAAAGGTCGTGATTTTCGAATTTACTTTTAGTCGTTAAACATTTATAAAATCTTTTAAAATTAAAAGCTAGATTATATTAGTTGCTTCCTCGTTTTTATTCCTACAAAATTCACTTCTAAAAGCACTAAACGGTTGATCAAATTATACTTTTGCAGATCTTTCATACTTTTCTGCAAGCATACTTAAAGAATTTTTATAACTTCTTCAGAAATTTCTTCACCACTTGCACCTTCTTTAGATATTTGAACATCGTTTTTCCATTGTTCATATAGACTAATATCAGCGAACAAGAGAACCAATTTTGAGAGAAACCAGAAGATCCTGATCAGAAAAAATTAATTATGAAAATCTAATTACAAAATCATAAGTAGAAAGTTGGCGTCAGTTCTATTATGGATCTGACAGTTGGTGGTTCCCTTATAAAATGATTAAGGGCAAACTCAAAACTAATTGCGTAGTCCCTAACTTTAAAATGGATGAAAGCCACTTCACGGACACACCACAAGAATCTTTAGATTTTGCATTAAATACTATGCTCCCTGATAATGACATCGAAAACGAGTAACTCATACATAAAACGACTCGTGAAGAAATTGAAGAATGTAAGACACTGGAAGATGATATACCAATAAAGATAGGTGAAGTAAATCAAATAATTAGTAACTTCAAAACTAAAGAAACTCCAGATTTCGATCAAATAAATAATGAAATACTCAACAAAGTATATAAGATTAACCAAAATTTATTGGTTAAACTTTTCAATAAATACTCCTATACTTTCAAAAAATTTTCTAAATATCTATCGTTAAAATACCAATAAAAGACTCAAACAAACCAAAATACATCTAGTCGTATGGTCCTATATCTTTTCTCCTAGGTGTTGCTAAAAATTTTTAGCTACCTCCTAGGACTTCAGGTACCATAAATCTCATGACCTCTAAGGAATCTACCAAATTTTGACTGGTCACGTTCAATTTTATTTCCAATTTCTACAATGATCAACCTTTGGTCCCGATAGGCCAAAATTTGGCAGTGTTCAAGTCGATCAAATATTAAGCAGGAGGTATCTTAAAATTCTATTCAATTTATTTAAAGACTTAAAAAGAATAAGTCTTATCTTAATTCATAAGAAAATTGTTGAAAATTATTAAGTTTGAAATACTTAGTAATTTTTAGTTAATCAGTTTATTTATTTACTAATGAGGAATGTTTATTTCGCACTGACAAACCACATTTCCTCTAATATAGAGAAAAACTTTAATCTAATATTACCAGATCTTAGAGTATTTGTTTATCTAATTATTTTACATGTCTTTTATCAAGTCTGACAGAAATATGTTAATCTGTAATTGATAAATAAAAAATTTCTGGTCGGGATTTGATTATTTCTTGTACTGTATGTCAAATTTATAAAATAAGTTCTCAAAATTACATTAATGAATGAATAAATGATTGATTGAATAATTTATAAATGAAGTGATTTCTAAAATTTACTAATACTGTATACAATGTATATAACTTTCTATTAATCATAATTACATAAAACTTTTAAAAATATCTCAATTATTTCCGTGAGTCTTTTCGACATGAATTTTAAGTGTTTGTCTGGTTTGAAACCTTCGATCACATCCAGGCCAATCGCATCCGAACGGCTTCTCTCCGGTATGTTTCAACATATGAACTTTCAAGTGATCATTGCGTCTAAAACTCCACTCACACTTAGGCCACGAACACTTGTACGGCTTGTCATCTGTATGTCTTAATTGATGATTCTTTAGAGTTTGCTCATAACACGCCTGAATATAAGAAGACTTGTCATTAAATCACATAATTTTAATTCAAATAGTGATGAATGACTTGCCTCATAGTCACATCCGGGCCAATCGCACTTGAATGGCTTCACACCTAATCATAAATTTAAAAATTAACTAAATTTGAAAATTATTATTCATTACTAAAGAAAAGTATGAATCGAGTGAAGATCAACTTAAATACAATGATTTCATTGATAGTGAACGGAAACTTATTCAAAAATAGATTGAAATAGAGTTTTATAAACCTGTATGTGCTTTGCACTCATGAGCCATCAATTGATTTCTCTTAACATAAGACTCATTACAGTCAGTCCACTGACACTTGAATTTTTTCGGTTCTTTATGAGAGTAATGATGCTTTTGTAGATTCAGTTTAGAAGAACATTGTTTATGACAATTAGGCCTATCATCAAAAGTTACAATCAACAAAAATCAATAGGTAGAATACAAGAACATGCATACCAATGACAAGTATAAGGTTTAAGTCCATCGTGAATATCTTTAAAATGTTGTTCTAGTTCATCGCTATTAACAAACGCTGCGCTACATCGCGTAAACTCGCACTTAAATCTTTGAGGATCTAAATGTGTTTCTTGATGTTTACGCATAATCTTTAATGATATGAACAGAGGAAAATTAATTTCTGAGTAAAAGTTTTGTTGATTTTCTTAATTTCATACGCATTTGGAAGCGAACTGTTTTCCACATCCGGGCCAATCACAAGCATATAGTTTTTCTCCCGTATGTCTCCACATATGATTTTCTATAATTTAAATTTATAAATAAATAATTAATAAAGAATTGGTTTAAAACTTTAAGCAGAAAAATTCTAATTCTGTTCAATTAAAACTTTTAGTGAATAATAAATGTATTCTAAGATAACGATATTTGCTTCATAAGTAATCAAAAATAGACTTCAATTTAAACTCAACCTAATAATAAAAATGATAGTTTTAAAATTGTTTCCAAAGCTCATAAACACAATTCAAAGTCTTAAATTGAACTTGGATCCTAAAATATCGATAAATACCTAAGTCTATTCTATCCCTGAAAACGGCTTCACATCCGGGCCATTGACAGCGTTTAGTCTTTTTCATGGACTTGGAATCCAAACTATTTTCTTCTCCCATGACCATAACTTTGGGCTTTCGACCCCTTTTCTTCTTAACTTTTCTACTGGGCATAACTCGAGTCAACTTCTTCTTATTGACTGCATCACTAACACTCTCAGCACTATCACCACAAACACCATCTTCTTCATGAATATCTGAATTTTGGTCCACATTATCGTCATCTGGATCGAGAGCACTATTAATGCTGTTCTCATATATTGTCTCGTTATGTAAATCATTAGTAAAACTAAAAGTTGTCTCTTTTTTCAACTGATCATAAACTGATTTCGAAATATTTAATCTTGTCTTCAATTTTTTCAACTCATTATTCACATTATTATTTGGTGTTTGACCGCACTTACACTTGTTCGCAATTGAAAAACCGATTGCTTTAATATCTTCTAAACTCTTAATCAGTTTTAACATCTTCTTCAGATCTGATCTCAACTGATCTGCACTTGTCTTCAATTGTTCCTTTTCTTGCCGTAAATTCTCATTTTCTTGTCTTAACTTCAGTAATTCTTCATTTACATTCAGTTCACATTTGATTTCTTCTGTCAATATGTCTTCCATTGTCTCAAATTTTTCAGTAGTTTCTTGAGAAAAATCAAAAATTTTATTTAACTTTAAATTTGATGTTTATTTCTTATAAACAAATATTTTATGCGTCAAAAAATCATTGTTTTGTTGACAATGACAGTAGAAATGAACGGAATATTTTCTATAATTTTGTACTGAAAACTGTACTTTTAACTAACAAAATGGATGCCAGAAATCGTAGTATTTATTGCATAGAAAATTCACTCATAAAACTTTACTATTACTATATAACTGTGTCTGACGTACCACAGTTATTTAATGCTTGAAATGTCAATTGATTGTCAAAAACTTTATTTACTATTAGATAGTTGATAGTATTTTTCATTCTAGAAATATTTCATTCGTATTAGTTTAGAGAAAACTTTTCATATAAGTTATCGATTTCTTGAATATTTTAACCGTAAAACAAACAATAATTTGAAAATTTTGGAAATTTTATTCAACTTTTTAAATAATTTCTGATGATAGAAGACATTTTCATATAAGATCTATAGAGAAAATATACTAACAAACTTAATGTACAAAAATGCACTTAAACTTCAAGAAATAAATAGATAACAATGACAAGGAAGCTATCATGACTTATAACTCAATTAACAATCAAATAAATTATCAAATCAATCGTTTAAGAATCGATTGCAAAAGAAAAATATGTATATGTTTCAAAATAATTCGTTAAATACATTGCAAAATAAATATAATCATTAATTAGTGGCATGAGCTCTTCCAGCATGTAATCTTCGGCCTTGTTTTGACTGAAACCGTTGTCCACAATCAGGCCATTCGCAAACATACTGTTTAAGCCCTGTATGTTTCAGCATATGGATCTGTAAGGTGTGTTTCTCTTTGAAAGCCCATTCACAATTAGGCCAGTCACACTTATAAGGTCTGTCGCCAGTGTGTATCATCTTATGGACTTTCAAAGCTTTCGAATAACTGTCAAGTTAAATAAAATTAGACTTTAATTCAAGCGCACATTCGTCACAATCTGGTAAATGAATATATTATATCCCTAGGTCTAGCAAATATGCTGAAAAACGAATTTCTAGGACATTAATAATTTAATAATTCAATATAGACTTCGGGATTTATCACTTACCAAGTCTGAAATTCACATCCGGGCCAATCACACTATTAGAGGGGATAAATTAAATTTAAGAAAAGTAATGATTAAATTATAGAACAATAAGAATGACTCACTTTATTAGGTTTTGTCAAATTATGAACTTTCACCTCGTGAACGATAAGTTGCCGTTTTTCAGTAAATATTTCATTGCAATCCAGTTGTTGACATTTAATCTTTTTGTGTTCACGATGCAATTTATAGACATGCTTTAGTAAATTTGATTTAGAAGAATAAAATTTATCACATCCAGGCCAGTCGCACGGATACGGCCTCTGACCTCCGTGTTTTTCATTGAAGTGTTCACTCAACTGATTAGTCTCAGAGAAATGAGCGTTACATTCATTGAAATCACATTTATAAGGAAAGGGATCTAAATGTGTTTTATGGTGTTTGATAACATATCCTTTCGATGAGAACTGTTTCTGACACCCGGGCCAATCACACGAATATAATTTTTGACCTTTAATTAAATAAAACGAAAATGAAATCAGGCATCGAATAAGTTTTAGAATAGCTCAATTTAAGACCAAAATTTAATAATCATACCTGTATGCCTCCACATATGGTTCGCGAGATCTTCTTTATCTATAGACCAAATAAACCATTGAAGACAAGATAATATTTTAATTGATTTTTAATTGAATTTTGATTACTAAATACAAACCTCTGAACTTTAGTTCACATCCTGGCCATTGACACAAAAGGTTTTTAGCTCTATTTCTATTATTACGAACATATGTAGACTTCGATCGATCCCTTTCGACTTTGACTTTAGTTTTCACTAGTTTTGGTTTCATTTCATTTAGTTTACTCTCAATTTTTTTACAATTATCGTCAATCTTCTCTTCTTTAGTTGTTGTTTCACTTCGCGAACTATTAACATTATTCTTCTTCGGCCGGCCTCTGGATCTCTTCTTTGGTAAATCTAATTCATTATTAAGATTGGAATTATTTTCATCTATTTTCTCGTCAATTTTTTCACAAAAATCGTCGTTATTTTCAAACTTTTTAATAACTATTTTAGGCGTAATTTTAGAGCAATTCTTAATTTTATCAACAAATGAGTTATTACTAGAATTATTAAGTGATTTATTATTTTTTAAGTCTTCATATTTTAGTTTCAAAACATTTAATTTAGTTTTAATTTTGTCTGAATTATAGTTGTTGTGACATTTACATTCACTTATTATTGGCATTAATAAAACACTCATTTGTTCCATAACTAAACACATGTTTCTAAGTCTTTCATTTTCTGAACGCAATTCTATTATCTCTTCGTTTAATTCAATATTGAATTGTTCAGTCATTTTGATTGAATCACATAATAACTAGTGTGCACCTGAAATCATTCTCAATTTAATCACATTTAATATAAACTGATTGACTGCTATGAAAACATTAAATTTGAGCATAATTGATGTTCAAATAAAACTAGAAGTAAACCATCTTTTCATTTATATATGCGCCCAATCGTTGATTTCTATTTGTTTTTAGAAACATTTTTAGACGTTATTAACTTGACATAAATAATTGACGTGAAATTTGTTTATGTTTTTGTTGACATTTAAATAGTTTATGAGATGTATGACAATTTTTGTTTGCATTTAAGACGATATTTAAATAATTATTTAATTGAATATGTGATTAATTATCGGATGTTTATGGACTGAATCAAAATATATTTTATTATAATTTCTACTAATTGTGAATATTTTTGTATTAAATGAATAATATATTAATGTGTTTTAAGTAAACAAATATTTTTAGAGATAATGCAATTGTGAATAATTTTATAAATTTATTTATGTAACCAGAAGAATGGCTGAACAATCAAATATTGAACTAAACAAAGAGATAATAGAATTACGTTTAGAGAATGAGAGACTAAGAAATATGTGTTTAGTTATGGAACAAATGAGTGTTTTATTAATGCCAATAATAAGTGAATGTAAATGTCACAACAACTATAATTCAGACAAAATTAAAACTAAATTAAATGTTTTGAAACTAAAATATGAAGACTTAAAAATGATAAATCACTTCATAATTCGAGTAATAACTCATTTGTTGATAAGATTAGAAATTGTGATAAAAGTACTGAAAAAATTGTTATTAAGAAATTAACTGAAGAAAACGAAGATTTTTACGAATCAATTGATGAAAATAATTCTAATCTGAATAACGAACAAACTAACGACATATCAAAGAAATATTCAAATCGAGAATTGGCTAAGAACAAGAGCATCGAATCTGATATTGATATTGATCAAAACAATTGTTCAGAAATCGTAGATTTTATTAAAGAAGCGAACATCGATCAAATAGAGGCAAATGTGAGAAAAAAATGTCTGAACAACAGAAAACCAATAAGTGATACGAGCAAAAACTTAGATACAAGATCGAAAAGCAACAAACGACGTGATAAAAAACAGTTGTGTCCTTGGGTTGGATGTGGTCTTAGTTTTAGGGATGCTATTGATATGAAGAATCATATGTGGAGACATACGGGTATTCGTTATTAACATTTCGATGTCTATGTCATTTTTTAACGACTAATATATTAATTATATTAATTTTTAGGTCAAAAAGCAAATCGCTGTGATTGGATTGGATGCGGAAAACAATTCACGACATCCAGCTATCTGAGAAAACATCAGAGATTAACACATTTGAACCAAAAGTCAGAGACAGATAACGATAATGAAAATGGTGATAATATATCTAAAAATAAAGTTAAACCCGAGAAACGGTTAATACAGTGCGATTGGCCCGGATGTGAGAAATATTATACTAATAGAAGTAATGTTTTGAAGCACATGAAGAAAAAGCATCTGGAGAAACGGATATATAAATGTCAGTTTTTAGCTTGCGATCAGGCCTTTGTTGATAAGAGACAACTTCTTGTGCATAAAGTTAATGCTCACAACTTAAGTAAACCTAATCGATGCGATTGGCCCGGATGTGAGTTTAGCAGTTGTTATCCTCAGGTATTTGATCCACTAATAATTTGCTAATTAATTCTCATTGATGCTTATTTTATTCAGAAACTAGCAGTTCATAAGTTGAGACATACCGGTAGTAAAGAATTTAAGTGTTTATGGCCTGAGTGCGAATGGAGTTTTAGGCAAAACAGTCATTTGAAGACTCATATGTTGAAACATACAGGAGAGAAGCCGTTCGATTGTGAGGAACCTGATTGTGACCGCAAATTTCAGACTAAACAAGCCATGAAAATTCATTTGACCAGATTTCATAAGATTTATAGTTAAGACTAGTTTTTACTTGATTTGTATATAAAATTTTAATATAAATTTATAAAGTAATAATTATTAAAATAATAATGTAGTGCTTTAATAAGAACTTCTCATTTAGAAATCTCATTAGGGAATAATTAATAAAGTATACCAATATTTTTGAATAGAAAACTACTATTCGAGGAGTTTTACTCCACAAATATGGGACTAAAAATACTAAAATTTTATCCTCTCTAAAATCAAGATTTGGCCAATTATTTAAACTATCAATATTTATATTTAGATTGTTCAATACATAATGACAACTTTTGTACACCTTATGAATGAAGTTCATTCTTCTTTTATTAGTTAATCGAAACGAATCATTCAAATAGGTTTAAGTTTTCTCTAAACGGGTGCCATTAGATTTTCAATCCTTTAAATATGTTATATCATTTCTCTCTAGTCGCATTGACTTTATCTCTCGATAATTACTAATAAAATTTAGAATCGCCTTAGATTTCAACAATTTTTCTGAACTTTGCTCTGATCCCATTTATTTCAATTGATAGCTTCCAATTATATTCGATTTTGTCAATCAATAGGGCAGTAATATTGTCAATTGAATCAATGTTTGAGTGATAATATTATTGATATTTGTTGTGGTCTTAAATATTCATTTGTTTCGATAATTGGTGCTCAAGTTTATGCATAGGATGGCTATTATAAAGAAGAGATTGGGTATAGAAGTTATATTGATAAGTAATTTTGTTTATTAGAATATAATGTGTAAATCGACAGACTGCAATCACTTGATAGTTGGTAGTAATATTTCACTGAAATCGCTCAATGAATCACATTACGCCAGCTGAATCACATATTTAATATATGCTTTCCTTAAAAATTTAATTTAATTTACCTGCAAATAATTCTTAGAAAATTGTAAAAATTGACATATGATCTCGACACTTATCGAAAAGAGGCTGTACTTATAAAATATCTTAACGATATGGTCAAATGAACTGGACAGTTCAATTGGGGCTAGCAGGTTTAAATCTACTTCTCTAACTTAGAAAATTAAAACGGCTTTCATTAAATAATAACTTATGGCCGATTCTCTTTTGACTCTAATTGGGTCTAAGTATCTCAAAGTTTACCGATTTTTTATATAAGCCAACAACAGTTCCCTGTTTAAGCATCTTAGATTCATAACCAAAATTAGTTATGGCTATCCGCACTTCTTCCTTAACTATTCTAGTTAATGTTTTTTGAATCATAATCTTATGCTTTGTATACTGGTTTCTTTCAGTGGTGATTAAGCAAACTACTTCATCTAATTTGTTTTTATTCGTGCCTGTAACTTGGGTTACGACTGTGGACGAGGTGCGACTATGGTTTCATGTTTCACATGAACCGCATTTTATTGACCTTTCTCACAAATCTTACAAGGAAACTACTGATTCACCCCTTGTTGTTGTTGTTGTTGTTGTTCGAAAGTTGTTCTTTCGTCTAGAATACATCCAAAATAAAACTTTTCGAAAAAATGAGTCTTCGAATAAAATGTTCGAAAATTGTTAAAATAGTTACCACAAACGAAATTAATTGAAAATCACAAAGAATAAAGAAAGCATCCTTAAAATTCAGTGGTATTAACGAATACCAAGTTTTTCAATTAGAAAATTTGAAACTTATTCTACCAAGTTTTATTAGCACCACTTCTTGAGTTCTGAATTTTTTCAAACAAGAATATCGTTATTGGAAGTCGGTAGGGACTGGTTAGCAGGAAGAGTTAGCGGAAAACTTTTCAATCAATTCGATGTTTTAATTCCCTGTGAAGGTCCCTGTCCCTTAGAACATGTTTCCCAGAACTTGCTTCCGAGATCCTCTTTGCGAAACTATTTTCTTTGTAATTGAGGTTCCTGCAATCGATACTAAGAAACAATTGCTAACGACCGATTCCTTTACATTATATTGTAAAGTCTGGAATCTTTTATAGGAGCGTGTAAGAAATCAACAAAACTTAAAATATAATCACTGGGTATAGTATAGTTTCGGCTCGGTTTAGAATCGTAATAAAACCCATCAATTCTTGGGTTATCGGGGCCGAGGAGTCCATTTTCGGTGGTCCCAGATGTCGGAAATTAATATTTCGGTAAATATGATTACCCCAATTTTTTTAATCTCGCGCCCAAAATTTTGAATTTTCTTTAGTGTTTTTGGAATTATTTATTATCAGCACCATTAACTTAATAGGTTAAGTTAGGTTGCACCCATTAGCGCACGAGCCACGGCAACAGCTGTTAATTTTTCGGGTGAATTCAGGCTAATGGGTCTAAAGGAGTTCCCAACCTCCCACCCACAAGTGTGATATGTCATTGGACTCAGTTCGTCAAGCTGAACATTATAATACCACACTTGACCACTTCTGATCCTAACCTGACCACTTCTGGGCAACTCCCGATGGGAGTGGCTGACCCTGCCAAGTGATATATCATTGGACTCAGGACATCGAGCTAAGCATTATGATGCCTCACTTGACCAATTATCACAACTAGTTTTCGAGATATCCATCATTGTTTGATTTAGTACCCCATAATGGGTAAACCTGGATTTTCGAGTCGTAACCCAAATAAGCCTGTTATAAACTAAGGGAGAATAAATTAGGTCGTGAAGCGAGCCAACCTACCATACCTTAGTTTAAATCAGGTTTGGTTTGGGTTACGACTTGGTAAAGCCAGGTTTGCCCATTTTCGAAGGGGTAGGTTTTAGTGGCCAGAAGTAATCAGGTTCGGGTTGGAAGTAGTCAAGTGTGGTAGGCAAGATCATCCCGGTCAACAAAACTGATCGAGGTGGATAAAATCCAACCCTTCATCCGCGTAGTATCCACTGGGTTTAGCGAATTCTGGTTTTGGTTTGGTTATGGCATGAGCTCAAAAAGCCAAATATTTGGATTTCCAATTCACGAAATCGTGTTGGGCTACCCACCCGCACGCGCACGCATATTAATATTGTAATAACGTCTTAGTTTCTTAATTAGACCTATATCATAATATTTTTGTAATAACCTATATTTCTAAACTCTAATTTTCATAACTCACCTTATATGTCAACATTTATTACTGACTTAAAGATTACTTTTTGTTTGTACAAAAGAAATCTTCAATGCTTGTCTCAACTGTACAAGTTATGAAGACAGATGATGATAAGCATATTTCATCTCTTAAAACCTACCTAAGTATGTCCTAAATATACAATTTTCCAATCATAGCTAAATGTGCTATTAACCTTGTAAGATTTAGCCTATCGTTGTAAAATATTTTTAACTTAACCCGCTTATTGTTCCTATAAAATGTCGTGTTTTTCCTAAATTTTTCGCTCTTTACTTTAGTGTTAAATCCTGTAAAATCTTATGTCATTTGTATTGTGGTTATGTTAAATAAAGTGCTTATATTTTAAAAATTGATTTCGTACACACTCCTATCAAAGATCCAGACTTTACAACATATATATAGCGCGTGATATATATACGTGCGCGCGAGGGGTATCTAGACCTGATTTTGTCCACATTTTTCTTATGTCCATATCTCCGAAACTACTCATCTCCGACATCTGGGACCACCTTTAATGGAATCATCGGCCCCAAAATGCTTAAAAAAAGCCATTCTTAAAACGATCCTGAACCGGGCCGAAACTATACTATCCCCTATATTTTGTATTTATCATAGACTAAATTTGATGGCTGTCAGTGTTATTGTTTGCCTCCCGAATGGCATAGATTCCAATTATAATATGATTCAACCCCAGTTCTAATTAAAGTATTTTTTTAATTAAAAAAAATTAAATCAAAGGAAAATTAAATAAACTCATATCTTTTTGTCAGGACTATGACGTGATTTATTGTATGCATAGATGCTTGATTGAAGATTGATAATGTAATTGTCGTTAGAGATTTGTTCAAACTCGCAAATTTTCCTTCGAAGCAGCTCTTGAAGCTCTCTTCTGATATGTTTGAGACTTATATTTCTGGAAACTACGTGCAAAAACCTTTGAAACGATGTGCATATCATTATCTGTTCCAGTAGGTCCACCGATAAACATCAGTGATATATACATCGTTTGAAAGATTTTTGCACATAGTTTCCAGAAATATAAGTCTTAAGCATATCGGACGAGCGCTTCAAGAGCCGTGAGGTTATGAAATTTTGAGTATCACTTTAAAAAATTCAATTAACCATATGATAACGAGTGTTTTGCAAACCATTCTTCGATACTAATTGTTGGTTCTAATGAGTTCCTTCGGCATATAATTAGGTTTAGCGAATTCGTAGTTACGAAATTATGACGTAATTTATTGCTCTGGAGTAATTGAAGATCTGATACTGCGCAGTTCTTGGTATTTAAAAGAGGAATTTGACACGAAAATTTTCTTTCATTGTGCGACATGGCCTTGACAGTTACTTGTGCTAATGAAAGTGATTCCAGTAATATTCATTCCATTATTTGTTGGTGCCAAATTTGATATTGAATATGATGTTCAACTATTTGAACCTTTGCCACAGTTAAGTGAACGATTTGATAATTTTTTTACATCCAGGCCCCACCAGGAAGGGGAATATTATGTACATAGTGTATGTGCAGAAGTCCGTGCGCTCATTAATAAGAAATTGGTTTGCCGTTATTTGGTTCGATGGACGGGTTGGGAAGATAAATATAATACCATTGAACCGAAAAGTATTATTGGCCAAACGGCGGCATTTTTTGCATTTAAAAATCCCAATCATCAAACTGGTATTGGATCGTCTAAATACACATCAAGATCTTCTGCACAAAGATTAAGTGACTTGGGAGACTACGTTCGAAATGAAAAGCAATCTCTAAACAAAGTGGAAGCGAAGAATGACTCTCTAGTTAACATCTTATAGGCTTTGTTATTCAAAGAAGAAGATAATAGACAATTTTCACGAATCGTAGGATTTTATTGGTATTGGAATGATGCCTTATGTAATATATTAATGATTATTATGTTTTAGGAAAAATTGCTTTGACGTATTTGTAAACGAGTTGAAGTTTTTCAAAGATTTTTATTCGCAAATTCAGGATTCGATACCACAGCACATTGTGCTTTACGACAAAATTGTCGGAAATCCTATTGGTAGAAATTGGAAGTTATTTCAGAAATTATATTGATCCGAAAAGTACTCTTTAGTTACATCAGTCCGGTGTTTGGTAGACAAAATATCTTTGTTGTAAACACTCGTATTATTATTTTATTAGCGACTTCGAAAGGCCTCTATGGTGCAGAACGTTCCAAAGATTCCCACGGAGTAGTCTTTATTGTCGTTAACGAGATGAAGAGCCGCTATTGTAATATATAACTACCTATTTTTGTGAAAGACTAATACATATACGCCTATATTGCTACAGATTACTATTAGGATCCGTTAGACTACCAAATAGCGGATAAAAGACCAGTCTCTATGATTATCGACGCCTTTAAAAAGATGAAGAATGCGATTGGTTGACAAACTAATTCAAAAGATTGTTTGGAAAGATGTTTAATGGAAATTGTTTCAATAAACAAGAAGACTTTATCTCAAAACATATCTGGGCACAATTTGATCCAATATCACTAACACCAGTTTCTATTTAATGTAAGTTTCTCAATTTTTTACTGCTTTCATTGTAGATATATGTTGTTTTCAAATTTAAGGATTCACATTACTTTCTATCCATTTGAAATAGATTTACGTCGTCTATATGCAGTAGAGTTTAAACTCCGAATATAAATAACATGAAAAGCAAATGTTTCTTTGGATTGATCTATAAACTTTTACAAGTCAAACGCTAAACAATCGTATACAGAGGATGTTATTGTCGTTACAACAGTAATTAGAGAATTTACTTTCCAAACGCAAATCTTTCAAACTCAAAACAAATTTTTCTTCCATTTTATTAAAGACAGTATTAAAACATGAATAAACACAAATATTAACTTTATAATAAATATAAATTAATAATGATATACAAATACTTTATATATGATTCATTATAAACACGAATAAAGCATAAGTTTTATAGATAAGTTTTCAGACTAAAATTTTTCAGTGTTAAAATCACATGAAACAAAATCTATGCTCAAGACCAAAATCACAATCTTGAACAGAGAAAGGAAATTCTCATCTAAACCTACTGCTAAGCATCTACCTAGGATGCATTAAAGGATTCGGATATTAGTTCAGAAATCTCAAACGATATTTTGGGCAAAGGTTTTAAAACAATACCGAGCGATTATGAAGTTACAAATGTTAACTCATGTAGTTCTATGAAATTTACAGCTAATGCAGGACTTGATACAAAACACACTTGTAACACGAAGCTCAATGTTGTTGAGAGAAGAAACATAAACGATACAAAAGTTAATACAGAAAATAAAATCATACCGTTAAATGATTTGGGATTTGATTGTCTGGAATCGGATATTACGAACACTAGAACCTACTCTAAAAAGGATTCGAATGTCTCACATAGGATTTAAATAAAATTTTATCAAACTTTATCAAAGTTTATAGAACTTAATCTACTTATACTTTCAGCAAGACAAAAAAATTCTAACTGACTTCATGAAAACGGAAAATTTTCAAATACAGTCAAACTCGTTCAGCCAAATATTGTACTCATCGATTTCCGAAATGCTGATAAATCCTGCTCCTATTGTCAGTACATTGAGCGAAGATAAATCCAAGAAACTAAAGACTACAGAAATAATCGTATCAACTGATGAAATCATATCACAAAACAAGTTTTTGCTGTCGGTTGGAAACTCAATTGAGTTTAATAAAAACAACTCAAAACTAGCTCCGCATACAATTTCAAGTTCGCATATTACACCAGTTATTACGGAGGTAACTGAGAGTGTGGATCCATATCGTCGTTTTGAAATTATATAATCCCACCTCAAGAAAAATTATGAAAAAAGTTTTGAGAAAAACACATTTGAAGTTTGAAACAAACTACAAAATTTTCGAAGAATTTCAATATATCAAATAAGAGGTGGATATGTTCTCTCGAAAATTAATTTGTCAATATTATTTCATACGTTTCGTGTAAACATGGATTTATTAATATTTAGAGAATTGAATAAGTATTTTGGCTTTAACTTTAATTTTCTTAAAAATTTTGGGGATTATACTGTACTATCGCATATTAGTCTATTTTTACTAGCTTTAATTCTTATAGAGTTTCTGATGATGACAAGCTATTTAGTATTTGAATTATTTGTTTAGCTCAATCAATCAGATATTTAACGTAATCACAAGAACACGAATGTTCAAGATCTCTCAAAATATAGAATGTTTGTAGATCGTGTCCAATGTTTTAAGAACTTATAACTCCAAAGCTATAGATAAGGACGCCAGAAATCGGGGCCGCCCGAATTCTTTTGTCAATTAAGACTTTCAGGGGACACTTTAAATATAAATACACACGTATTAAGGGGTATTTTAAACCTCATTTAGTTTCCTGAATCTGATGCTTTTGCCCGAATACCCTGAAATTGAGATTCTGATCCCGAAATTTATGGTTTTATGAAAATAATAAAAAATATAATAATCGCCAGTCCTATCAAACAGTCTAAGAAAGTTTTTAAAAAATCTTAACTTAATTAAATTCATAAAACCTAATGATTTCGATTAGAGACTTAAAAGATTTTATGCGCATTTAACATCAGCAGAAACCGAGAGATCTTTCTCTAGATTTAAGTAATTTTTAACTGATTGAAGACTTAATTTTACTGTTGAAAATATTCAAAAAATAAACATAATCCATTTTAATAGTTATATTGAAATACATAATTGCATTGAATTTATGATTATTTAGTAAAATTTGAAAATTTTGAGAAGAATATATCAAATTGTAAGATTTTTCGCCTCGAATTTCGCCCCTAAAATGACTTTTATACGCCCCTGAGCCCTGCCACTTCTATACCCCGAATTCTGCGTCCCTAGTCATAAATTTATGTGATCCTCGTCATGTTATGAATAGTGAAGCCCATTGGTCCGAAATCTTGAGCTTCAAGCTCGAGCTTCTATAAGCGCAGCTCAAAATTGTTGAGCTTTGAGCTGAGCTTCTGTCAAATTTGGCCTGAGCTGCGCTTGTACTAAGAAGCTCGGGTCCAAGCTGCGAGCTATGCTGCTGAGCTTATGTTAAAAATTAAAAATTAAAATAATGAACAGTAATCTTTGTAACAGGTATTTATTTCAAGTTATAATGAAGTATTTGCACGAAAATATATGAATTTTGATCGTAAAGTTTGAACAATGAATTCAAATTTCGACATCTGTGTCATCTATCAATGATTGTGAGTCTTCTGATTGTATTTCATTTTCTTGTAAAGTCATGTTGGAAACAGTTTCAAACAACAATTTTCTCTTATATTGAATAATTATCAAAAATTACTTGAGATTATCTTATTTTGAATATAAAGATGTTTAATCAATGAATAGAAATAATATTACTTTTAAGGCTTAAAACTTTATTAATTCTCTCTTCAAATAAACAGTTACTGCACTAAATTTCAGTTTAAATTGAAATTTATTTTGAAAACACTGATTCATAATTTAGAAATGCATCTCATCATTCAATTCGATAGATCTAATTTAATATCTAATTTTCTAACATAAGAGAAGCAATTCAACAATCATTACTATTTTACAGTGAATACTGCTTTTTGCTTTATTAAATAAGTCGGTTTCAAATGAGCTGAGCTCGAAGCTCAACAACTTGAGCTTAGGCTTGAGTTTGAGCTTGAGCTGCGCTTCTTCATCATAGCATGAGCTTGAAGCTCGAGCTTATAAGCTCGAAGACAGCTAAAATTGAGCTTCAAGCGCAGCTCAAAGCGCAGCTCAGCTCAAAGCTAGCTTATGCTCTTCACTGGTTATGAACGTGATGCTCGAAGCAGTGAATGAAGCAATAACTAGATCTCAACTGAAATGTTAAATAATTCTCTTTGTTCTAAAACAAAGTTAGAAATAACTACAAGCATTTATTTTTCTTTAAAGAAATTATTGTTAATAATTTATTTTTAATGTAGGAAATATATCTTTAATTCTCTTAATGAGATAATAATAAATCATAAATTTGATTGATTTAGATTTAATTGAATAATTCTCTCAGCTTCTCTCAGGCCAGAAGCTCTGGCCCCATGAACAGTGGAAAAATAACTCCGAATCGTTGCTTCACCTGCAAATAGTAGTCTGGGTTCATTTTTATTCGGTAGAGGGTCAGCGATGGTCTCGTAATCATTAGCCATTGATTTTGTAGTGGGAAAACTGTAAGATCCACGAATGAATGGATTCGTGCACCAATTTGTCTTAATAACAGAATCAGGTCTCGGTATTGAATGATCTCCAGTATACTAACGCAATAGTTTGGTACATTTATCAAGTATTTCATTATCGTCATCGAGTTCAAGCTGTTGAGTTTCTGCCCCCGAAACCCACGCTTGGATTACATTTGGATTATTTTCAACTTCTTTAAAGCCACTTATTTTATAAGACCAATGATATCCTATTTTAAGATCATCATTATCTCTTGCAAGCTTAAGGTTCCCCAAAGTTCCTGGTTGCCAAAAAGGGCTGCTGTAATACAGAAACATTTTCCCAACTCTACCAAAACCCACTCGATTGATGGCATCCACTTTATTTGTTGATAGACTTGGATTAAATAATTGCTTATGATATGCTTTAAGGACACCAAGTGAAGTGGTCACAATCACATAGTCGGCTCTTATAATTTGTGCGTCATTTGAAAGAGTTTTAACCTTGATGCTGATGGGATTTGACTCCCAATTAATTTCAACAACTTGATGATTAAGATAAATATTGTTGGGACCCACTTCTTCCGCAATTTTATTGACGATTTGCTGAAAGCCTCCACTGACTGTTACATCACTTGGTATTTCATTATATGCACCGTAACCCCAAGAAGACACCAAATTAATATCATCACCAGCATGACAAGACATAAAATTTCAAAAAATAATTATAGACTCCGTAAGCTATTTTTTGGTCACCGGGCGAGTACGTGTCTATTAATTCCTTAACCTTTTCATCCATGAATTGAGCGAAAGTTTGTTTACCAGGTTCTTGCTTTAACTTCATTGTTTCATATTCAATTTGGCGGATTTTATTAAATATTTCCAATGATAATTCTTGATCGATTGCTTCCCCATTACTACTAAAAACGAACCTACTCTTCGATCAGGAACTTTTAAAGGTAAATCAATGAGTTTGTATTTGTTCGCTAAGTTGAAAACACAGTTGGCTTTATTTGTGCCATGAATCCAATTTGCGCCCAGCTCAACACTCCCACTGCCAAAACTTACAGTATAAATTCTTCCGCCGATTCTAAATGAAATGAATTAATGAAATTCTAAGAAAATCATTAAAATTTCATTAAGTATGTTTCTATCTGTGTACCGATTTTGTGCTTCGAGGACTGCGATTAATTTGAACCCATTATTAATGAGGTGTTGAGCTGCTGAAAGACCTGCCATTCCAGCGCCAATGATGACAACATTATGTGTTAAAGACATTATTACTATATTTTTAAAACTAAATCAATAAAATTAAAGGTTGACTTAAGGATAGAAAACACAATTTTAAAAATACTCGTTACTGATTGCAAATCGTTTGTAATCTTCGTTTGCAGCAAATTTATTTTTGATTCTAAAAATGACTCAATGCTAAAATCAGTTGTTGCATCCAATGCATAAACACATGCAAGAGTTAATTATGGATTAATATAATAATTTCTTTTTATAAAAGTATTTGTTAATAAATCTTTACGTATTGATTCACTTTGAAGAAGGTTTAGCTTCTTTTAGACTTTAATATAAGCTCAACAAATCAAAGACATGATCACGCACTTATATATCTTTAGTCTTGTTTTAGATTTACTCATTCTTTAAGAGTCAACTTAAGGTTCATGGTAAAATAAATAGATATTTTATCAGATCTCGCTAACTGACAAAATAGAAGCTTTCATCTGTCTTGATAACACTTCAGTAATTATCAGTTTTAGTGTACGGGTAAGGCAGTTTTAATAGAGAAAAGTGCATGAAAATAGATAACACATCTCACATTGAAAAACAACATGTGAAGTATTACTATATAGTTCTCAGTAAAAAAATGAAGAGTAACGTGTGATTTTGATTAAAAAATTCGGGGTAAAATTGTTGCTTTTCATCGGTTAAAATAAAACAGATGTTCCATTGCTCAATCGAGTGGAGTCTAATTCTTCATTATCATGTCCTTTATAATCTATAGCGATCCTATAATAACGGTATACAAATAAAAATTCGCAGTAATTTTGGCCCAGAATTTCTCTGTAAAACCGTAAATAATTATTTATTTGGTTATTTTTCAGTAGTCGAATTTATCCTTTATTAATTTATAGAATTATCCTTTCATTTATCTATTAAACAAACAATTATACATAAAATTATAGAAAATAATTCTGAACAAACTCTCTTGGTGTTAATTCATATCGATGTTTTTGTAATAAAAAGCTTTAATTTACTATAATTAATTTCATTATTGTTAGGAATGGTAATCCTATTAATAAACGTATGTCATTTTAACTCTCATTATCCACATAATATTTTTACAGAATTATATATCTCTCACAGTGGTATATGAAAGGAAATTAGAATTTTAATAAAATTTCATAAATTAAGAGTACATTCATATGAATATGAATTTCATTACGTTTCTTTTCATTATTATATCATGAAAATAGACATTCTCATAGTTTTCAATAATTGAAATTCCAATAATTTAGATCTCAATCTATCATTTTAACTATTCAATAATTGTTCATGACTTAACGGCATTGCTTTGATATTGTGTATTAATATAATAGAAATAATAAACACCCTCACGTGTAAAAATCACTTTTGAGGAACGTCTCTTCATTACATAAACAAGTATCTTTTGCATCAATTTTGACTCTTTTTGATTCATGAAAGTATAGTTTTTAATGATTGCTTCTGTAGTTATTCAAATCATTCTAAATTTATTAAATAAATTTCATTGCAAACTAAAGAGAGAAACATTTGTTTTGCTTTCAAAGTTCAATTTTGGGTATCCAGTGTTTATAATAACTTTTAAAAATTCTCTAGACTGTTTTCCGATCAATTTTAGCTTCAACTAAAAAGTTTATAAAATTTCAAAATAATAATTAAGATAGGAAATGGAAATTTCCTTCAAGTCGCATCAGACCGAAAAAATAATTATAAGATCCTATTGAAAGATGAAATATATAATCATTATTGTGGCACAAAAATTGAAAGTTCACAAAATTCAGAATTGGTTCAAGATTAAAGTGTGTCCGCATGCTTAAGTTTATGCGTCTTTAAGTTACTGAGATTGGCAGTCTTAAACTCACAACCGGGCCATTCGCATGTGTACTGTTTATTTCCAGTGTGAACAGCCATATGTTTATCAATATTAGTCTTACTATTAGTTTCATATTTGCACTCAGGATAAGTACAATGATGTTTGCGGTCAGTTCCGTGTAACTTACTGTGAACTAAGAGATATCTTTTGGCACTAAACCTTAATCGACATCCTGGCCAAACACAAGCATAAGGCTTTTCACCCGTATGTGTATTGATGTGAGCTTTGAGACAAGACTTTTTTATGAATTGTTTGCCACAACTGTCCCAATCACAAACATATTTACGTCTTTTGGTAGGATCATGAGTCTGCTTATGTTGTCTGAGAGAGTCAGGATTTCTGTATGATTTTTGGCAGTCATTGAAATCGCATTTAAATGTGTATTGTTTATGCGAGTATTGGTGTCTTCTCAAATTGTTTGCTGTGAAAAAAGTTTTACCACAATTGTCTGAGGAACAGATATATGGCTTAAGACCTTCGTGTTTATTCATATGCTTTTTAAGCATGTAATTCTCTTTGAATTTGGCGTCACATAAGTCACAAGTGTGTGACTTATTCAGAGCTTTCCGTTTATGGGATCTCTTATGATTGTTGAAGTCTCTCTTGTTTTTAGTGCTGAAATCGCAGCCCTCTATATGACATTTGAATTCATGTAAACTGGATATAATGTTTACTTGTTTATTATGAAACAGCTCTGAATGTATTTGAAACACATGTCTCCTTAAACTACTTCTAAACTTAAACTTAGCGTCACATCCATTTTGATGACAACTAAACTGTTTAAGTGTGGAATGTCTAATTTGATGATCTCTTAAATATTGTTTAATAGAAGTTTGATAACTACAACCAGTGAAATTGCACTTAAACTTAGGCTTTCCGTGAATTACTTTGTGATGACTCAATGATTCCGAGTATTTGTAAGTGTTTCCACAACCAGAATAATCGCATTTGAACTTTTTCAGTAAGAAATCGGATTTATTTTCCTCTTGTTGTTCCTCATCACTAGAATCAGTAATATTTCGATCGTGTTCGCATAGATTTGATTTTGCTCTGCATTCATTTTGATGATTAACACGTTTTTGACTTGATTCTGGCTCAACTTCTATTATATTTTGAGAACTAGTACTAAAACTCAAATCTTCATCAACTACTTGTGTACAAATATTTTGACGCTCTTTTTCGAAACTATCAATTGTTGAACCAATCACTTGTTTGTCAGCATTTTCTAAAAATATCACAAAAATAAGTAATTGATGAAAACAATCGAACCTGGAGTGAGTATAAGCATCGGTTTTATTACTCATTATCTTACTGTTATCTCTAATATCCTTGTTATCACTATCTATAGCATTTGGTGAATACGAGTTATCAAGTTGATTACGAATTCTATCATGACCATCATTATTTTGTTCGATTAATTTACAATTACTTATTATATTGTTTTCTACTTTTACTGAAGATTTTTCGTTCAAATCACTTTGATGAACACAAACTTCTGAATTAACTTTGATTGAGCGTTGATTCTGATGAATATGAGCAGTTTTCTCTGCGTTTTGTTTATTCGTATTTGATTTTTCAATACTTGCGACTACTCCTGAAATTTTAAGACTAGATTTAGTTTTATAAGCAATTCAATACAAACTTAGGTACCGTTTCGTTTGTCATTTATGTTGAAAGTCCTATTATTTTGCAATACATTTAACTTAATTTGACACAACTTAATACTACTTAATCCCAATAATTGTTGTTTTGCTGTATTTTCTTTTATTAATTTTTGATTACTATTTGATGTATTTTCATCTATGACTTGTTGTAAAAAATAGTTATATTTTTGTAAACAACTTGATAACAATTGAAATCTAACTAATTCAGATCTCAATTCATTATATCCACGAATCAACTGTAATATGTTTTTCAGTAAGTCTTCACGTGATTTAGTAATCAATTTACGAGACATTTTAAATAAATAAAAGTTAAATCATTTGAAGCCAAAAATGTACATCAACTCAAAAATTATTCTATTATAAAAGCACGACATTTAACTGTATTCAACACATAAAACTCAGCCTATTAGCAACACATTTTGTTCAGTTCAAACTTTGCTTCAACGTTCAAAACTAGAACAAACTTTTATATTTCATATCAGATAATAATCTGACTATTCATTGATTTTTATACTTATAAAGCACATAGTTTTACTTATTCAGTTTCGCTCTATGTTTTATAATCAATTTAACAATCAAAGTTTTATAAATCCTCATTGGAAGTAAGTCATTACTCATAAGCTTAGTGCAGGTTGGCTTTTTCTATCTTTCACTTTGCCAGTTACCTGTTTTCCTGAGGCTGCATTCTAGAAACTTTGCAGAATTAGCACCATTGCAAGAGTGTGTAATGCGATTCGTTTGAGAATATTATCTTGGATTTCAAAACATTTTTATTTTGGTGTCAACTTTAGACAAATTAATATACGTGTATTTGTGGAGTAAAAGCTGTTCACCACATAAGGGTTGCATTCTCTACACAAATATGAATAACCGATTGATAGCCAATAATTTTCAAAAATAATATAATGTAATACTATAGAAAAACTTGAAATATAGTTTGTTGCAATTTTAATCCTAAGAGTTTTACCGAAAAATGAATAGATATTATAATGAGACACAATTTTTCACACAATAGTATTTATTAGAAACTTAAGAATTATACTGAAAGTATAGAATAATTTTAGCAGAGTTTTGAGAGTTTTATTAGTAGTATATTTACAACCATTATAATCAAATTTGTATTGTTTTGTCAATAGATATGTTCTGCTATAAATCAGTAAACTAGAATTTGATGCAAAACTTATACATTCAGACCATGAACATAAATACGATTTTTATCCTGTATAGGCATTCATGTTATCTTTCAAAACAGATTTTAAACAAAATGGTTTTTTCACATCCACTCCAATAATAGACAAGTTTTAACCGTAAAGTTATGTTGTTCGTAATGGTATCTCATTTGAGTTTCGGTTATAAATGGTTCAAACAGCCATTGAAACTACTAACATATGAATCTATGAGTTTCATGTGAGCTTAGATTTTGAAGCTTTTTCTCCAATCAATTATGTTTTATTTAATTTTTTCACTATTTAATCATATGTTCTCTCCATCTCTTTTGACTACAAAAATGACAAATGGAGAGCAGAGATCAAAGTCATAAGAAGAGCAGAGCCAGATTTCAATCAAGTTTACAATCAAAAAATAATAAATCATTTTAAAGTCAATGTTTTAAGAGTGTCAAGGAATTGTGTACTTTATATGAGCTCATATAGAAATGTTCACTTGCGAACAGTTAATAAATAGAAGACAATTGTTATTATGTGATGACAAAAATATAGATCGTGTGGGAAAACACGATCTAAATGTTAAAAATCTTTAATCAAAAATTAAAAGATGCAAATTTGACTGAATTTATCTTTTAAAGTTATGAATATTTCAGACAAGATACGAATAAAAACAAATAAACTATTGTAAATACACGTTTATTGCACTAATTGAAAAAATGAACGTTAACAATTAATTGAAATTTAAAAGCATTTCAAATTTATTCAAAATGATTAAATACATGAATAACTTAAGAATATATTTCTAGCATTTGATCGCATAAAAATGTGAAAGATATTGATTTTAAAATAATTTTTTTAAGAACTTTCTTCAGAAATTATTCTGAAATATTTGTTGCTTTAAAGTGAATTTGAGTTTAAATCATACGATATGTAAACTTTCCGTAACTTCTATAAACATTTAATTAATACCGTTAGCTATTCTACGAAGCAAATTGTCATCAATTCCTGTGTCTTATTCAATATGATATATACATTTGACATTCATTTCCATGATGACGGAATATAATTAGTAATATTTATGTAATTATTATGAACAAACACAAATATAAGTAGTCTAAACAGCCAAAATATCAACGAAGTGAACGCGTTTTCGTGACTATCTTTATTATACATTCATCTAGTTTTGGTGCATTTATGTAATGTGTATGTGATATACAAATGCTTAAAATATTGTAAAAGCTTGTTTAAAATTATTTTTATTTCAGTCACGTTCGTATGACTGATATATTTAGTAAGCAGATAATCTTATAAAAAGTGGCAAATGTTACACAATAGATCTGTTTGACTTGATTTATTCTAATTTTCTAACAAAAAGTAGCAAATAATTCGTAGAGCTTATGAAGCAATGACTTTGCAAATAAACATAAATGACTAAATGATTGCAAAAAATAAATTAAATGATCACTTTTATTATACTATATTTGCGCGAATTGGCCTCAGCATGCAATAAGGAGTATATTATTGTAAATCACACTCTGTAATAATGCTTTATAAGTTAAGTTTAGGTTAGGTCTGGCTTCATCTATATAAACCCTAGCTTTACGGATATGTGAGTATGATTTGCAACAATATATACCCAACTAAGCCCACGAATTTAATTTAATCTCAAGTTTCTATTAGATTCTTATTCGTTTATCGGATAAAATAATGAATGACTCATCAGTGTTGAGCACAATTTATTTGTGTCAAGTCTGGAGTCCACTCAATCATGTATTGTTCCAGATGGCTAACGCATTCCTTCTGTTATCATATCTGGCCACTAATACTATTTATGGTTTATTATACTTGAGGTTATGTCTAACAGTCGGTTCACTTTTTTTTGGAATTTGGGGTTGGACTGTATTGTGTGCTGTAGACACTCTTATTTGGAACATCATCTTCACTATCATTAATGCTCTTTACCTCATTTCAATCATTTGGAAATTCCATCCATTTATTAGGTCTTAAACATAAGTTTGACAAAATTTTTAGTTTTTAAATGTCATGAAATCAGAGACTTATAAGTCCGATGGTTAAGGGGGAGGGTGAGCTTTAGGAAAATCTCAAGATTGTAGCTTACGGTTCTCTGAAGATTTTCATCATTTCTATAAGTTGCTGACCAAGTCTTCAAGTTCTCAATTCTAGTCCTCTTATTCACATAGAATGTTGCCATTTTGAGTCAATATAGCTCAAACTTTAATATTTCTTTTAATGGAGAAATCATTAAGTGTTCAAACTCAATTGGATAACCGAGATTCAAATTTTGTTAGTTACTTCTAAGCCCAAAACCCAAAAGATACCTAATTTCTCAAGATCTCTGTTAGATGGTCAGTTTACTTACACCCCAATCCATGTTCATCTTTGGATGAAATCCTCATTAATAGTTGTATTGACAATAGGTTTCCACATGATGTAGAAATGGTTTACAGATGTCTGTTTCAACCCTTACACGTTCCGAGAAATTCATTTAAGAAATTGTATCTAAGTTCTCGAAAAATTCAAACACTCAAATCGAAAGAAATTTATGCAGTAGAAGGTCAAACTTCAGTCGGCAAACTATCGCTTCTATTATCTGGAAGCGTATCAGTAAAACGTAGTGGAAAGACATTGCATATTATCGATTGTCACCAATTTCTTGATTCTCCCGAATGGTTTGGTGTCGAATCTCATGAGACATATCTGGTTTCAATTGTTGCGTTAGAAGAATCTCGTCTACTAGTTTGGGATAGAGACAAACTGAAACTTTTAATGTCTGGTGACACCTATTTGCAGGTAGGGTTTTCCACTATTCAAAACTTGATCTAGAGTCTCAAAATTTACGGACATAACTTTTGACTCAAGATCATTGGCTCATCTTGAAATTAAACCTAAGGATTTTTTCTTTCACCAAATCTTTAAGCAGTTTTTATGTCATAAAATTAAAAAATTCAAAGATATGATGATTTTGGAATAAATTTTTAAAAAATTCTAATGTTGGTACTCATCGTGAGTTTGAATATCCTCAACATATTATTTCAACCATGAGTTATTAGATTAGATAAACCAGAGCTTAGATTCAAGAACTTGGGAAAGAGAGTACCCTTTGTGATTTTCTTTCAATAAAATGTAGCAACTCTATTTGTAGGCAGTGCTCGACAACATTCTAGGCAAAGATGTGGTCAAAAATTACTTTCGATCACCTATTCGATGGCTAATCAACAATTGAATGCAAACGAGCAAGCAAAACTTATATTACCATCAAATGGCGGTGTAAATCAGCTCATCAAAAGAAATTCAATTAATGGCAAGGGTTTGTCTACTAATTTGATGTGGTTTTTTGATAAAAACTAATATTAATTTATTATTTTTGATTTCAGATATTAATATGAATTCTTTTGGGATTTATCTCGAATTACAGAATCTGATACCGAAACATGTATTTAAATCGATCATACTCTAAATTCTGAATTAGATACAAATTTCGTAGGTTAATCTAAAATTTTAAATGGCTTAAATTTGATTCAATTCAACTTTTGAAGTCATCGATAATTCAAATAAGAAACCAAACGGAATATTAATGAAGATATGTTTATTGAATTAATTCATTTTTAGTGAATGTTAGCAATAATTTATTTGAATTTAGAACTCATTTCAAAACACATATTATCAATATTCACGTAAAAATAATCGATAAATGGTAGAAGTTTGCTGTTATGTCATAACTATAAAAAGCGCATCAATAATACGTGATTCGAATTTTAAAGAAATTTGTATCAAAATTTATAATATTTAATTTTGACTCATTTAACTTCAATGGTATCGATAATTCAAATGAAAAAATCTTCAAAAATAGTATTTTATATTTAAGTGGAAATATATTTCTATTTTACTAATTGAAAAGTCAAATATTAACTGTAGTTAGATCGTTAAAATTTGGTCACAGTAGTAGATATGTGCTTCTGGACCTTAGCACTCTAGACCAGAGAGGATCAATTTGTTTTAGTGATTAACAGTAAATAATTTGCCCATTTCTCTATTTGTTTCATAGAAAACGGCAATTACTTCTCGTCTCTTGGCTTTTTTAATTAATAAATAATTTATTTGAAAGACAATCTCAAAAAATTAAAATATGTAAATAACTAGCAGTCTCTAAGATACAGTTTGACTCGTGATTTTTTCAATTAACCATAAATAGCGGTGTTTTGAATAGTTTTATTCATTCACATTAATGTTCACATACACCATATAATACGTGTTATGTATTTATATATAGTATAGTGTTTCTTGTTGATATAATGTTTTGTTATGTATTACTATATTATGTATTATATAACTTTGTGCGTATAACGTGTTATAAGTAGAAAGTTTCAATTTAACATGATAACAAAGCATAAAAAGTGGTCCCCAAATCCCTTATTACTGTAACTCTTAAAAGTGAAACTTTGCGCAATAATGTAAATAAACAAATCTTTTGAAGCACAACTGAGTCTCAACTCTGTTTAGCAACTATTTTGTTAAGATGGCTGCAAGACAGGTAGACCTAAAGGAAATCTACATCAAGAAGCTGCACGATGCATTTGCAGCATCCAAAGGGAAGATGGACATGATGACCGACCGCATCAAATCAATACGAAAGAACTGGAGTAAGTACATCATTTAGTGCTTTTTTAGAAAATCTTTCTAATGTTTCTTTTCCAGAGATCATGTATAAAGAAATGGAGAGACTGTGGCCTGAAGGACTAGATGGTTGGATGCCTGATGAAGAAAGATTAAGAAAATGTCTCTTCGTGACGATTCTCCCAAAACCGTTTGAAAGTATGCCAACTGAAGTTTTAACAGTAAGTTTAATTTTTTTTCTTAAGTTTCTCAAAGTTTTTCTAATACATTTTTTTGTTTATACAATTTTTTATGAAAAACAAACGATAGAACGTGAGCTTAGGGAAGCCGAAACATCAGAACTCCGAAGGAAAAAATAAGAAGAAACGACTTCCTGTAAGCGGTCGAAATAAAAAATCATAAACTCCAAA
This sequence comes from Archegozetes longisetosus, assembly GCA_018873245.2. Lineage (NCBI taxonomy): Eukaryota > Metazoa > Arthropoda > Arachnida > Sarcoptiformes > Trhypochthoniidae > Archegozetes > Archegozetes longisetosus. The sequence goes on along the minus strand of JAEMBT020000009.1, from coordinate 2,234,857 downwards.
GGAAGAGAACTTGCGTCAATTGGTAAAATGACATTTTTATCTTTGTTTTTAAGACTCAGAACATTAATTCTTATATTTCTTCAGCAGGTGTGGCCAACCAATTGTCAGTTGAGTCGGCTAGTGGAACAATTGGCCATTCGGGTTCTGGCAGAGACGGATGTACAGAATTGGAGAGATACTAGTTTCTCATTGATTCTTAAGATTCCGATTTTCAATTTATGTTTCTTCAAAAAAATAATAACTTTCTAATATTCGTTATCAATCCAGCAGAGGAGAATTCGGAAGTTATTGTGATCAGCTCTTCTAATTGCGGTTACGAACTTAGTGGCGTTTCAATTTTGTGGACGAATTCAAAAGTGAAGCATAAATTTAATTTTTAAACTTTGACATTGAATCGATACAAGCTATTCCTAAATATAAACAAAATTCACTTTTATGGATTACAACTTTTTAAAGGTCTACCCTTTTATGCAAATGTAGTTTGATTAATGCAAATTAGTCTACAAAACATTTTTAATTGACGTTTTACTATAATCATTAAATAACATGATTTATAATTAATTGAATGGTACAAACATTTGACTCAAATGTGTTGACTAAACAATAAATATCTAATCCTAAAAATAATAAAACTATTTTTCAACAATTTGAATCATTATGAAGAAATCGAGATTTATGATGAAATATCAGTTATCTTCAGGAAAATCATTCCAATAATAGCAATGATCTTCATGTTAGAAATTACAACAATTATTATCTTATTTAAATGTTTTAAAAGAAGTTTTTTTAAAGAAAATTAGAGAATTCTTACTTCATATTCACGAAAATAGTTAATAATAAATAATTTTCAACAATAAAATCCAGCTCTTTTTTGACCAAATCTTTCAATGAATAACATCAACTATAAATTGAGAAAAAACTTTATATATAACTTCTTAACTGATAGATATTTACTTTTATTTTTCGGTGATTTGATAGAATTGTTCCACTTAACGAAATGAAACAATTATTCAATAATTTATATGACTTATTTGCTTCAAAATGAATCGAAATGGCGGTGTTTACGGTGAACATCTGACTCAACACAAATGATATTACGACCATAATTACAAGAATTCTCATCATGAAAGTCATTCTTCCGAAAATTATACAATAAGTTATGGTACTTATGAGTGTCGTTGACAGAATCCAAGTCCAAAATAAAAATTTCGACCAATAATTTTTATTATATTCATCGATTTCTGAATAAATAACGTTCAATGATTTGATAATCTTATATAAGTTCAATAGTCTATTATTTTTTTTTTCATTTTTTCATTAATAACTCTTAGTTTAATTTTTAAGTAATAGCAAATTATATATAAATAAATCAATTGCCATAAAATAAAATTAAACATATGTATTACGCTTATGTAAAAAAAGCAAACTATATGGAACACCCAAAATAATAAACTTTACAACTGAAACTTTATGACCAAACGAAGCTAAAGATATTAATAAAGCCAATAGAGGGAATACTAAATTTGAATAGACTTCACAAACCAGAAATGATACTTTGGACACTTTAATCATTTTATAAACATCTACTTCATTTGTGAGACCAATACTTATTGGCGAAATCAAACCAGATAACATTTCAAATGGCTTAAGATGTGAGGGTTTTATATCATTTTTATAATTGTAATAATGAATTAATTGTGATACAAGTGCTAAAAATGCTGTTAGATATATAGCAATATTCATATGAACTCTAACATTTATGAAGTGAGGAAAATCATCAATTAATTCGAGTAGATTTGAATCTTCATCTGACAATAGTGATGAAATAATACATCTAACGATTAACTGTATAAAAATTATTAGCACATACATAGGACTATAAAATTTACTCCTTTTGACTGATCCAACTGGATATAGAGACAATCCTATTCTATACAAACGAGTTCCACCGCTCCCGTTAACAACATTTTCAGGCAGTAATTCGTTTGGATTAAATTTTCTTAAATTTTTGTCCATAATAATTTACATTAACCAGTCTTTTAGCTAACTTTCAAATATTTTGAATGGAATACAAACATAAATTGTAAATACTTTCCTGAAAAGTGGAATATTATTGAATGAATAACAAGTTAGATTAATGTATTTCGTGCTTTTCGATAATTTTTACTCTATCGATTTAAAGGAAATATTAATTTTCTTCAAAATTACATATAAATTATAATTCGAATGTTTGTTTTATAATATTAGTGTTGCATGTCAATTATTAGTTTATGCATTTAAAAAAGTTATTAGCAAAATTTTCTCGTTTCTTTTCTTATAAATGCTAGAAGTGAGACACGTTTTGCACATTCCAGAAATCAGTTATCAAGTTTTATTAGTAAATAGTATAATTAAATTGAGAAATTGTTGCCCAACTACAAAATAAGAGTATTCAGCTCTAATATTGAAATAAACTGGATAAAGTTTTTATTTTGCAATTGTAGTGTGTAGAAAAAGTCTCCAAAACACAAAATATTAGCGTTTGATTAACATCCACTGCTTTACTTCAATAGGCAATTAGTGATAAATATTTATGACTTTTGATTTGAAACATATAGTCTAAATTGAAATAAAGAGAAGAGAATTTTTGAGACATAAATTATCACGAAATTAATGTTGTTATCGCACGTGCCAGCTAGGATGGCCTTATATGCGATTTTAGCGAATGTTTGAACGAAACAGTAAAATATACACAAATTTATTTTTACTAAAATATGAAGAACTCGATTTACTTTAACTAAAGTTTATTTTAAAGATATAAATGTATCATAAAGTAGGAGTTTAACTTATTCTTTACGAGCCTCGACTTTCCCTTTAAATACACAAACATTAGGGCAGTGCCCAAACATTCCACTGTCTATTTATCATATTCATACCCTACACACAGCCCTAGACATGGCTCCTAGAGAACTAAGCCCTACTCTGTCCCCTTTGGTCCTAGAGTTCCAAGTGGGGTATTAATGAACTTTACACTACCTTATTTCAAAGATTTGTGAAAAATACAAAGCAAGTTAAAGAACGTACAGACAGATCATGTTTTCTTTTGAAATCAATCAATCCTATTGTCGATACGAAAGATGTTGAAAATTATTTAACAGCTATTGAGCAGTTTTATGAATCAGTAATACTTTTACGTTATTTTTCGAGTCTCTTAATATCAATATTTTTGATAATTTCGTATAATGCAATACTAATAGTGATTTTTTCAACAATTTTTTCAGCAATTTTTCAACAAACCACTTAAATATGACCTAAACGATGATGATTGACCTGACCCATCTGTTTCCATCACTTGCCAAAGATTTGATGCACACTTTTTTTGTAAATCTTCGAGAGAGAACTACCGAAATTTTGATACATTTGGCACAAACCTCCATCACGTCAAGGTTATTGCGCACAATTCGATGCGCTCTTCCAGTTGACACTTTGATATGTTTAACTAACTGGTTCATCCGGTTGCTTAGATCTTTCATTCAAAGGAGTTCGACTGTAGGCTCGGATTTTACGGTAATCTTATTTGATCCACTACCGATAACCTCTTAAGGGAAGATCTGATCCACCAGGTAAAGCAGTATGGCAGAATTGGTGAATATGTTAACGGGAGAAAAGCAAAAAAGTTATACGCAGTATTCTTTAAGTGGCGAAATTTTGAGTTAAAAAAATCCCTTTACAGATCATTTTCTTTTTCAATGAAGAAGGAGAAAATTTGAAAACGTTTTGGCAAGTGATGTTGACTGATGAGTCAGGTCAATCACCATCATTTAGGTCATATTTAAATAATTTGTTGAAGAATTTCTGAAAAAACCACTATTAGTATTTCGTTGCACAAACTTATCAAAGGTTCTGATATATTTCTTTTGGAATACAACGTGTCCCAAAATTGATGCTTCATTTATATTTTTAAATAAATTTCAAATAGAAAAGGATATCAACAAAATTTTAAAAGTATAGTAAGCAGTAGATAATGCAGAGTAATCAATTAAATTTTCAAAGTTTTCTCATCAGTGACTACCAAATGGCGAAGGCTCTTGGAAATTGTTAATAAATTATTGTGCAAGTTTTGCTTCTGATCTCAACTTCTCTCATTATGAACAATTTCAGCTCATCATTGATGTCTGGAGCAGCACTGAAGACTTTATTCTTGAGATATTCCGAGAAAAGTAATCAAGCGGCGTGATATTTGTAGATTAAGTGACCATTTGATACCATTTTCCGTGTGGCGATCTATATCCAAGTCCGTGGATAATTCTGCTTTAAACTCACCGATATTTTGTAAACATGTGGGTGTTTCAGATGAATTGGCGGTCATTTACACTCCACATACTTTGAAGAATTGTGACGTATTAAAACCATAATTTTAAATAAAATAGTTTTAATTTTAATTTTAAAAATTGATGAAATGTCAATTTTGGCATGAATTGTTTATTAATTTTGATAGGATTTGGCATATATACTCAATAAACTAGTTTTCTAAAAATTTGCATACGAATTTTATTTCTGTAACATAACTGAGCTTAACTAAATATCAAAATACTTGTGACAAAGAAAAATAAAATAGTTGAACATGGGACGATTTCGTTAATACCGTTATCTTTCCATTCTCCAGGACCAAAATCATAGGTAGACAAAGTATCGTTTATGGACTTAACAGCATTACTAAACTGATTATAATTTAACGATTCATAAACATTTTCAACCAACAAAGGGTCTGTTTTATTATAAAAAGTTAAAAACTGCTTCCACAATTTTTCGTCAGTTGAATCTGTTGACCTTTTTCTTCGGCTATTTCTTGTTTTCCATTCATTGTATGCATTGTCCATACTGACCATACGATCATATAGTCTGCTGAAGCCTTTTTTAATTGCATGACCAATGTTTATAAGTTTATCCTTTGCCTCGACAAAAGTATCTTGAATCATCCAGTTTGCACTGAAAACCCATAATCCTATCTTATGAAAAACACGGGCAGACTCGTAATAGGCTTTGGTGATGTAAGATTTGTCTATATCTTCGTCACAATCCAGATACTTTCGTTGACAATCCGCTTCGCATCCTTTACCATCATAGGAATGCTCTTTACTAGTTTGCTGATAACAAGCTTGATTTTCTCCATCTTTATATGCTTGAACATATTCCTTATCTGCTTCAGTATCTCCATTCAATACTTGTGGATAGTCAGACCGCGCCGGACCATTCAGTCCATCCTTACAAGACTGCTCGCAAAGTATGCGTTTGGTGCAGCTTTTACTTATTTTGTCACCTGTCCGTGTAACGGCCCGAAACCAATTCTGGCGACTTTTTTGGATATCCTCCCGATCTTTAAGTATATTAATTGAAATAAAGATATATCAATATCTTTATTACTTCAGTCGTACTGTAGAACTGAAAAATTATATGCTGTGATACATGAGTCAAAAAACGTTTACTTAAAAATTTGTATGACCCCAATATGTTATAACCTTTATTTGTATATTAGCAAAATACACTTCGATTTGTTAATAATAACGTTTAATAATTATATTACAGAATTTTATATTGGCTATTTCACGCATCATAAGTCTCATTGTTAAGCAAGTATTAAGTATATAACATAGAAATCTGCTAAATTGGCAGAAAAAGTTTGGGCGACAGCCAGTAGGTAGTCTGAGGGCTATAGATCAATCGATCAACAGCGTTAAACAATAGTAAAATATGGTATATTGAACGTGGAAAATACAAATATATTTAGTCTTCAATAACTTTATAACAAACTAGTTGACGCAAGGATTTTAATAGAGCATGAACTTTGCAAGTTTTTCGAAGAAATAAGCCACAAACATTCCAAATTTAAACAAAAACATTTTAAAGGTAAATTTTAGAATGTTTATAAATACTGGAAAATGTAATTAAATTTGAATTGATTTCATAGCTAAAATTTCGTATTAAACATTTCATAGTTAGCTTTGAGTTCATAATAAGAATAGTTATACAATTTTGATTTCATTATTTGGAAAATCAAACTATTTACAAATTTACTCGACAATAAAATTCTATTTCATAAAAAATAATTTGAAAAACGAAATTGACTATAAATTATGAGTACTCTGAGTTTTTCTTCATTGGATTATTATATTTATTTTGATTGAAATGCCCCGAACAAGTAGTTCTGTGACTCAAGGGTTGGAGATTTTCATTTGAATATAAGTCTGAAATTTGTTTATCTCCGCAAAATTCAACCCACTTTTGACAGATATGGGGAAAATTGATTGGCTTTTCAATTGCTGCTCTATTAATGAATATATGTATACCGGAATTCTGATTTGATATGAAAATAATGAAATTTGAGCTCAGAATTAGAATTTCTTCTATTCTGGTATTCATTAACACTACATATGTCACTCACTTCGAATTTATTTCATCATATAAATCAAATTTTTTTATTCAATATACATGTATGTTATTGTTTACTAATTGAATTTGTACATGACTTTGTTTTGTATTAAATCATTGGGTAATATTTAATTTGTCTTCAAACTAGATTCTCGTTCAATATATTTAGATATAAATAATACTTGTTATTAAGTGTGAAAATAGCTCTAATTTACTTACATGGTAATTTACAGCAAATATGAAATGTATTACCATCATTACACTCAACATCTCTCACAAGACCTCTGTTGTTGGTACCCATGCATGGTTCATGACTAATTGTTCAAAACGTAAATAACCCTAAGTCTAAAGCGTACTTTTAATTTTCAACTTACTATCCGCTGTGAGTAAATTTCCACTCACACTTGTTGTATAAACAGTCATCTTCGCATAAAATTTGAGCGAATGTTACGAATGTGTAAATAACTGATAGTAAAACTGACCAATTCTTAAGTGCATTCATTATTAAAGTCAAAGATTATATATATATAATAGATGTTTCATTCAATGGGGAGAAAGAGAATCAAATTTCGAGCATTTGCAGCCCTCTAACTTTCAATCATATACTTAAAACACACGCGACATATGTGCACAAAACACAAATTGCAAGTTTTATAAATAAGAAACGCAAGTGGCAATAATTTCAAAAAAATTGGGAACGCGTGAGTTTGAACATGTTCTCTTCTGCTCAGCCTTATGCAACGTTGTAATCTGCGTATCGAATAATTCTTAGTTTTATTAGCAAAATAATCCATGTACTTTTTTTGATCCACTACTCACTTCGACAATTGATTATTAGATGTCGCCTCACTTTTTTGGTTTCTCTCATTAGCACAGGCATTGAGGCATCTAAACATGTAATCCTTGATTAAATTAATCAGAATTGTTTTTGTTTAGCTGACGCTTTAATTTTAGCCCACAAACTCAGAATTCACTTTAATCTTACTGCGCATTACAGACTACTGTGTGACTAAAAAATCATTACTTCATGTCTATGAATCAAAGTCTATTAATTATTCTACGAAAATATCTTATCGTAACTTTTCTCCATAATGATTATAACCTTGAAGTTTATTAAATAAATGTCAATGCCTCAAATGATACATCTTCGTACATTTGAAAATTAAATGCTGTCGTATAGATTGTAGTTTGATCCGTTATTATTGTTTTCTGAATTTTTCATGTACAGTAATATTGACGCCTTTTTGCTGTATACAGTATATCTCGCCTTATTTTTTTCATTAATTGTTTTCCTATAATATATTGCATATTGAGACTGCAGATATAGGTAAATGTACAAAACAAGTAGATTCCTTGATTGAAAAGTAAATAAAAATTCAAATACAATATTTTAGAACGTTCATTATTATACAATTAATTTTAATTTCTGTGTATATCTTTTCATTTTTTCTAAAATTGAATTATTCCTTTGCTTATCATCGCAGATAAATTGAATTTTTTTATTCTTTCAACCGGTTTTCGTCAATATCACCTATCTTATCCCTTAAAGCTTCACTTTCAACTCTTAAATCAAAAATTTGATCACCCGTTATTTTTAATGCATCGTTATATATAACGATATTTGCAGTTAACTCGTTTTGTTAGTTGCTAAGGGTTGTTTGCTCAGGTCTACTAATTGCTCTCTAATCTTACATCTAGTACTATCTTGTGACTTTATTAATTCTACAATCTCACTTATATGTATCAACAAGGACTAACTAAATTGTTTATTAATATATTCATTAGTTACTTCAGTACCTCCGCCAGCTTTTTCCTCTACTCTCTTTTCTTTCCTTTTCATTCCTTTTCGTTCCTTAAATATCGTTTCACTTTTTGTAATTTTCTCATTGTCATCTATTTTTATATTGCTTTTCCTAATATTTCTTCTATTTTTTGCTTCTTGTAAAGAAAAGGACTGTTTAGTCCAAGTGACCTTAAATATGTTTAACTTGTCTCGCTTTCAATACAGGAAATTTTCAATGATTTCTCCTTATTATTTCCTGCAATACAGTTTCTTATATTGAATCTTGTTAAGTCGTTCATAATTAAATTTATATCAGCAGCTTTTGCTTATTAATATCAGATAATTTACCCCGCGCAAACGACCAGAACGTGGATATAAAACATTTTCTAAAATCGATTAGACTTTACTCGACCAGAAATTTTCACATAAGTGAGAACATGAAAAGTATCTATAAGTTACGAGCAATCACAAGAAGCTCTAAATATACCTCACCAGTCGGAACTGATCTTCTTTAACACAAATCGATTGGCAATAGCCTTAATTAACATAGATTGTTATTAAATTGTGAACAAAGTTCATTACCGTTCAAATCAGATTATAACCTTATGAATGATGTTATGATTTTGATTAGTATAGCTTTCTAAATAAAAATCTGCTATACATCAAAGTATATATTTTAAAAATGTACTTTACTTTTTGAATCGATAGTACAAACTTTCTAATACAGTACTAGACTAACCTACGAGTAACTTTTTTGCTCTAGACTTCTTATATTAATGTATTTACACACGAACTGATGTCCAGCTATTATGCCCAATAGTTTCCCTTAACATCACGAAAAGATAGCATGTTTCCATAAATGTCTTTATATTAAGTTTCCCTTTTTTCCTAAACCGATCAATTATTCTATATTTAATCTAAGTTTCAAGTAAATCGCGATCTTCTGCTATATATCAAAAGCTTGTTCACAACCGTTTGTTTTCCGTCCGCTAATCTTATTTTACTTGGTTTTTTCATATGAATCACTTCAATTTGAATTTGTTGGATTTCATTCAACGCTGAATCAGGAAGGCAGAGCTTTCTCTAAGTCTATAAATATTTTGAAAAAATTCTTGAAATCTAAAGTATTTTTGAGGCTGTTTTAAGTTTTCAATAACTCATTGATGAGGAAATATATTCTATTCAACAAACTTCATACATAATTTAATAAAGCATTAAACTAGAATTTAGTTCAAGTTATATTAGCAATGAATGCGTTTACATTATAAAAATACAAGTCATGAAGACTTAAACCTGGAAAATTAGACAACAAAATATATCAATTTTTGTTCTGTATCACAGCCTAAATTGTCGTGAATGACATACTGCAATATTTTATTAATCAAGTTTAAACCTCGGCAGCAAGAGTTCTAAAACTCCTTGTTCTACGGTTAAAATGATTAACTTTAAAAGTTTAAAATCAAACCAAAAATTAACTTAAATTTGAGCCTAAGTTGAAACAGTACAAGCAGTGGTACAGCACTAAAGCCAACATATTAATGCTAACTATCAATATCACTAGCTATTGCTAAAATTGTGAGCTTTATTGAAATGAATTTTCATGGATCTCTTCGATTGAAATCTGAGATTACAGCCAGATGAATCACAAATATATGGTCGTTCTCCAGTGTGTGTCATCAAATGAACTTTCAGAGTATTAGTTTGATTAAAACTCAATTCACATGAAGGCCACGAACACTTAAACGGTTTCTCTCCCGTATGAATCAGTTTATGTCGATTCAAACTCTTCGTGTAAAGAGTCTTAAACTCACAACCAGGCCATTCACAAGAGTGAGGTTTCTCTTTAGTGTGACATTCAAACGAGTGCAGATTCAATTGATCCCTAGTCAGAAATGATTGATCGCAAGCATTGGCTTTACATTTGTATGACTTTATTTTCAAATGCCGTATATTTTTGTGCTGAATAAGACCTGTATTTGTAGTAAAAGTTTTCTGACATTGATCACAACTTAACAAATGTCTACCGATATGTTGAAGAGACAAATGTTTTAAATAAAGACTTTTGTTAACAAATCCCTGACCACAGTGTTCGTACTGGCATTTAAAACGAATTAATTTGAGGTGTTTTTGCCTAAAATGTTCATTCATTATAAACCGATGAGAAAACCATTTGTGACAGTCATCTGCTTGGCACTTAATACGTTTTTCTGGTTTCTGTCCACCTCTTGAATGGATTTGCATGTGCTTCTCGTAGCCTTCTTTCCATTTGAATAATTTTTGGCATTTTTCACATTTGAATTTCTTACTGAGCGAATGCGTTATTAAATGTCTCTTAAGTTTTGACAAATGAATGTGTTTCTTATGGCATCCGGGGCTCAAACAAATCCATTCTTTCCCAACTTTCTTAACCAACAAATCATTTACGTCTTTCTTATTATTTTTAAGTTGGTTTTCATTATTTTTGATTATTTCTTTCTCTCTATTTTCAATGTTATTGTTCTTTATGTCAATTTTATAACCAATTGTTAGCTCACTATTTGTTAATACATTATTGTTATTATTATTATTATTATTATTATTATTATTATTATTATTACCTCTTTCATAATTTTCAATTAAATTCTTTATTTCTATTTTATATACATTGAAACGACACTTACACTCATTTAATAGTTGTTTTGTTTTTTCCTTAATATTCTCCAAAGCATCGATCACTTTATTATTATCTCTTAAATCATTTTTTAAAGTTTTTATTTCTTCCTTTAATTTTTCAATTTTTTCTTTATTTATTTGTGAACTCTGTTTTGTTTTTGATTTCATCATTAATTAAATACTTAACAAATTAAAAGTGACCCAAAACTAATATTTAAAATACTACTTAATGTAAACAAAACTTTTAAACCAAAACAAAGCGATAATAATTCCCTCTTCTGTTTAAACAGTGAACTAATATTTGAAACTTTTTGAAACATCATCAAGTCATAAGAAATTTCATCTGGACTCAAATTTGTTACATTTTGGGAATTAAAGACTTTGGTAAATACTTTTATTCGAGCGCTTCAATAATTTCTGTAAGAGTCAGAAAAAGAAACACATTTAAGAAGAGATGGGGTCTTAAGTATTTGCAGTGATCATATTAAAATATACGCATAAGATTTAGAGCATCCTTTTGTTGTTAAGACCTGCTTAAGATCTTCTTCCTCCTCATTATCAAAAGAATATGTGAAATAAGTCTAAGTAATAAGTCGAATTCACTATAATTTAGTGTAATCATTTTACTTTTTAAACAAGTTGTATACAATTGAGAAAAAATTATACAAAAAACAAACTTACATACAAACAAATTATACAATCAAACAACAAAATGAAAATGTTGAAAGAAACCTTCAAAATTTAAGTGGAAACCCATTAAGAGATCTAAATTATTTGATTGTAAAATTTAAGTAATAATTTAATACAAACAAGTCTGAAATTCTAGCTCATAGCTTATTCCTCATAAATTCAGAACTAATAACAAAATTAATTAGCATAGATGATGGCATAGAACTAATTAATTTTTATGATTCCTTTCGAAATGGTATTTCATGGCACGTCTCGACTTAAATCTTTGCCCACAGCCACTACTTTCGCACGGATAGGGTCTTTCGCCAGTGTGTGTCAACATATGTTCCTTTGATTAATACAAAAATACTGTTAAGCAAAAGCTAAAAAATTACTGGAAAATTAACAATACCTTTAATTTGTTTAACTTAATGAAACTCCATTCACAGTTAGGCCAATCACACTTATGCGGCTTTTCATTAGTGTGTGTCCTCTTGTGATGCTTCAAATTGTGAGTATAAGCTGTTTGAAACTCACAACCTTAAAAATACAAATTTTTAAGTCAGAAAATTTTGATTTAATAATGCATAACAGTTTCTAATCAAGTCAGAAGAAAAAGTTATTGAGAAAACTGCAAATCTGATAAAAGTAAGCTCTGAAAGTTAAGCCAAGGATGGACTATTAGTAAACTGAATAAATATAAGAGAACAGCTACAAACCGGGCCAATCGCATATATATCGTTGTTTTCCCTAATCAAACAAGTCAATCATTTAGAAAGCAAACTCAAATCAAAACAATAAAGACATACGGTATGTGCTTCACAGGTATGTTTGTCTAACCACTCTTTCCTAATAAACTTCTCTTCACATCCAGGCCACAAACATTTGTACCTTCGATTATCAGTGTGATAGTCCCTAAACAGAGATGATTCATTTTGATTGATTGAGATCACGATAAATATTATATAGATGACAAAATATATCAAAAAAAGTTATACTTATGATGGTTAAGGTTTCCCATCGAATTGTATCTCTTTTCGCATCCAGGCCAATCACAAGCATAAGGTTTTTCTCCCGTATGGCTCAATAGGTGAGCCTTTAATAAGTATTTAGCGGAAAATTTTGATTCACATCCCGGCCACGAACACGGAAAACGGTCTGCAATTGAGACTCGACTCTTACCACTAGTTTTAGCTCGAGTTTTATCATCACTCAGATCCAGTTTCTTGTTAACTGAATCACTGTTAACAGCTATGCTATCGACTTGAGGTTTACTTCTATCAATTTTGGATTCATTATTAGGTTTTTTGCACTTTTTATCCCAAAGTTCATTCATTAATAATTTTAAACTTTGTTTTGTTTTCAGTTCATTGTATTCTTCTATTGAACGATTAACGTCTTCTTTGGCGCTAATTTTAAGGTTTTGGTTAATTTTATTAATTGAGTCACAATTACATTCATTAAAAATTAAAATGAATTTGTCTTTAATTGACTCCAACTTCAAAATAAGTGCATTTTGTGATTCAATTATTTGCCGCAAACTTTTATTTTCCTCAATTAATTCTTCACCCATTCTATTACAGGTGATTTTTCAATAAACTTCACTTAAAATTAACACAAAATCACAATCAATTAATTACAAATAATTTAGAGAATAGTTTGAAACATAATTCTCAACAAATTAAGTCTCATTTTCTATGTTTACATAGATTGACAACTGTTTAGTGTGAATAACGTTTGAATTAAACTGAGCCCTTATATAAGAAACTCCTCTATTTCAATATGTTACTTGTTTTCTATTTAATACGTAGTTTATGGGTATATAATAAACAAACTCTTGCATAAAGTTTTAAATCATAGTTATGTGATTAACACGTGTTGTGATAGTAAAAATATGAATTATGGTAAACTACTATTAAATGAGTATTTTTTATTTCTGGATCAAAGAGTGTTGAAACTCGACTTATGCTCCTCACTGGGTATTAGACTCAATTATTTGTCGAAACGGATTAAATTTAACGTTCATTCACAGGAATGCTCACCTTACTATGTGAGCTAATGATCACAGACTCATCCGTTTGTAATCTTATCCATAGTTATCCAGAACACAAGCTATCTGTTCGAGAAGATTTACGATATAATACATGAAACAATTGATACCTTGATAGAAATCACTTAAATAAAGTCTCGTATTTGTTTCAGTTGTTTATTAGCTAAAATATATTCATTGGACTGTGATTGCAATGAGTGCTTATAAGAGTTCACCAAATAATTTGAATTTAACAATTAGTAGAGGTAAAGAAATTGATAGGCAGTTTAATAAATGCATTATTTTCTTACATAAACTTTGGCTATGATAAACCCTCATTTGGTTAACGTCTGAGATTTGAGTAATGAAAGTAAATAAAAATTTTAAGCCTCAGTAAGTGGGGTTCATAGGCATATGCAATGCTGTTAAATATATTCAAAGCGGCTCGTTTCCAGGCAATGCCCGGAATGCCCGATATTGCCCACCGAATAGGAAAAAAGTTTTCCAGGAAGATGTAACCATTGCCTGGTGTTGCTCGGAAAACAGACTAATTTTTGCCGGAGAGCTCTCTATCTCTAACTATTATATGTGCTTTCGCACAATGTTTGTCTAGGTTTCGTTATGTTTTTAACATAAACTACAAGAAGTTGCTTAACTGTTGAAACATTATCTATAGAAATGATAACGTATTTCAACGGAGAAATTGAAGAAAAACTTAATTATTAAATTTATTTTTGTCCAAACGCTTAAACTATTCAATTGTACTTTCAAAACTCTAATTATCAGTAATAAAACAGTATTAAAAGCAACATTCTATAATTTTATTTTTGATGCCCGGAACTGCCTGCCGAAACCCTCTGAATAAGTGATTTTTTCTGGTCTACCCGAAATTGCCCGTCGATTTCGAAACTTTTATCTGCCCGGAAATGAACTGCTCTAACTATATCCTAATGCAATGTTCCTTTGAATGCGCTGAACTAATAAAAGTATATTTACACATGTCAATCTAAATGTATTATATAAGGCCAAAGCGCTCTGCAAATGCTATTGAACTTGAGATTCAAAATCAACGAACAGGCTGACGACCACAAATTCAGCGCCCAGACCATCTGATAAAACTTCTATGGCTTTAAATAAACTTGGATAAGATTTAATGTCGTTTCAAGCTTTTGTTCAATATTAATTGAGAAACCAGTTCTATTTTTGCTCAATTCTGTTCAAACTACTTTCTGTATAATAGATGACTAAGCTATTTAAATAATGAATAAAATTCAAGACATGTTAACCTTTCTTTTCATTTGCAATAAAACATTCTATAAAAAGTTTTATTTATTCAAATATTTCATTTTCATTTAAATCTTAACAAACAAAATGCACATGAATTTGAATTTTCACTCCTTATGGTTTGAGAAAGTATTCACTCAAATTATTTTGAGGTCTTGTAGGCCCGAATACATACAAAGACCTCCTTTTGCTAACACGTAGATATTGTCGAACATTAAAAATAAGTCATTATTTAGTTTATGTTTACTAGTTATGATTGACATCATGGGATTACAGGATAAATTCTTAAGTATTGAATGAGCTGTAATTCAATTTTGGAAATTTATCAGAGCATAGTTCGTAAATTACTCAATCAATACAAAATATGTGATATCGCTATCATGACCACTTGTTATCTCATCAATATATACACTAAAGTGCAAAAATATATTGAGTGAACTTAAAAGTTAGTTATGGCCAACAAAATCCGACTGAGATCAGCCAAAATTGATCGAAAATTAGTTTTTAGTAGAGAATTATGTGCCATTTAAACCCGATAATAATTAAGTTCATCTGTTTTTCCAATCAAAAGTTATTCTAGCAAGCTAACTGCAGGCCAAAGTTAATTTACATTTTGACCATCAAATTTCTATAATTACGACCGATCTAATTATATAAGAATTTTAATAACTTTTGCTTAAACAGCACATTATTTTTAATCAATTTTATTTGAGAAGGTTCAAAAATTCATGTCATATTAACTACTAAATCATTCAAATTTCTTCGAAATTTGATCTTTGTGTATAGACATTATAAATTTGTAATGTAAAAAACTTTGAAAACTACAATTCTGAATAAAAAAGATAGTGTTGTAAAAACATAAATTGATATAGTACGTAAATTTTAATCCAAAGGATACTTTTCATAAATTTAGCTAAAAATCTTTCTGAGAATGAGCTGATTATATATTTCGACTTATTCGTTTTATTTTGGTCTTTTGTTCCCAAAATAGTAGTGAGATCCATCACTAAGTTTTTCACCATGCCTGTCAGCTGGATGATAATGCTGACGCTCTCCTGGCCTATGTCCCTGATGTAGAATCGGTTTATTACCTAATTAGGGGATTGATCGAAAGAAAACTGATTTGTCTAATTTTTGGGATATAATTTGAAAGATTCTGAAAATTGTGGAATAACTTACCTCTACCGGCCTCTTTTGCTAAATCGTAAGCTTCTTTTCTATTTGTGCATAACCGTGTGTGTACCATGAGCTTTCCACTAGGTCCAATTTTACGACCAGTAATTATTTTCTTTCCTCCATTATTAGAACCACTGGAACCAGAACCAGAACCGGAACCGGAACCGGAACCAACCAGAACCAGAACCAGAACCAGAACCAGAACCAGAACCAGAACCGGAACCCGCGCCTTTCGAATTAGAGCTACTAGAAACAAGATTTAATCTCAAGTTAACACCTCCATAAACTCTTATTTTATTATCTCCTCTGCAAAAAGCTGATGGAACCCAAACACATTCACCATTATTCAAATATAAATCATCTTTAAAATCACGTTTAATTCCCAGTTCTCTAAGTGTTCGGCCGAAACGACTTAATTTTTCAATTTCTCGATCTTTAATAGCAGTCAGTATAAAATTAACTAATTCGAAGTCATTACCACTCAATAACCAATTCTTCATATGCTCTTTGAATGTTCTTACGTTAGGAATTCTTAAGGATTCAGATAGATTTTCAGCCAAAGTACTCAAATTTTCTTCATCAGCTCTTTGTAATTCACTTCTTATTTGGGACTTCACTTGACTTATTTGATGCCATGGAATAGCACTCTCATTAAAAATTCCACTATCGCGCAAACATTGATTATAAACTCGATCTCTTTCATCGCTCGTATTAACTGGATACTTGAATTGTTTTCTTAAACCTTCAAGAAGATCTTTAATTGGCTGTCTATCAATTTTGAGATCCTTTTTGATTTCTTCTAAATTCTTATACATTGATCTCAATACTACAGAAATTGCTCCGAGTTTTAATAGTTCACGTAAGCGCAACAGAACAGGAAAATAATGACCTAACTCTTCATAGTTCTCTGTAAAATCATTAGCAAACTCCTTTTCTGGGCTTATCTTCTTATTTGTTTTGAGATTATTATCATTTCCTTCTTCATCATTATCGTCATCAACTAGCAGTCCATCAAAATTATATTTCATTAGATGTTTCTTAACAAACATTTTACAATAACCAAAAGTATATGTGATTTTATTATCAGCATTTTTTACGTCATAAGGTAAATCTCCAGATTCTATCCAAAATCGATGTACATTACCCAAACTTATTCCATCTTTTCTATGAGAAATTCGTTTCACAGCATCTCGTAAATTGTCAGGTAGTATACGAACAAAACCTTCATTAGAATCTCTAAATGTAAATGGCTTTATGGCTGATACCTCAGTTCCTATCGTAAACATTTTCAATAGATAGTCCGCATGTAATAGAGTGTATAAAAAATCTGTATTCTTTAAACTTTTCGGTTCATATTTCATCTCTTGGAATGGATGCAAATTTAGTTCGACATCAGGCTGATCGAGAGTGAAAAAACTTGATGATATACCATTACATAATACACTGAAAATATCATTCATGTTGAAAAGTCCCTTACATCCTGACACAGACTTAGTCAATAATAAATCAAAAACTCCATTCTCTAAGTCTATTTCCACACCTTCGATAGAATCGAAATTTTCTCCTGGAAGGTCAAGCCATAATCTGTTGAGGTCAAGCCAACCAGAACTGTCACGATTAATCAAATTCCATCTCATCAGATGTTCAACATCAGAAACATTCCATCCTTTTTTATCAAGCAATGACTTCATTGAATTTTCTCTGTAATTCTGAAGCAATTCATTATCTCCACCCCTTTTCCAAATGTTTTCAAACAGATAATAATGGTATAAATGGTTCCATGGATGCCTTGGATTCTCTTTTATCTTATGATTATAGAATCTGTTGAGAAATTCACTGCTCACTAAATCCAAATAAATCATGTCTGCACTTAAAGTGAATGGTAGGTCAACAAAAGGCGTTACTTTAATCAGGGTTGAAATATTATTATTTACTAATTTTAATAGTTCTTCTTGTAGCGGGTTTATTAAATAAACTTTCTTAAGTTTCTTATTCTTACATTTTGCTAAAGCTAAGGAATCTCTCAATATTTGATGAGATTTTCTCATTAGAATATAACACAATTTTGTGAAATGCAATCGAATTATAGGCTCAGAATAATTTCTTGTCAAATAGAAAACATTTAGAACTAGTTCACAAATCGTGTTGCGATAGGCGTATTTCAGTGACAAGTTATTATTAACTTCCATTTCGTCCAACAAAAATTTAGCTGAAATAATGAAATTTGTTGCAAAAATCGAAATGTCAAATGCAGATTGACTTAAGTCAATATAAAGCATCGCTTTCTCAAAATTGTTTAACTTATCGTTTTTCAAAACACTCTTCTCATACTTATTAACTGACCTCAAATTAGGTCCACTTTTAAGTTTATCTTGATAACTATGAGCTCTGGGAATATTCATAACATCTTCAAATAGCTGATTTTGTAAATTTTCAGAAGCGGCTGAAACATAATTATCATCGAGTAACAGATTTATGGCAGAAATCGTCTCTTCTAATGGAAATAAAATCAGAGCGTTTTGATAACATTTCAATGATTCGTTATAATTGTTGTTAAACTTGAAAAGAGCTCCTTTTAATATTAACAACGCAACTCTATATCGGTTTGGCATTTGTTCTATATCTTGACCTTTTGTTAATTCATTGTATAACTTATTTACAGCTTTTGAACATTGAGTTTCTTTAACGCATTTTGCCATTTGCTCTAAATCACGATCCACTTCGTTTATGCAGAAACTATATACCAAAGTCTTTAGATTCTCATAGTCTACATTATGACTTGACTTCTTCAATTCACTCTCAATCTGAATGGTTTCTTCATCATTACTATTCAATTTGAATATCATTTCAACAGCTCCTTTAGCTTCAGTAAATAATTGTTTTTCAATAAGTAGTTTGAGTACTATTTTATGAAATTCTATAATGTGACTGAACTGAAGTGCTGCTACCAGATATGCATCAAATGCTTTCAGTTTCTCACATTTGAATAGCATTTCGAGTAACATTAAAACTGCATTGCATTCGAATCTTCTTATATTATATAAAGCTCTGTAATAGTAAAGAGTGATACTTGTAAATCCATTATTCAATAAATACTTTGCTTTTTCTTCTATAATCGAACCGTTCGAACTTTTAATATAGCAATAAAGAGCTTCCTTAAAGTCATTATTATCAAAGTAATTGTTGCCTCTATTAATCCAATCAAATTTATTTAGTCTTGCTAATCTTCTTTTAGGAACATCAATTTTCACATGTTTTAGATTCCAAATGTCATTTGGAATTGAATTACATAATTTATTGTCTAGAGAAGTGGTTCTCGAGCTATTATTCAACAAATCCATATATTTTTTAAAATTGAAGGATCTTGGATCTTCTGGTAAATCATTACTGATACCGCATATATTACTATTTATCTCTTCTAGATTTCTTATAAGAATTTCAAAATTATCAATAATATCAATATGATCAAATTCCAGAATCCAATCTGAAATTTTCTGCTTGTAATGTTCTGATAGTCTATAACCTCCAGATAAGAAAATTGCCTCTCCCTCAGGTATAGTGTCCCCACATTCATAATTATCGTCATATTTTGCCCTCATTCTTGGATCGAGTAAAGTAGTTTTAGCAAATGTCAACTTTTTCATCAACTCTTCATGACCTAGATTTTTATCAGGATGAAATTGTAGCGATTTCTTACGGAAGGCTTTACGAATTGCATCTTCTGATGCATTCCGGTTTAGTTCTAACAATCTGTATAAGTCAACGTTTATGTTCATCTCGAAATTAGATCTTGTTATCACTGAATATTCGAAAAATAGTGGAGACTATGGCCTCAAACTTCTGGTTCTAATTTTCTAGCGCGAAACTTTCAGTTGTTTTGACATGAAGTGTATTTTCAGTTTTAATTTTCTGTAAGATTAAATTATAGTCTATTTTAAATTATTGACTAATATACTATTTCGATAGTATTTTGAATAAAGCGGAAAGCTCTCTATAAATAAACTGTGGCAGAAAGCTTAATTCACACTTTTGCAAGAATAAATTTTAAACCTAGACTAAAATAGGTATAATTTTACTTATAAATTTTTATACTGAATTACCAGGGTTTGCAACATTTAATGGAATTGGAAATTTTTTCACATTTGAAAATGCTTCCCATTTTTCATTATATTAAATACAATAATATAACTTAATGTGTAAATTATTTAAAATTCTTTCATGCATTTCTTTAGTAATCTGAGCACAAATTTTTGAATTTTTTCTTTGAGTAAATAAATATTCCCACATTTGTTCTTCACTTTTACCATTTTCCACTTTAATGTATCACTTTATAACCAAATCTTTTTTTCTCTTCTTTTGAGAGTAAATTTTTATCTATTATTGTAGAGCTTATAAAATTATTTTGAAATTTTTATTTATAAAAAAATTTAAACTCAACTGAATCAAAATTCAAATCTTTTTGTTTAAACTTAAAGCCTAAGTTATGTTTTTAAGGGGTAGCTTTGTTACAGATGTTCAAGAGATAAGATCCTTTACAAAATGGGATTAGCTTAATTTTTAAAAATGTCAACTAGATTTCCTGTCACGCTTAATCTGAAATTCATCTCTGCATCCAAGAAGAAAAATTCCCTTGAATTTAATTAATTCTATTATCCAAATATTAATAATTGAGCACAGGGTTTCAGTTTAGTAATTTCCCGAACAATTGATAAGAATAATTATATTTTTTGAAACATATTTTTCATTTGTTATAAGAAGCCTTCAGAAATAATTCAAACGGTGCTTTAAAAATTACGTTAGAGAAAATGAAACAATATATTTAGAGTCTAAAGTGAAAAACAATGTAACTGCACACATAATCAGATATTAAGTTATAGTTCTTATCAAACCATAGTCACTTATAGGAAAAGTACTACTTTAGAACAAAATTCTACAAAGCTTCAATAACATATTTTAACTGTTTTTAATTTGATTATTGATTAGTTTTGTTTCGACTTCTCATTTTCATATTTGAGATATCTTTCTTATAGTTACATCTATCAAACTTTTGTGCATACTTCAGACAATGGTTTTGTTAGCTTTAACTCTTCATATTTTCTATGTCGTATGTTTTTAAATAAAGCTTCATATGAGAAAATAAAGTTAACAAAACTATTTTTTAAAGTAGCGAAGAGCATAAGCTAGCTTCGAACTTACTTTGGTTTACTTTCATTACTTAAATCTCAGACGATAACCAAATTAGGAATTAATCAAAATTAAAGTTAACACAGTAAAGTACTGTATTTATTAAACTGTTTATCAGTTACTTTACCTCTATTAATTGTTAAATTCAAATTATTTGATAAACTCTTATAAGCACTCATTGCAATCACAGTCCAATAAATATCACTTTTCATATTTTTGCTAAAAATCAATTGAAACAAACGTAGGACTTTATTTAAGTGATTCCTGTCAAGGTATTAATTGTTTCATGTATTATACCGTACCTCTTCTCAAACAGATAACTTGTGTTTTGGAGAACTATGGATAAGATTGCAAACGGATGAGATTGTGGTCCATTTGCTCACATAGTAAGGCGAACGTCTGTGTGAATGAATCCTTGAACTTAATCCGTTTTGGCAAACAAATGAGTTTAATACCTAGTGAAGAGCATGAGCTAGCTATGAGCTGAGCTGCGCTGCGATTCAAGCTCAGGCAATAGTGAAGAAATACAGTTCAACCTCAAGCTCAAGCTATTGAGAGTGAGGTTGAGTTCATTTGAAGTGGTTTGATTTAATAAAGCATAAATAGTATTAACTGTAAATAGTAATGAATATTGAACGCTTCTCATATGTTAGTAAAATAGTTATCAAATGACATCTAGCGAATTGAATGATGAGATGCATTCCTCAATTATGAATCATAGTAAAATAAACTTTACTTTAGACTTAAATTTAATACAATAACTCTCTATTTGAAGAGAGAATTAGTGATGCCTTAGGTCTTAAAAGTAATATTACTTCTATCCCCTACTTAAATCTCTTAATATTCGAAAATAAGATAATCTCAAATAATTTTTGAAAGTTATTATCTGAAGCTTTAATCAACATATATCCACAAGAAAGTAAAATATGAGAATACAATAATTGACACCGATGTTGAAGTTTGAATTCATTGTTCAAACTTTACGATCAAGATTAATGTAAACTTTTGCACAAATACTTCATTATAATTCGAAATAAATACTTGTTATAAAGATTAAAACTGATTATTTTTAATTTTTGACATAAGCTCATCAGAAAAAGTAAAATATCTAAAATAAGACAAATTGAAACAGAACTAATCAAAAACCAAGTTAAAAAGAGTTTAAAATGTAACATTGAAATCTAATAGAGTTGTGTTCTAAAATAGTTCTTTCCCTGTGAATGGATAAGTTTTGATAAGAACTATAACTTAATATCTGAATAGCGTGCAGTTACATTGTTTTCACTTTTGACTTTAAATAAATTGTTCATTCTCTCTTATCTATTATCTCCTCTAAAAGTATTAAACTTTGCGCCAAAAATTAAGGAAAAGAGATATCATTGAGATAAGACGTTTAACCCAAAAAGTTTTATAGTAATTATAGCACGCATTCATAGAGTAGTATCAAAGAGTAGAGAGTAAAACAGAGGTCACTCATATGGGGAGGATGGACCTCGAAAACATACACTTTAAAAACACCACCTTTTAGATACCTGGAGAAACATAGCGTAAATGCGTACTTTTTAAAAAATAAAATTTTCTGGGTACCTGAAAAACTATCTTTTTGAAAGACAGAGCAAAAAAAAGTTCAGGAACAAGGACTCGAACCCATTATGAACACAGGTTTTGTTGCTTAGCATACTTATTCATTTGACCACAGTCCAACTAACATAAATAGTCCTAATAAAACTTGTACTTAATAGTGAAATGCAGAATATCTGATTCCGACAATTAGATGCCTCTGTTTTTTATACCTAAAATTACTACAGAGTGTCCTTTCTTTTACTCTCTACTCTTTGGTAGTATCTAGTGATAGTTTTATAGCATTCCCTCAGAATTTTGATTATAATTTTCCGCGAAATTTTAATTTTTGCAGATTTTTAGTGGTGATAATGCATTTCTGAGATAAAACTTCAATTATTTAACTGAAGTCCAGTATGTATTCGGCACTATTGTCTTTTAGTTGCAGCTATATAAAAGAAAATAAATGCTAACATCTTTGGTCAAAGCTTTTAGTTTAAATCCGATTCGATTGAGATGCAGCTAGGTTTATAATTTCTGTTTCCTATTCAACTCTATTTTTAAAAGTTCTTACTTTTCTTCCTTTGAATCATGAACTCATCATGTTTCTGATAAAAAATTTGTCCAAGCTTCTATAGTCAATCACTAATATATTCATTAAGTCATCAATGAAAATGGTAGAAAAATAGACAAAACAAATTTGAATTCAATTCTTTGTTTGTCTCAACTCACGTAAAATATGTGACGCTTTAAGACAAAAGGTCATCGCATATTGTTTATTGAAATGTGGACATCTCTGATAATGATATGTTAATTAAACGCAAACTCAGTCCAGATGTTTTTAAAATAAATAACTGTTCAAATAATTAACATTAAACAGAGTGTTTATTTCTTGGGATGGATCAATCATGTAGATAAATCTATTTAAACCTCTGTTTGTACAAGAAGTGCACAAATTACCTTCATTATTGATATCATGTAAAAGTTGAGTTCTTTCAGTAATCAAAATAATCTATTTTGAAGTAATTGCAACCAATAAATGATTTCTATTAACCATATCAATTGATTGGCTACGATCAATAAAACAGCTCTTCTCGAATTAATTGCATCCGAAGAGAATTGTTTGTATGCTTTTTATTTTTTGATAATTTCATTCAAAAGTTTGGGGGTCTCCAATGCTTATATAAAGTGACGTACTTACAGGCAAGAAAAGCAAACGGCTTACCACTCTAACCCTTAAACAGTAAAATGTTTTAGATTAAGGATTTCAGATTTAGGATCATTATGACCCATCTGTTGATTTTGAAAAGTGTGTAAAAGTAGGGATAAAGTGCATAGCAGTTATCATGTTTATTAAGTTATTGGTATTGTCTTCTCGACGTAATTTGCTTGAAATTAGAATGAAAACTTTCATATTTAACTTTAATGTCTAAACTTAGATATGACTAACTTTAAACTTATCTACATTTAAATATTAATAATTCATATCTATTTTAATATGACCCTTAAATACTCATTAGAAAATACTACGAATATTTAGAATGTTAACAATCACAAAAAATAGATATAATAATTTTTATAATCTTTGGATCATTTAGATCGCGTTTTATTGTTCTAGGGTTAATAGAGTTTGACACATCCTTTTTATGTGTTTGAGTAACATAGAAAGTCGGAAAAGCCTGTCTGCATTCAGATCATGAGCCAGCTTAAAACTTTTACTATTCCTTCTCAACCTAAATTAGGAAATCCTTGAATACATATGCAATAAATATGGGAATATAATATCCTTCAATGTTGTTAACGCAGATCTCATGGCATATCTATAAATGTTAGGTCTGTAATTAAAGAAAAATCACTAAGTTTAGAGACAGTTCTCAAATATTGCTCAATCAATACTTTTATTCTGTACTTTTAATTTATTCGATAATTAGCACAAAGTCATGCGTACTTGGATTAAGCTTCAATTAATTTCTATAAAATTGTGATTACATCATGTGATATAGATGTGATCAGTTACTATAAGACTAGCCTCATATACACGATGTGATTACACAAAATATTAAGATAACGATTAAGTGAAATTGTCGTTTTCACATACTATATTACACTTTAATCCATTTAGCTAGAAAGAAATTTGTAAAAAATCTTTTCTATTGATTTGTTTTCAATGACTTCGAGGACACCGACGCGTTCATACAATTAAAAATCACATAAGCGCGATTGGTCTGGATGTGAGTTTATGACATCTAATAAACAAGGATTAGTTGGCCATAAGTACAGACATACTGGAGAAAAGCTGTGGAAGCGTTCGTGGCCTCAGTGTAAATAGTTTCAGACAAAAGGCCCGCTTAAGGCTCATATGTTGAAACGGGTGAAAAGCCAGTCATTTGTGAGTTTCTTGACATGAATGAAAGATTTTCTTCACATCAGACTATAAGATTTCATTTGAAAAAATCTCATAGATCCTAAAAAGTGTTCATTTTCTCAAATCTTTAACAGAATCTCAGGGTTTTCTTGTCTATAGGTTTTATTGTAAGTTTTATTAAAAGAATTTTTTATTTTGTATATGTCTGGCATTTTTTCTATAACATTTTAACTGCTTAGGGATAGATATTATGATTGAAGTTATCTAATAACCAGATATAATAAACTATGATTAGCTATCCTAACAATGCTTATATTCCTTATATCTATGACAATAACAGAGAATCACTTCGCTGGGTACAAAGCGCAAATATTTTCTTTATTATACGACTTAAAAGTTTTTAGCTTTCAACCACGTGAAAAACTGTCACATATGCTTAAAAAACTTTGTACTGTAATTAATAATTGTTTCCATACAAAGTATTTATTTAAACTGATAGTCAATTAGGTTATTCAACAGAAATCAATCTAGAATAAAATTTTTAAAAATTGCATATTTTCTAAAATTGAACATCTATCGTAAAATAAAATTTTGACTATAATCTTTGAAGCGGTCGAAGATTAATAAATTTTCAATAAAAAATCAGCTAATAGATAGCTTTTCATTTGATAACTTAATTTTATATCGCAGTGACACTCTTGGCGCTAGATCCAAAATTCATGAATAAACGCTAAAATTGTTCCAATTTATGAACCAAAGAATGAAATAAATGTTATTACAGTTACATTGCTTTTCGGCTTTAACTTTAATAATTAAAGTTATAAGTTTATAATTATTACACTGTATTTCGCTTTCTCTACCTTACATAAGTTTTTGGGATAAAGTTTCAAATACAAATGTTAATATAACTTTATATATAGATACTTTTCAGTTTTAGAAAAATTAAAAATCGGCAGTATTATTCGGTTTATTAAAGATAATAAAATTTTTCGGTTTGTTTCGGTCTTTAGTCACGTAGTGCAAGGTTTACGTTGTGATAACAAAAAGACAATGAAAATAAATGGGTTGCTCTAGTAGTCGTCAAAGAATCCTTCTATACCTCCATTAAAGTATAAAATTCTGTATTTTTTAGTGAATTAACGTCCAGACAGGTTGTTTGATTGGTCATAACATCAAGAATTTTGTTTAATGACCTTTCGGTTACTCAAAAGTGTGTTATGGACAAACTTTTTGCAAGCCGACCGCTATTACTGTTTTGGCTTTCTCCAGTTTAAGACCGGAAAACCAAACCCAGTTCCGTCGATTTTTCCAACGAAATTCAGTACTAAACCGAAAAATACTATCTTAATTATATAAAATCAAATCTAAAGTACTAAAAACTATTTTAACATATTAATATATACTTTTCTGTATGACAAAGATATTTGATTGGAAGCTGTACTCAACTTAATTTTGACATATTGTAAGTGCAACTGCCTCTTTGGATTGAGTACACTGCACTTTTCTTTAATTTCGCACACTTAGTAAATGAAAAGAATGAACACAACACTTTGCATAAAACTGCTTTATTGAATTTCACAAAAAATGTACATTAGAACAGCTATTCTCGAGCTGGACACGAACACGAACTCCCCTTTCCTCAACTCAAACGTCTCCTTAAATACGTTTGAAGTTGAGGCCAAAATCACGTGTTCATCGAACAGTGTTATTTGCTGATCATTTGTTGCTGACCAGCTACGTGACCAGCTATATGATCAGCTATAGGAATTCAAAGATCACTTATTGATAAGTGACCAATGAGTTGTTTACACACGTATTTCTGAATCCGAAAATAGCCCGGATTCAGAAAAACGTTTGTTTATAGTTCTAAATTTAGACAGGACCTTGAGTCCTATCAATAACTGATAACTTGTGAGTGCGAAATATTTTATGCACTCACAATATAGTGAAACCCGTTTAATGCCAACCTGTCGGTGCAGCTAAAACAGCTGGCAATAACCGATATTAATAATAAACTTCTATTATCAATAAGTTGATAATAGGTGAATATCTTTAATATCACATTTTATTAAGGTAAATGTTGAGTACATATCAAAAGTATGATAGGAATAAAACCATCAAATATTAACAGTAGAATAATCAATAAAAGATTGTTTAAGAGAAACTTAATTTTTAAAAATAAGTTTTTAATTTTATTGAATAATCATAGAATGATATGTCAAGGCCTGTATGTTTAACCCTTGAAAGACCACTGTATTATTTTGAGAACATTATATACAACAACAAAAAGTAATAGGCAAACATTTTCATCATAATAAATAAGGAGATTTCACACAAATTATGGCTCACACTCACTCACGTACAGTCGAGAAATAAAGTCGTCCCTATCAGTTAATCAAAAAATATCCCCTTTTCCTTATCAGCTTTGGCTAAAGAGATTAAATGAGTATGAAGTTCTTATCTTTTATTATAACATTTTGTACTCTAAAAATATTCAAATAGAATAAAGTGTAACAAAATTATCACAAATTCTTAGAAAATTTAAATTCATTAATGAATTAAATACATATCACAAATATTTAGTATATGACCCAAAGACACCTGTGGCAGATTAATTGCTTCGCCACATGAATTACTCATTCGATTTTAACAAAATTTTTTAATAAACAACTTAACCTTAATATCACAAAAATAATGTTTCGTTTTATCGAAATGATACGCTTTTTAGCAAAAATATGCACAAAGAGTTTAATATTTTACGAAAAGTCTTCGTGATAATCAACTTTTACTCTTTTGATAAGATCGTCGCATATCAGATCAGATAAACATTTTAGTCTTAATTTCTTATCAATTATATTGTGACTATTTCAAGAGTGTACACATACTCACACTTAAAACGAGCACCTGTTTATTTAAAACTTAATCCTTTCTTCATTTTAGTTAAATATTGAGACAACTTCACAAATTCAAACAAACACCAGATTAACTTTTGAAAGTTAATCTCCCTTTCTCTTTAACTGAGTCATCAAAACGGTGTCCTGAGCACAAATCCGTCTAAACTTTTATTGAACTTGTGCATATGACACCTGTTTCTAATTGGACAAAAGCAAACCCTTTGTCCAAAATCAGTATAAAAGGTGTCAGAAATCGATGAAAAGTCATCAGTTTGCGCTTTTATCCAAAGTGCTGTCAAATTTATTTTAGAACCTTTATTCAAATATATTGTCCTCCCTGCACCATAACTTGTTGAGGTAGTGCTTATCGTCGAGCGCTTCCAACAAGTTCTAATATTACACAAACACAAACACAAACTCCAGCAGTCAAGTACTGCTGGTCACGTCAGCGAAGGTCGCTTCGCCGATAATTAAAAACAATTAGCTCTCGCTCTGGGTAAAAGCATTGCATACGCAAGAGCTCCGGACCTGTGAGTCTAATAGTTTAAGAGTCGACCGTAGTCATCGCCTTGGAATCAATTCGACAACTCAAGAAGAATTTACTTTGGTTCAGCGCTAAATCAAGAGTCGGTCCTGATCGTCGCCTTGGAATCAACTGAACAACTCTAGAAGAATTTACTTTGGTTCAGGGCTAATCAAGAGCCGGTCCTGATCATTGCCTAGGGATCAATTGGACAACTCAAGACAAATAATTTACTTTGATTTAGGGCTAAATTAGATCTTAGATAAACTTTTAATAGCTGTTAGGAATTTTTTTAGAGCTGAATAAATACTGTAGTAAAATAAATTATAATTAGATAAAAACTAAATTTAGGTGAGAAATAGTAGGAATAATAGGAGACTATTTAGATAATTCGGCTTATTTATCTAGACTATTCAGTATAAAGTTAGTTTTAATGCAAGTTTTTATCTTATGATCTAGGATGGCTGAGAAAGCTCCATATTGTAATTCGTGTGGCAAATTTGGAAATAGTCGGAGGTCTAGTCGCAAATGCGACAATTATCTTCCTCCACAAAATTAAGGATAAACGATATCGAATTCGACACAGAAACTTATACAATCAAATGTGGTTTGAATAAGTTCTGTAAGAAAATTCAAGAAGACCAAGATCATCACTCTCGTCTCATCTCAGCGATAACCAACGATGTTTTGGAAGTATCGTCACTGATGGTTGAAGTCTCCATCCTGATCAACTTCCACTACTGCAAACTACTGGAATCTGGATCAAATTTAGAAGACAGGACGCCAGACATTTTGAACTTCTTCTATCAGCTTCAAGGCAAAAGACCATTGGATGAAGAATACAGGGATCTAAGAAGAAGAATTAGAGGGAACGACCAATATTACAAGGGCACGTTAAGGTCCTACCTTATACAGAATGCTGCCAAAACTCTCGAGACGAACATAAAAAATAACATCATTTATTCAATGTACTCGAGAGTTAAGCGATACTTCAAACTAAGATTTCCGAATTTGGACAAGGGCTCTCTACAAAAGATATTGAAGACTCTATTTGGACAACAGAGACCAAACAGTGAAAACGACCCAATAACTGACCAAAATCTAAATGTCTTCAAGAGGGAATTCAACTTGGCAGATGACTTCACGTTTTTACATCTCGAAGCAAAGTGGTGGAATTACATCACGTTCTTATTTAATCTGCAAAAATTCTTCAATAACTTCAGACATGAAGACAAACCAGAAGATCGTCAAAAAGTGAAGTCTTTCAATCTGTTTCCCGTATTCTCATTTGGGAGAAAACATATTTTATACAAAGCTGATGGACTATTTGAATTGCTATCTTCACTGAAACTTATCAAGGATAAAGAAGATAGAAACAAGACCACCTTTAGATCGAAAACCAAGGATTATTGGAGGCAGTTCCCCAACATTAAAAAATTGAGAATGTTAGACAAGACAAGTACTTTGCTGGTTCGTTCTCAACAGATGGGATAAACGTTTCAGTGCATATGTTAAGAAGAGCGAGAGAAGAACCTGATTCGAAACAACAATTCGACAGTTTTAGGACTCAACTAATTAATAATAAATTTTCAAGTTTAGTTGATCTAGATCCTGGAGCAAGATACATGTTTGGTATGGTCAAGGATGAAAAAAATTATCTCTACAAAAGTTCATCATTTAGGTACGACAAAAACAGTTTCGGCGAAAGAAGAAATTACAATCATTGACAGGAGATGTCTTAACCGCCGTCAGGAATGATCGCGAAAAAATTGAACAAGAGGCCAAGATCGTGATCAGCAGAAGATATAATTACCTTCAATACACGGAATTCACTTTGAAACACTGAAAAACTACAGCATTCGCTTTCGAGAAAAGTTGTTTCAAAGTTGAAATGGGACAAATTTATTTTGACCAAGAAAGCCAATCAAATCGTTGGCATAAAGAAAAAGAAGAGGAAGAGGAAGAGGAAGAAGAGGAGGAAGAAGAAAAAGAGGAAGGAGGAGCAGAAGAAAAAGGAGGAGAAGAGTGACAATAGTGACAATAACAATAATAAGAAAAAGTTTATTGCGTATGGGAATGGCAAAATGCCTCCATTCAACAGAGGATACGTGAAGGCACCACTGAAAAAGTTATATGAAGCCTTGTTGAGAAGAAGAGAACATTGTGTGGTGTATTTGACTGATGAGTACAGGACAACAAAATTGTGTTCAAACTGTTATGAAGTGTGCAAAACATCACAGTTTCCACATCGTTTTCAAGTTTGCCCAAATTGTAAAAAAGTGTGGAATCGTGACATGAACGCAGCCAGAAATATATTATATAAAGCATTATCTTATGTTAGAACAGGAGTAGTTCCTGTTAACTTCTCAAGAGAAAGTTGACGTTTTTATGTTGACTGCTCTCTTGTTAAAAAGTACTTTTGGTACCTTTTGTAGCTGTTGCAGACTTCTAATGAGGTCTGTAAAAGGTTAATGAGTGTCATTTTTATGAAGTAAATGTTTAGATTAGTCAATATATCAATTTTATTTATGCAACTTTACAGTTTGTAAAAATCTGACACTTTGTATTATACTTTTTTAGAATGTTGAAGCGTTGCATAGAAAAGCATTGACAATATGCGAGTTTTGATAATAACGAAGTTGACGTTAAATGGGTTTTACTGTATTCATGTTTCATATGACTCATAGGTGTAAGCATTGAATATATATAAATTATGTTCAAGAAAATTTCGTTTCATTCATAAGTTCATTAAAATAACTTTTGATCAGTGAGAATAAGTTATCGATAAATTTTGTAAATAGAGGTAAATCGTATGTCTTTTATGGAAAGTTTCGCTAGATAGAGTAATTCTTTAATTGATAGAGTAGTTGTTTCATTATACGACAAAATTAATGATTAGTGTAATTAAATCGACAAAAGAAAGGGATGACAAACCAAACCATAGACCTAAAACTCCACCCAAATTGTAAATCAATCCATTAATATCTGTCTTCAAAGTTTCGGTATATCTTAAGTGATCAGAACTGATCGGAATCAAATTGAGTTTTGTTGAGTTTAACATCTTATATGATCTGGTCATGAAATTAAAATGAATCGAATTACATTCACGACCACATCTAGACTCACAATATTCAATACTGTCTAATAAAAAAGTTTGATTAGAAACAAAATCTGATTTACAGAATTTGTAATTTTTCTTTATCAAGTGTTCTTCTAAATCGAGAAACAAATCGGTATACTCTCGAGTTAAACACTTATATTTTTCGAATATAACATCAGCGAGGCAATTAAATCGACATAACTCAGGCTCATGACTAGAGTAAATAATTTGATCGTTAGGATAAGAATTACAAGGGTTTTTCCTTGTATTCAATGTTTTTAGAGAATACGAACTGAAAAAAGCATCGGTTTTTGTTTCTGGAAAGAAATAAATAACATCAAAGTTTGATGCTGAGAACGAACCAATATAAATTAAACCATCGAATAAGTTTGCTTGCAATTCAAAACTAATTTTCTCCAAATTTTTTTCAATGTTCATATTGTGTAATAATTGTTTGAAACTGTCGTTTAAATTACCGAAATAGAAACTTCCCAAATGAAACAATGTTGTAGCTAATTGTACTTGAGGTTCAGGACATGCAATTTTCTTATTTTGAATATTAATTTCACACGATTTAAAAAATTTTTCATGACTTGAATAAACTTTGAATTCCTCGAGTTTCCTCAAGTTTAACATTTTAGAAAAGATATCATAACATAATTTTGCCCATCTTTGACGTTCTGAGTAAATATTTTTGACATAATTTATATCGAATGAATTATGAAAGTAAATGCGTTCTATTCTCTCGAGTGTTTCTTTATTCAAAAGAGGTACGACAATAGCTAACTTTGGTAATGTTTTAGTTCGTTCTATACCCAAACGAGTAATAGTTTCTTCTTTTAAAAAGTCTAAAATAATTTCACTCACTTGATATGACATAAGACAAAAGAACATTAACTTAAGTAAAGAAACGAATATCAATCGAGGTTTAATTTTTAATCCAGTTTTGATAATAGAATGTAAATTCACACCAATTGTTAACAGATGTGAATTAATTATGTGGAAAATCTTCAGAAATGACTGATTAGTGAAGTTAAAAAAGGAAATTCCAAACCACATCGAAGATATTGACCCGATCGAACACAAATATCCAATTAAATCCATTTTCGGGCTATGAATATAGAACATTTCCTCTTCAGATGATTTCATAAGTAATGCGATTATCCATCCTTGAGTAGGATGGTAATCGCCGCTATTTTTGATTATTTCGGTGTGATATATATTATTGCAGTTCTTTTTGCACGTCTTTTTCAACATATTCCTTTCAAGCTTTATGTTACAACTTTTTTTCATGCACAAGGTTTTATTGAAAGAATTAGAATCACCATAAAACCATTTTTTGTTACATTTACATTTTTCAGATTCTCTCTTCATCATATATTTGACAATACAGTCCTCCTGAGATTTCGGTGCATTCTTTATACCAAAATATGAATCATAATTTTGACAATCAGTCTTATATGGTAACGGCAGTAGTATTTCATGAAAAGCATCCAAACGAATTTGATATACAAAGCCATCCCTCAAGTTTAAAGAATCACTTAATATATTTGAAGGCGTTTTAGTTCCGTGAATATTTATATTGACGCTCGAAATATTTAATTCTTTCGATTTTATTATTAAACCTGTTGCAAATTCATAGTCTTTTGCTTCAAAATCATTAAGAAGTTTACTTAAATATGTGATACACAATGGTGAATATGATGTTGCACTTATTATCGGTCTAGATAATTCGTAGCAAGATTTCTGATATCCATTTCCGAATTTAACTATACACCATATACTGGAGTTAAATCCAGTTGAATATGTTATATAATCATGTATATTCGAGTATATTTCATAAAATCTTCTACTGCATATAGTAAGGGACGGTATTTCATGTAATACCTGTTTAGATTTCAAATCAATAACTGTTTCATAATTTAGATAATTTATAGTCAAATCAATTGTTTGATATATATACAATATTAATATGACGAAACGTACAATTTTTTGAATTAGCTTTGAAGGAAAAACTTGGTGAATCTGACTGCATCGTTTATACATTTTGTGTTTACTTTGAAAAATGAGAAAATATATTGCCATCACATTTAAGCCATTACAAAATTTGAACTTATGTAAAGAACATAATCTTTACAACTAACGAGTATTTATAAATTTTCAATTTAAATTAATTGTGTATCATTTGTATAACAATATGATTCTTAAAGTAAACGAAATTAGATACAATAACTTCATTGCAACTAAAAAATGTTGTACTCTTCGCTTCAATACTAATACAAGAATTAATCAACTGCTACATTTCAATTATACGTTTGATAAAACAGTTATATCCGCGATATCTCAAAAAAATATTACACAAACATGACAAATTAATTGACTACTATTTTCATAAATTGCTTTCGAAATAAGTATTAAATCGATATTTGAGCAAATGCTAAACAAACATAATTTTTAACGCATCGTTACTCTTAGTAAACTATAAAACATTATTTTTATATAAACATTTGCTGATAGATTTCGATTTTGCAAACTATAAGTTATGATTCAATCGAAAATTATTTGATATAAGAAAGTGAATAATCTTATACAATTTTGACTTTTCTTCATTTAATACTTGACTTAATTTCTGATTAAATGATTATATAATTAAGACAAAAATCTTTTCTTCAATGAACATATTTAATAATGATTTTTAATTGGATACTTCTTGAAAGAAATGAAAACTTGTATTTTATTATTTTAAAAGCCAAGAAATGCTTCATTTTACTTTTTAATATAAGACAAGATCTTTAAAATGTATTATTTTAATTAAGGCCACTATTGGTTTTTAACCACTTTATATGTTTAATGTAAAATAAATTTCGATCGATCTATTAACGAGCATATCTAAAGCATTATTTAAGGTGCTGGCAAAACTGGTTTCATAGTTATTCATCATATATATAATGTATTAATCATATTGATCAACATATATGTAAAAGAAATATAATCACTTTCATTTGAGGCTAACAAAAGTGACAGCCGTTATAGAAATATCCAACAGTTCAGTTTTCACGTATAATACTTTTATTTTATCAAAAATTATTTAAACTCATTGATATGTTGGGATATTATGAAAATGTGATTAAACATTAACTGAAAGTTTTAAGTTGTCAAAATGAGCAGCAGGTTAGGAAATATTAGTTTGTATGTGAAAAACAATCAGATTATCGATTTGGCGAAAAACCATTCTTACCTTGATTAAATCATAGAGAGAGTACTGTAACTAGTGTCTACCGTAATATAAATTCGATTAACACGAATGAGATTTAAGAATGAAATACCTATTTTCATAACTATACCCTACGTTCTATGCTTAAGCAGTGTTAAAAACTCTAAATTTCACTTTGTAAATAAATTTCTGTGCATGACTAGGACCTCATGTATTGCACACATAACTAAAATTTTCAAAAATTAAACACATTTTCTTATATAGTTTTTAAGGTATAATCGCGAAAATGGTGTTGTCTTATAATGAAATATTATTAAAAGAAAAGCTGGAAAACTTGAAACATATCTCAATTTTCATCTTTAGTTTCAAGTCATTCAGATTTTATAATTTAAATAATATTGTAATAAATGAATAAAACTATAAATAAACACTTATTCACGATAAAGTACTAAAAGTGCTATCACATTTATTTTTATTTTTATGACGACGGACATCTAAACCCCAAAAACAGGATCTTTATGTTTTCTGTAGTCTTTGGTATATGTGTGTCCAAGTTGAACGAATTGTAATTGGGGACCTCAATGTGAGTTCCAATCCGTTTTTACCTATAATTCTATAAAAGAGTCTGGCAGAACTCGATAGAATGTGTTCTAATAGGAAGCTGAATCACAACTTACTTTTTCTATAACTTTATTGATATAAATATATGAACAATACGGATCTAGGACAGTTCGTCCAATGACAATTCGACTAATGGACAATTCGTCCAAAGGATAATTTGTCCAAAAGACGATTCGTCTAATAGGACGATACGTCCAAAGACCAATTGGTCCGATGGGCTCTATATGAAATGATTAAGAATTAAAATTTCTTTAGACAAAAGAAAAACTTTTAAAGTCAAATTTTTAGAAAATTGAAATATTACTGAATAATTAAAAAAAAGTAATAAAATTTGACTGAATAAAAAGAATCATAAATCAATGTATTAATTTTTGAAAACAAAATACTAGATTACAAGTGAACGTTATGAGCATAAGCACGTAGAACAGTAGTGTAGGTATTTTCAGATTGTTCTCAGGTATTAATTACTATGGGCCTGGGTATCCACCTACGCAGACAAATTTTGAGTCAAAATAACTTATTGGACAATTTTTCCGTTGGACTTATTGTCTATTAGATGAATTATCTATTGGACGAAATGTCTATTGGACAAATTGCTGTATTAGACGAATTATCTTTGGACGAACTGTCCGATAACGGAACAATACAATTACAGCTTCACATTGCATTTCTGACATACTATATAATAAAAAGTAAGAAATAAGACAGTTCTTAATAACAAATCACTTCTTTATATTCTGTTTAGTGTACTTAACTCACTATTTTTTACTCAATGGAAAATATTCCTGTTTACATCAAAATACTAATAAATTTTTACGATTTAGGTAAATAATACATATTTATTTTTCGGTCAATTCGAAATTTACTTACACTGTAAAGCGAACTACAACCTTAGGACACATAAATGATGTTAACTACAATTCCTATTTTAACATACATCTACTTTATCATTAAACCGAAAACAGATAAACGTTTTGTTCTTAGAACTAATAAAACAATGTAAATAAACTTAAGAACTGTGAATACTATTTCTTATCTCGCAGTACATTAAAATAACTTTTGATCAGTGAGAATAAGTTATCGATAAACTTTGTAAATAGAGGTAAATCGTATGTCTTTTATGGAAAGTTTCGCTAGATAGAGTAATTCTTTAATTGATAGAGAAGTTGTTTCATTATTCGACAAAATTGAATGATTAGTGTAATTAAATCAACGAAAGAAAGTGACGATAAGCCAAACCATAGACCTAAAACTCCACCCAAATTGTAAATCAATCCATTAATATCTGTCTTCAAAGTTTCGGTATATCTTAAGTGATCAGAACTGATCGGAATAAAATTGAGTTTTGTTGAGTTTAACATCTTATATGATCTGGTCATGAAATTAAAATGAATTGAATTACATTCACGACCGCATTTAGACTCACAATATTCAATACTGTCTAATAAAAAAGTTTTATTAGAAACAAAATCTGATTTACAGAATTTGTAATTTTTCTTTATCAAATGTTCTTCTAAATCGAGAAACAAATCGTTATACTTTGGAGCTAAACATTTATATTTTCCGATAATAACATCAGCGAGGCAATTAAATCGACATAACTCAGGCTCATGACTAGAGTAAATAATTTGATCGTTAGAATAAGAATTACAAGGGTTTTTCCTTGTATTCAATGTTTTTAGAGAATACGAACTGAAAAAAGCATTGGTCTTTGTTTCTGGAAAGTAATAAACAACATCAAAGTTTAATGCTGAGAACGATCCAATATAAATTACACCTTCTAATAAGTTTGCTCGTAATTCAAAACTAATTTTCTCCAAATTTTTTTCAATGTTCATATTGTGTAATAATTGTTTGAAACTGTCATTTAAATTACCGAAATAGAAACTTCCCAAATGAAACAACGTTGTAGCTATTCGCAATTGTGGTTCAGGACATGAAATTTTCTTATTTTGAATTTAATTTCACACGATTTCAAAAAGTTTTCATAGCTTGAATAAACCTTGAATTCTTCGAGTTTCTTCTCGTTTAACATTTCAGAAAAGACATCATAACATATGTGTTTCCATCTTAGACGTTTCAAGTCAATATTTTCGACATTCTTTATATATAATGAATTATTAAAGTAATTGCGTTCTATTCTCTCGAGTGATTCTTTATTCAAATAAGATACGACAACAGCTAATTTTGGTTATGTTTTAATTTGTTCTATACCCAAACGAGTAATTGTTTCTTCATTTAGAAAATCTAAAATAATTTCACTCACTTGATATGACATAAGACAAAAGAACATTAACTTAAGTAAAGAAACAAATATGAATCGAGATTTAATTTTTGATTCAGTTTTGATAATAGAATGTAAATTCACACCAATTGTTAACACAAGTGAGTTAATTATATGGAAAATCTTCAGAAATGATTGATTAGTGAAGTTAAAAAAAGAAATTCCAAACCACATCGAAGATATCGACCCGATCGAACACAAATATCCAATTAAATCCATTTTCGGGCTATGAATATAAAACATTTCCTCTTCAGATGATTTCATAAGAAATGCGATTATCCATCCTTGAAGGTAATCACCACTATTTTTGATTGTTTCGGTGTGATATATATTATTGCAGTTCTTTTTGCACGTCTTTTTCAACATATTCTTTTCAAACTTTATGTTACAACTTTTTTTCATGCACAAAGTTTTATTGAAAAATTAACGTCACCATAAAACCATTTTTTGTGACATTTACATTTTTTAGACTCCCTCTCCATCATATATTTGACAATACAGTCCTCCTGAGATTTCGAGGCATTCTTTACACTAGAATATGAATCATAATTTTGACAATCAGTTTGATATGGAAATGGCAGTAATATTTCATGAAAAACATCCAAATCAATTTGATATAAAAAGCCATCCCTCAAATTTAAGGAATCACTTAATACATTTGGAGGTGTTTTAGTTCCATGAATATTTATGTTGACGCTAGAAATATTTAATTCTTTCGATTTTATTATTAAATCTGTTGTAAATTTATGTTCTTTTGCTTCAAAATCATTAAGAAGTTTACTTAAATATGTGATACACAATGGTGAATACGATGTTGCACTTATTATCGGTTTAGACAATTCATAGCAAGCTTTCTTAGATCCATTTCCGAATTGAACTGCACACCATATATTGTAGTTAGATTCAGTTAAATATGTTATATAATCATGTACGTTTGAGTGTGTTTCATATAATCTTCTACTGCATACCGTAAGGGATGGTATCTCATGAAATAGATGTTTAGACTTCAAATCAATAACTGTTTCATAATTCAGATAATTTATAGTCAAATCAATTGTTTGATATATATACAATATTAATATGACAAAACGTACAATTTTTTGAATTAGCTTTGAAGGAAAAATTTGGTGAATCTGACTGCATCGTTTAAACATTTTGTGTTTACTTTGAAAAATGAGAAAATATATTGCCATCACATTTAAGCCATTACAAAATTTATACTTATGTAAAGAACATAATCTTTACAACTAACGAGTATTTATAAATTTTCAATTTAAATCAATTGTGTAAGCACTATTTGTATAACATTATGATTCTTAAAGTAAACGAAATTAGATACAATAACTTCATTGCAACTAAAATATGTTGTACTCTTCGCTTCAATACTAATACAAGAATTAATCAACTGCAACTAATTATACGTTCGATAAAACAGTTATATCCGCGATATCTCAAAAATATTACAATAAAAATAAGAAATTAATTGACTTCTATACTCATAAATTGCTACTGAAATAAGTATTAAATCGACATTTGAGGGAACGCCAAACAAACGCATCGTTACTCATATTAGATTCTAAAACATTATTTTCATGTAAACATTTGATGATAGATTGCGATTTTGCAAACTATACAGTATAATTCAATCGATAAGACTTATGTAAAATAAACTATTTTTATGAGAAGTTATTTTATATTAAATTTTTTTTAAAATTATTTGATATAAGAAAGTGAATAACCTTATACAATTTTGACTTTTCTTCATTTAGTACTAGACTTAATTTCTGATTAAATGATTATATAATTAAGACAAAAATCTTTTCTTCAATGAACATATTTAATAATGATTTTTAAGTATCCTAATTTCTTGTACGACATGAAAAGTTGTTTTTTATTATATTAAAAGCCAAGAAATGCTTCAATTTACTTTTACATATAAGATACGATCTTTAAAATGTTTTATTTTAATTGAGACTAGTATTGGCTTTTAATTACTGTATGTGTTTACTGTAGAATAAATTTCGATCGATATATTAACTACCGTATCTAAAGCATTGTTTGAAGTGCTGGCAAAACTGGCTTCTTAGTTATTCATTATATATAGTATATAATACAGCCTTGGACACAACTATCTTTAGTCGATTATAGTCGAATAACTTTTGACTGGATGATTCGATTTTAAAACTGATTTCAGTTAATTGTAGCCCGATGATGGCCATTTTTAAAAATATGTAATTTGTTTGAAAAATCACCATAATAGCAAAACAAACGGGCATCAAAATTGAACTTTTATTTTCACGAAAATTATTGAATTTCTAATTTATTTTTTATCAAGACTTGAAAAAATTGATTTCAAATTAAATTTATTAAAAATTGAATTGAACACACAAATAATGTTTGAAAATTTTAGTTATTTATAATGTGTACGAAAATAGAGCAAAAAGTGAAACTAATAGATGGTGTGACCACCGGCTGCCTCTAAAACCTCTTCCAATCTTCTGGGCATCGAATTCAATAAATTTATAAAATATTGACGCCATGAAACTCACACATTGCTTGGTGGACCCTCTCTAAACGTTTAGTATTAGTTTGGAGATTACG
The DNA here is from genome assembly GCA_018873245.2 of Archegozetes longisetosus. Taxonomy (NCBI): domain Eukaryota; kingdom Metazoa; phylum Arthropoda; class Arachnida; order Sarcoptiformes; family Trhypochthoniidae; genus Archegozetes; species Archegozetes longisetosus. Next base: position 2,194,510 of record JAEMBT020000009.1, on the reverse strand, counting down.
ATATTCGTGATGAATTTATTGTTTGAATATTCCCAAATTTTGATTAGTTTGCAAACATTGCCGTCCGTATAGTATTATTTAATTTCTTTGATTTAAGTACTTCTTTAATTAAATTTCTATGGTCATTTTTAAGATCTATTATTTTAAGCTAATCTTGAAATGAAGTAGACATTCAAAATTTTCGAATTAGCGTACCGAAAACTTATGTTCACTAATAGTTCGAAGAAAAGACATATTTTGAGCAAGACTGGTTCTGCAATTTCATGGGTAATATAGTGTTGTCTATAAATTGCTCTAATTTTATCATCAATTTTAATATAGTGAATAATCTCGTGAACGATTACGTTTAGTATTTGTTTTGTAATAGAAAATTGAAGTTTTATTTTTACGCTTATTCTTTTTTTTAAGTTTTCTGTTTCATTGCCCTTTCCACAGTTACCCTAGTGATTTTTAAAAAACAATTTATATTTTTAAAAATGGCCACCATCTGGCTACAATTATCTGAAATCAGTTTTAAAATCGAATCATCCAGTCAAAAGTTATTCGACTTTAATCGACTGAGGACAGTTGTGTCCAAGGCTGTATATATTGTTTAACGGTTCCACGACATTACTGCAAATGCATCACCGCATACGACATTAGCGCGAAAGCTTTAGCGTGAATGCTTTATCGCGAATACATTACAGCGAAAATATTCACAGCGCAAAGAATTAAAATATATATTTTTGTAAAAAGAATTTGATATCAAAGTATAGAAAACATTTTATGGTGGCCTAAATCCTTCATCACTTTTTACTAGTAATGTATAGCTTAAGACTAAGAATAAGACCAAGCAAACTAAAAATCTCTAAGCTATACATCACTACTTTTCACATTTCAAATTCTTTTAATCACTACAGTGAAAGCTCGATATAGCGAATCTCGATCTAACAAATATCTCGTTATAAAGTACACAAGCGAAATTCCGTTCCAAATTCTTATAAAGTTAGGCTTAGATTCGTTCGACATAACGATTCTCGATATAAAATAAAATTTGATATACCGAACATATTTTAAGTATACAATAGTAAGTAAACTTTCGATATAAAATACATTTCGTACTGATGAACTTTTATCAATTACCAAAAGAGCTAAACTTTACCTAAAGGTCTAAAGTTTTGAACTTGAGACTAATAAAGACGAAATTTTAGATTATAATATTTTCAAAAATAGTGTTCAGATACGAATAACAGACTTTTTTGAGTATTTATATTCATTATATTCACTTTAGTTCTAGAATACAATAAAAATGCTCTCAAACTTATAATATTTTAACTCTCAATATAAAGTACAGCTCAATATAACGAACAAAAATTTTTACTCCTTGACTGTTCGTTATATCAAGATTTCACTGTATTAGCATACCATTCGAATATCTTGAACCAACAATTAGTGTCGAATATATAAAACCGTTTGCAAATTCTCGGCAAAACACTTGTTATCATATTGATAATTAATTTTTAAAGAGTGGTATCCAAAATTTCAAAAGTGAATAACTCTTGAAGCGTTCAACAGTTACGCTTAAGAATTATATTTATAAAAACCGCGTGCATAAACCTTTCAAATGATATGCATATCGCCGATGTTCATCGCTGAACCTATTGGACCAGACGATATTTCAAAGGTTCTTGCGCACAGTTTCCAGAAATATAAGTCTTAAGCATATCAGATGAACGCTTCAAGAGTTCTCTTGAAAATATAAATACCACTCTTTAAAAATGAATTAACTATATAATGAGTGTTTCGAACTCGCTATACAGCCACTCATCGTTATTCATCGTGGGTCTAATGACTATCAGTGAAATATTCGTCAGTGAAACCTAACCTAACCAAAAACCCTCTCTAGTGATAAAATTCTTAATAATTAATTTATCAACAATATTAACAACAAATTAACAACACGAATATTAATGAAATTATTTTTTAAACACTCTTTTAATTTAATATTAACATTAGTATTAGTGCGAGACTTTAGTCAGTCCCCTTATGATCCGGAATATAAGGTTGAAAAGAAAGTCTTTACGGATTTTGGCCGTGATCTAATCATTATTTTTGTTAAGAATGGTTATGTTTACAAATCAATTTCAGTTGTATTTCCATACGTGTTATTTGTCTACAATTTTCTTCTGGAATTAATTTTCTTATTTAGTGATAATCAGTTCTTAAGCCATGTCTTTAGATGGACTGTACATAAGATATTGCATACTTTATGAATTCAGAAGCGGCTCCAATCCTAGAGAGGTTCATAGGAAGATCTGTACTATTTACCGGGTGCAATGAGTCTCAGCAACAGTACAAATCTTCCTGTGAGTCTCTTGCATTGGGACCGCTTCTGAATTCATAAAGCATGCAATATCTTATGTGCAGTCCATCTGAAGACATGGCTTAAGAACTGATTATCACTGGATATGAAAATTAATTCCAGAAGAAAATCGTAGACAAATAACACATATGAAAATGCAACTGAAATTGATTTGTAAACATAACCACTCTTCACAAAAATAGTGTTGATCAAAATACGTGGTCATAATATGTAAAGACTTTCTTTTCATCCTTATATATTTATCCACCAGTTGCTTCCAGATATAAAGATAAATACTTATATTTATGTAGATCATAACATTTATGATGCTAAACATATGAAAAGTAAGAAATTTATGGCATAATACTGTATGTTGCAGTATGAAACAGTAAAATCTGATATTCTAGAATAGAAAGTGTTGAAGGTGAAAATCTGTTTAATAAGTTGTTCTAATGAAAAGTAAGTATGTTTGCAATCAATAATAACTTATTGTATGATCTGTTTTAGTTAAGGTTAAATCATTTGTATGAAAACAACAAAAATTCAAAACTATCATACTGAATCATTTCAAATATTACGGATAGCTAAATACAGCTAAATGTTAATAAATATATATTGGTAATGTATAAATGTTTTGAAATCATCTCATCAATAATTTTATTGAGATGGTCGAAGAAAAGATTCACACAAAACTCAATTGTTTGTAACTTTTTTTGCAAATTAATGATAATTAAAGACATTACTTAGAATTAGCATGATAAATGACCAATAATCTTAATTTAGTAAATAAGTGAATTATATTAAATGATAATTAATTTGATTATTAATGATGATTAGGTAATGAATTAGTGGTCCGTTGTCAATAGCAATGAGTATTTTAATTTTAGTACGCGATAACAACGCGCAAGTTATATAGTTGGATACACAGAATATGAGTCACTACCACAATCATTTCAACCATCAATTTTGAAATAAGTTTCGTCGATTCTATGTGTTATTAATGATGGCTTAAGTCATCCATTCTTGACTTGTTTAAACACTTTGTTTGCTTTAGCTTTTCATTTTCATTACTTTTGGAGCATATTTTCTTTTGAGCCTTAGTTTCATACTTAACTAAATAACTTTCAACGGAAAAATTCAGTCTTTTGCCAATTCTACACAAGTTTTACAAATTGTGTTCACTTCTTTTATGTATTTTTTTCACTTCCTTTTCTGATTAATTAGGCTTTCGAGTACTATCAGGTTTTCTGTCGAGTTGTAACATGTGTTCTCGGATATTATTAGAAGAAAAGTTAGAAAACTTCAAACACATCTTAGTTTTGACTTTTAATCTCGCTTAAAACGGACTTTGAGTTTAATTACTGAATAAGATTTTAAAATAAGATTTATTCACGAGAAAGTATATTAAAGTTACTTTTAATAAGTCTGAATAAGTTTTGCGATGAATTTTTGCAAATGGAGGTAAATCGTGTCTTTTTCATAACAAGTTTTCGCCAGATCGAGTCATTTTTGCATTCATACAATAGTCGTTTGATTATTCGACAAAATTGGGTGATTAGTGTAACTAAATCAGCTAAAGAAAGAAAAGATATGCCAAACCATAGGCTTAAAACTCCACCCAAATTATAAATGAATTTATTAATGTCTGTCTTTAGAGTTTCAGTATATTTTAAATGATGAGAATTGATCAGAATCAAATTGAAATTTGTTGAGTTTAACATTTTATATGATCTGGTGATGAAGTTAAAATAAATTGTATTACATTCATCCCTACATTTTGACGCACAATATTGGGAACGCTTTGATCTAAAATATTGATTGGAAACAAAATCTGATTTACAGAATTTGTAATTCTTCGTTATCAAGTGCTCTTCTAAATCGAGATAGATATCATACTGATCTCTAGTTAAGCACTTATATTCTCTGATAGTAAAGTCAATCCTGCAATTGAATTGACAAAAATCTGGCTCATGACTAGAGTAAATAATTTGACCATCGGAATAGGAATTGCAAGAGTTTTTCCTTGTCTTAGTGAATGATCTTAGTGAATACGAGGTGAAAAATGAGTCGATCTTTTTTGGAGAACCGAAAAGAATTATTTTAGTGTTTAATGATAGTAACGAACCAATGTGAACGAAACCATTTAATAAGTTTGTCGGAAATTGAAAACTAATTTTCTCCAAATTTTTTCCCATATCCATATCGTGTAATAATTGTTTGAAACTGTCATTTAAATTACCAAAATAGAAGTTTCCCAAAAACAATATCGATCTATGTAATTTTAATTGAGGTTCAGGACATTCAATTTTCTTATTTGGAATCTCAATTTCACACGATTTAAAAAATTTTTCATAATTTGAATAACTTTTAAACTCTTCGAATTTTCTTTCATTTAACATCGTAGAAAATATATCATAATATAAATCTTTTGTTCGACTATCTAGGTAACTAGTTTTTATCTCGAAGGAATTATTAAAGTAATCTCGATTTATTCTCTTTTGTTTCTTTTCACTGAAAAGAGGTACTAAGAAAACTAATTTTGGTAATATTTTGATTTGTTCTATGCTCAAACGAGTAATTTTTTCTTCTTTTAGAAAGTCTAAAATAACTTCATTCACTTGATATGACATAAGACAAATAAATAATAATTTAAGTAATGAAACGAATATGAATCGAAGTTTAATTCGAGATCGAATTTTGATAATAGAATATAAATTCACATCAATTGCTATTAGAAGTGATTTAATTATGTGAAAAATCTTCAAAAATGTTTGATTAGTGAAGTGAAAAAATGAGATTCCGAACCACATCGAAGATATTGACCCGATAGAACACAAATATCCAATTAAATCCATTTTCGGGCTATTAATATAAAATATCTCCTCACTAGGCATTTTAGCATAGAATGTGAATACCGACCCTCGATAGTAATTAGCGCTAGCTATGACTGTTTCAGTATGATATGTATTTTTGCAATTTCTTTTGCATATCTTGTTCAATAAATTTCTTTCAAACTTTATGTTACAATTTTTTCCATGCAAAAGTTTTTATTGAAAGAATTAGCGTCACCATAAAACCATTTTTATGACATCTACATTTTCAGATTCTCTCTTCATCATATGTTTGACAATACAATCTTCTTGAGATTTCGGTGTATTCTTTACACCAGAATATGTATCATAATTTTGACAATCAGTTTGATATGGAAATGGTAGTAATATTTCATGAAAACTATCCAATCCGATTTGATACGCGAAGTTCCCCCTCAAATTGATAAAATCTCTTAAAATATTTGGAGGTGTTTTAGCTGTATGAATATTCATATTAACGCTTGATATATTTAAATCTTTTAATTTTATTTTTAAGTCTGTATAATATCCATAAACTTTAGCTTTAAAATCATCAATAAGTTGACTTAATAATGTGATACACAATGGTGAATACGGCGTTGCACTTATTATCGGTTTAGATAATTTATAGCAATCATTCACAGATCGATTGCTGTATTTAACTACACACTTTATGCCTGAGCTAAACTCAGATGAAATCACTTTATAATCATACTTATTTGACTGTATTTCATTAAATCTTCTGCATAGCGTAGTGGACTGTATCTCATGTAATTCAAATTTAGACTTCAAATCTATAACTGTTTCATAATTCAGATAATTTATAGTCAAATCAATTGTTTGATATATAAACAGTATCAATATCAGGAATCGTGCAATTTTTCTAATTTGTTCTGAGGGAAAAGTTCGATGAATTTGATTGCATCGATTGAATATTTTGAATTTGATTCTCAAAACTGAGTTAACTATTGCGATCACATTTAAGACAATACAAGATTTAAACTTATGTAAAATACACATTGTATACTACTAATTAATATTTTTTAATATATAGTTTAAATCGATTGAGTAAACACAAATTATATTACAATGATTGAGATAGTCAACGAAAGAAGATCTAATATCTTATATTGGCTCCACTTAAAACATATCGTATTTTTCACTTCAACACTAATACAAAACTCATATCGAATTGATGTCTGAACTATTTGGTAAATAAAATAGCAATGAGAGCGATATCTCAAAAATGCTATAAAAATATAAGAAATAGATTGATTTCTAGTTTCGTAAAGTGGAATTCTCGTATTACATTTGCATTGGCCTCATTAATATGTGTATTCAACTTTCAGAGTTTAAACGTTCAAAATTTCAATACAAGAAAGTGATTAATTCTATTTCTCCAGTTTGTACAAAGTTTAGAGAAAAAATTAATCTCAAGACATATTTCATTTTCATAAGTCAAGTTCATAAAATAACCATGTATTATTCTTAGATTATCAATCAATATAACAAATCATAAGTTCAGAGATTGCTTTTGAATTAAATATTAAATCGATGAACGAATGGCATGGTCTTTCAGCATATCATTACTATAAATAAATGAATACAAACCATAGACTGCAACAGTGTGGATTTTATCTATATTAAATAATTATTGTTTTAGTTAAAATAAATCAACTCGGTAATTGACTATTCTTTCTAACTTACACCGATGGGTCAATATTACTCACATGTTTTATTTAATAAAATTAAATAGAATATTTTGTCGTATTGACTGAATTTTTTAGTTTGAAAAATCGAAATCTATCATTAGATGTTCTGAAAATAACAAAAACATCATTTATTCATTGATTTCTATTCTTCAAACTATAAAATTCAGTCAATACGACAAATACAAAATTAGCTATTTGAATGAGATTCTTTGCATTAAGTTTTGTTCTAAAAACATTTAACATAATAAAATGAGTTGGTCTATCTAATTTTATTAAATAAAACATGTGAGTAATATTGACCCATCGGTGTAAGTTAGAAAGAATAGTCAATTACCGAGTTGATTTATTTTAACTAAAACAATAATTATTTAATATAGATAAAATCCACACTGTTGCAGTCTATGGTTTGTATTCATTTATTTATAGTAATGATATGCTGAAACATGACGAATACCATTTTTTGCCATTCGTTCAAATATCGATTTAATATTTAATTCAAAAGCAATCTAAAGGAGAGTTCTGAAGCCCTATAGAACTAAATCCACTGTTGATTTGTTATATTGATTGATAATCTAAGAATAATACATGGTTATTTTATGAACTTGACTTATGAAAATGAAATATGTCTTGAGACATACGCAATGACAAACGCAAAATTAACTATTTTAATGAAAAAATATTTTGCATAAAATTTTGTCCTAAAAGTTGTAGATATAAGAAAATAAATGAGCATATTTAATGTTAACTCTCCTTCATCTAATATGATACTTAAGTTAGGTTAAACTAAATCGAATGTAGACTATATACAAATTTGGATAAACAAATTTATGAAGTTTAGATTTCTGAAAATTTTAGAAATAAGATTTAGACGATTAAAGTTTCGTAGCAATTAAGTATAGAAATATTTTTTAAAATAAATTTATATAATACCTTTTTATGGCTCAATCCTCAAATAATTTCAACATTAATGTTCATCACTGTGCAAATCTATTTTGCCCACAAACAGTGCATTTGTACTTAAAAATAACAGAAATATTGCTTGTAGTTATTAATGTACAAACAATTGAAAGCTGACTATTAATTATTCAAACATGTGCTGACCACTTTGTAACTTCTAATCAGGCAAATAAGTTTTCACAACAGGCGTTACTGGTTTAATATAAAAAGTTTATTCACTATGACTTTATAAACATTGTTGAAATCTCACATTATAAAACTTCTCTTAACTTGTTTTAGTTATAATAAACTGAATAATTAACTGATCTCTCGAGCTTACACTATGCGATCAATGTGATCTCATTCCTCTTGTTAAACTTAGATGGGCCAACTTGTTTTACTTATACCAAAACTTTGATGAAAAAACTTTATGAAAAATATCTTTTCATCAAAATACAATTTACGTCCCATATAAGTACATGTACTTATAGTACGAATCGCTAGAAATTTTTAAAATATAATTTTGACAAGTACATGGGGATTGGCATTTTATTTCGTAAGGCTATGTCTTAAAATGTGAATTTTTATGAAAGGAATGAATAACTACAAAGAACAATGAATGAACAATAATGAACATTTTATTCCTGCTTAACAATAAGTAATCTATTAGTAGATTAAATAGTTTCAATTTGTTTGTAAGATCTTTTCAGTGCAGATTTACACTTAAATTTTGAAAAATTGTTCAGTAGCTATGGTCTTCCCGTTGGCTAAAATGTGTATGAGTACCAAATACATCACGATTTGTTTTGCTATTTGTAATCAAATTAATCTACTTTTAGCAGTAATGCTCAGTCTATTAAGTCTTTGCCAATAGTTTCAATGTTATAGTCAGAGAAAACATAAAATTGATTGACTATTTGATTATCACAGCATTTCTAAACCTTATTCTATAAGAATCTGCTATAGCTTTGAACTTTTGAGTTCTCAAACTAACTAGGAAGGTTTTTTTTGGGTGTCACAAAGCAATTTGAATTATTTTTGGCTAAAGCATACATCAATATAAGTTGTTTAAAATGATGAAAAAATTAGCTGCGATTAAAAAAGTTTTTAATCCTTAAATTGCAATTTAATTAAAAGTACTTAATATGGGCAATAATGGTAATCTATTATAACAATAATAGGCATAACATTCTAGTCTTATTATAAAAGTATAACTAATTCAAATTAAAGTTTACTTCAATTCAAGTATCAATTATGAAACTTATATTAAAACTCAACGTAATAATCAAATAAGCAATTTTAATAATGATTGCAATAGCGGTTCAATATATTTTGTAGTAGATGTTGTTACGGCAATACAAGTAATCTTTAGAGGTCTGCTTTTTAAATACTCAACTTATAAAAAATAACATTTACCAGCTCAGCAGCTAATTTTTATGAAATTTTCAATTACTTATATTGACGGATATTTTAGTCAAAAATAATTCAAATTGCTTTGTGACACCCAACAAAGCTACCTAGTAAGTAAATATTGAGCTCATATTTCATCTATAATATTGTGCTAGTCTCAACTTGCCTTCAAAGAACAATCATATTTCAGTTTATACTTTAACGGTAAACCAATTGATCTGTGAAACTAAGTAAAAATTGAGCAAATATCCAAATGGCTTGTCGCCTAACGATATTTTAAGTGTGCTAGCATATCGACAACCTGTTAGGCAACATAATATTTTACTGAAAACTTAACAATTAAGTCTAAATGTGATACTTACGGTGAAACGAGTGTGACACCTATTTGTAAATTGATCAATTGTTTTTAGTTGTATTATAGCAAAAACTATCGAACATCTTTTAGGACTGCAAACTGCAATCTTGCCTCTCTTTCAAGCATAACGTTTCACATACTCGTATAATAAGTGCTCATACTTGTGAACCTATTCTCCAAATCTAGCTACCAACCATAGTCAAACCAAACTGAATCAAAAACTTAGAATTACTTAAAAATTTGATTTTATTTGGATTTGATTACACATAAAATGCAAGTCGAATCCAATTATTATTGTTTTGTAAGAGTTTGAATGATAGAAACCCGAGTATTAATGAGTGAAAGGATTACACGGAAGACAATAATAATTGAAATCATTTACAATAAGACAATAGAATTATTTATAATCAATAATAATAATAATAATAATTAATAGAATAATAATATTAATAATAATAACAAGTGTTTTGGGATTTGGTTCAAAAGTAGAGTAAAACAAAACTTTGTTTACAGAGGAATCAGAGTAAAAATAATGAAAAAATAATTCATAATTTCTATCATTATTTACATCAAACGTATAATCAATTGAGAAATTATACAATAATTTATATTTGAATCACTACTAAGTATAAAAGAAGTTAATTAACAGAAGTTATTAATTAACTGAAACATAAATTTGATTTGTTTAGAATCGCAATAAACGAATAGAAACTAAATCTAAATAAAAATATAGTTATAATTAAAAAGCGATCAAAAATGTGGCACAAAATGTTAAGTAGTGCTAAATTAACGAAAATAAGAGCTAAATAATGAATATTTAGGAGAAAACTAAAATCACATGTGATGTAAATTAACGATTGCTTTTTCTAATCAAGCGCTACAAATTCAAACTTCACTTTTCAAAATACTTTGAATAATTGTTTGAACAATTGTTTTGTATTTCTTATGGTTTCAAATATCTATTACTGAGATTTATCTTACATTATAAATAATTTTAATCAAAAGCTAATTATCCTTTGATTTAATGCTTAGTTTAAAGATCTTCTGAACAACTGATAGGAAAATGATTTTCAAACTTAATAACAAATTTTCAATTAACCAAAGGTTGGAAAAAACCAGAATTTGATAGGATGAGAACTTCATATCCAGCTGGTGGTACTCTTCGCTTAATAGAAATGCAATTTCGATCAAATAATTTGCATCAAATAAAGGATGAAAAATATAGACTTCAAGAGAACTTAAAAACGTTTCGATTAAAATCAAGTCTTGTTTCTGTTGCACATGACTAGCAATTCATTTGAATCCTATATTTCACATGAAATTGTTTTAAAACTAAAAATCTTATTCTTCATTCACAATATATGCATCGAAAATGGAGAACAAACCCATTTTTCACTTCATTTGTCTTCAAGTTATCTATTAATTAAACTAATTATTGTTTTTTTGAATATATCTTTCATTTATATATCACACGAAACACACGATAAATATTTTAAAATTCATTTCTTCTGCATAAAAGGTCGCAATTTTCATAAATATCTTCAAATCAACGATCGGATGACGACTTCAGCACTCGCTTTCATCATCCCAGGCATCGCTGTCTTCATCGCAGTCATCGTCAGCACCGCCTTCAGAATCGGACAATTCGATGGCCACTCTTCGGGCCAGAATGGAGGCCACATCATGAAGAGGCGTTGACTTTTCGACTTCGCGTTGCTTACAATCTTCGACACGTTTTAACTTAATGCCTTCTCTGATAGCCGCCAATAGATCTGATCGGGCATCAGATTTGGCAACCGTTTGATTGACAGGCGTTTTCTTCAGTTGTATTGATTGCAAGTCTTTAATTGTTGGCAATTGTGATGGAGTCGTGTTTGAGACTCGATGATTATCTGTCATATCTTTTCCTACTAGATCTGTTTATGAATAAATAAATGAGTATAAATTATTTTGTTTTGATAACTTTACGTAAGTGAAAACATATAAAAGTGATTAGTGCATAGTTTGATAAACAACAAGAGAATGCAAAAAATGCAGTACAGTCTATCCACTCTTTTGGCAACCTATTAATGGCAAAAATGCTAACTTAACAATGGATTCGAGTGCACGCATAGCTTCATGAGTGCCCCAATTTTGGTAAATTCAAGTTGAAAAGAAAAATAAAATTTCAAACATCTTTCTAACTTAAACGTTTTCATTGGTTTTGAACTTATTTCAGAATAAACATTCAACTATTTGAGAAATAAATAATATAAGAATTGAAGACTTTTGCTATAGTCGCATTTTGAAAGTAGGATTTCGTAACATCGACAAGTTGCCAGTCAGGGTTAGAATGTAATCCTTAAATAAATATTGACTTATAAGGATAAAAGTGTTCCAGAGTTCAACTAAAAAGCAAGTTATTTCAGTCAAATTTGAGAAAAATCAGATAGAACTCAATCAAAGCAATGTGATAATACACTATCTTATAGATAAAGCTTATTAAAAGCTTTTCAAGTCAAACCAATTAACAAATTATTAGAACATAGCTAAAGAAATAATCTGAAAACAAATAGAAAAATCAAATTCAAATAAAGAGAAAATCAGGCTCGACCTGATGGAGGTGGCGGTGGAGGCGGCGGGGGTTCCATTTGTTTAACTTGTTCTGGAATGTTGTTAACATGATTGACAGGCGATTGTTTATCACTATTGTGAACATGTAAATTGTCTTGTTGTCCATTAACAGCACTATTGATTTCTTGTTGATTAGGTGGTGGAGGCGGCGGTGGCGGAAGAGTATCACGCGTTCGTGGCCTCAAATGGTTAGGCGTGCCGCCGCTCTCGTGATTGTTATCGCGAGACATTGTGTGCGATGGCGTCGAGGGCCCTGAAGAGGGAGCAGAGCCTGGACCTGATGGTGGGGCCGGTGGTGGCTGCGATGGCCTAGAAGTTATTGAACCTGTTCTACGAGTTGGTGTCGATTGTTGTGGCGGTTGGGCACCTGTTATTATATCTGAAAATTGTAATTTTAATTAGTTATCAATATTTTTCAACATTTTGAGTAGTCGTTATTAAGTAAAATTATGAAGTAATCAGCAAAATATATAAACCATTGGATTGGGTTATTAGTTAATACTTTACTAACTTGAAAGTTAGAAAAAAGTGTCTAAGGTTTGAGATAAAAAGTTGATAAGTTTGAAAAAAGAAATTTTGAAACAATGAATAAGACTTAAAACTAAAAAACAAATAAATAATTATAAAATTAGAAAAGCTTAATAATAAATAAAAAATATAATTAATATAATTAAGATAAAAGTTGGCAAACTTGGTATAAAATCCAAAGACATCATAATAAACGGAATGTTATTAGAAGGAAAAGGTTGTCAGTTAGCAAACAATAACAAAATAATAAACATAACACATTAACATAGCTCAGTTAGACTTCATAACATATATAAACAATTTGTTAGCTCTTGTCCTTAAAACAAACTCAAGCAATCCCTCTTTTGACTTTGACTTGTTCTATTAGTTGCCACTTATCGCCAGATCTGCTCTAAATTCTTATAATTTTCTTCACTATTAATGATAAAATTTTTTATATTTGTAATAAAATTAAGACTTTTTAGATAGAGATTAGAGAGAACGATAAGAAAAAGTGAATTATTTATAACATTTTTAGAGAAAATAAAACAATTTGTAAGAATGGTAGACAAACAGTGGTGAACGATCGAGTCAACAAATTGATAGCTAAAACATTAGCTACAAGACTATTAAAGGAAATAAGAAAATCAAAACAAACGAGCCGTTTCTACGAATATGTTGATTTTAAAATTCACTGACCCGTAAAGTTTCAAATAATAGATTCTTATTGACAACTGGTATTGTAAGAATAGATTGAGAGTCTCTTTAAACTTAAACGTACATTAATCCCAGTCTGAAATAAGTTAACTTTTTATATTCAACAATAAGTCATTCATTTCTTCTTATATGCAAATTAATTTGCTCTATTTCTTAATTCATCTATTCTTCTAACGCACTAACTGACAAATAAACTCAAACAACAATAGAAAATATAAGAAAAGTTATATTTAATATGACTATGTAAAAAATAATTGTTAACTAATCTGAGAAAAATCAAATTTAAACACAATTGTAACCCCAAGCGTAGTAAAATACTTAAATCTACTTCCCAAATAAACCATAAACTTCTTCATATAACTACCAGTTTTAGGTAAATTCAAACCCTTTTAATTATTATCGATCTAATTATAACGTACGAGTCAATTACGTGGAAAAATCAAACTTAAACACAAAAATATATTCAAAAATATATTCAAAAATATATTCAAAAATATATTCAAAAATATACTCAAAAATATACTCAAAAATATACTCAAAAATATATTCAAATATATATTCAAATATATATTCAAATATATGAATAACTAAACAGGAATCAATTAATATAGAGTTTAACTCACTCTGGTCTTGATGCGATTGATAATTAACATGCTGTATATTATAAATATTCTGTTGAATCACTTCCTGTTGGTACTTATGCAACTGTTGTTGTTGCTGCTGTTGATATTGTTGTTGCTGTTGATAATTGGGCTGCGAAGCTATCATCTGATTAGCAAATCCTATATTATTACTACTATTATGATTGTGTTGGATAGTATTATTATGATTGATATGGTTGTTAATATCCATATACTGTTGATAAGTCACTTGTGTTAGCTCTAAAGAGTTAGGTCTGGCCTGAGGTGCGATTAGGTTATAGTTAGTCGGATCGACTATTGAGCCGTTTGTGTCAATATAGATTAGGTTTTGTGGCTGATGAGCCATTTGGCCGTTCGGTTTTGTCTCTATTATGAACTCTCCTTGATTTGCCATCATTTGCCGGTAGCGTTCGCGCGAGTTTGCCGGTTGTCGGACTTTTCGCTGCTTTTTGCCATCAGATCCTAATGTTATAGAAGCAAACCTCACATTAATATCAATTAGTTTGAGAAATATGTTTAAGATTATGATAAAATGTTAGTTTAATTACAGATATTTTTGACTTAAAATAAAGTAAATTCGAAAGTATTTATTAACTAAAAATAGGTTTAATATAACTAATTGAGTAAAGATAGAAAGAAAATATTTGTTAATTATTTATGAAAAATGGTGCGTAAAATATTTATTCAGAGATAATAAAATGGTAGATTTTGTCTAACCATTAAGTTGATTTTATGATATCTGACTCTTATTTTCTATAATTAGTTACGTTTCCACTAAATTCATGTCGAAAGTAATATCAAATTATTATCAATATTAATTTAAATCATCTAATAATTACTAAATTGCTATCTTATCTATTACTATCAAATATTATCGTTAGATCTAACAAGATGTATTTGAATTAATCAAATAGTTTTAATAATTATGCTTTGCTCAGTCAATTTCTGGTTTACTCTCATTTTTAGTAAAACTAATTATAGATTTATTAAACACTATTTTAAATCGATATTCAATTTGTAACTAATTTTATAGATCCTTCGTTTAATGTTATTCATCTCATATTAAGCATTAATTCATTCTTACGTCTATTGACAAAACGGCTGAATATCAACAAACGATTGAATGACTAAATCTAAAACTAATCTAAATTAAATTTTCAAAACTAATAAAACTAGTTAATAGTTTTATTGTTGTTTGAGGCACTCTCACTAGGATTTTACTGATTTAGTTTGACATCTCTGGTAATAATAAATCTGAAAAATTACTTAAAATATTAATAAAAACAACTAAAGAGATTATCAAATCAAACAAATAAATACCGGGTTTTCCTTTGGGAACTTTCTTCACTTTATCGGCTAAAACCTTTTCGGTGTCAGCCAACATTTCTTGTCTCCAAAGCTCAAAGAAATAATTAGGATCGGTATAGAACTTGAGCCCATCTTTGCCATCATCTCTATAAGGATTAAGTTTCTGAAGAGGTGGCGGTTTATCGCACTGTTTATACACCTCAAGAATAGCTTCGGGAATAGTCTCTCGAGCCACAGCTTGCTGGTCAAAAGTGGTGGAACTCTTAAAGGCTTTCCGCAAGTGAATGTCTTGAAGACTGACTTCTTCGACGCTGGAGTCAAGCGAAGTGACTTTTTGACCCAATCGATCGATTCTGGCCTGCAAACTGGAGGCCCGAACCACAAGATCAGTGGCATCTTTTAATATACTACCGAATAAGTCTTCAGCGTATCGGGAAAGCGATGATAATTGTCTTATAATATTAGCTAAACTTCCGTTTGTGACGCATTCCAGTTCGTTGGGGATATTTATGGCTAAATTTCCCGACGAGTCCATTGGGACACATCCTCGGGACACACATATCGGTTCTATCACTCTTTGCTCTAATGGCATTTTTATTCTTTGACAGTTTCGGTGTCAATACAGATTAATTTTTTTCACTTTTAATTATATGTTTATGTTTTGTATTGAGTTTACGCCTCAATACATATTACAAATGGCCGCTATTTTTACTACTGTTAAAGTTACGAGTTTTAGCTACTGGCTTTGTATGTGTTTCGCCCTACTTATGTCAGCTCAAGTCTTTGTGACTTCATACTTTTCTTTCGCTCTCAAAATCTTACTTTAGCCAATTATCCTTCCTTTCAATCCTTTCGAAATTTGTCTTTTAATAATTTGTTCCCTTATTTTGAAAATCTATTAATCTTTTATTTTGCTGAATTTTATCGGAGTTTTTATTAATGTTATTAAGCGTAACACACTATGTACTTATACCTATATCCTATCACATCCTTTCATTCCGTTGTAGGTGTATGTGAGCTCTCTCATAAATGACGCTCAAATGAAAAATTGACATTTCAAACCCGTTTCCAAGATTCATAATCTTCAAAGATAAATGAGAATATTTAGTTAAGAAATATCTTTAATAAATAGAAAAACTGATTAAATATCTTCTGTTGAATAGAAAGAGAAATGTTTAGACAATTTGCTATAGCTTATTTATTGAAGATTATTAGTTAAATGATTGATTTAAAAATGAATACAATTACAGTAATAAAAGAAAAAGCATTTGTTAAGTTAGTAAATCTATTAAAACCACTATATATTAATATATAATAAAACAAAATAACAAACTACAAGACAAAACAATACAATAACCATAACAAGAAGTGAGCAATCATAGTGAGTTAATAAGAATAGAAGTGTACTAGAGGTGTAGACTAAGTACCAAGTGAATAGATTAATTAGTGTATGATAATCATGGATGCATAGATTTTCATTAATCAGTACTACTTTATCAATTAATTGCTTTATATTTAAACATATAATTGCGCAATTATATTAAATGTATATTCATTTATATATTTTAAATATTTTAGTTGACTAACATTTTAATAAACGTTTGTAAACTTTTCTCATAATCTCAAATATTCTTTTGTTAACATTAATAGGTTAAGAATTTCAAGAATTTCAAGAATTTCGAGTAATTGAAGAACTCTTTCAAGTAATTGAAGAACTCTTTCAACAATTAAGTTTAATATACTTTCTTAAACTGAACTAGCTCTCTATAAAGCTGAAAAATCGTTTATTCCTATAATTAAATTTGAATCTTAAGTTAAGTTAATTTCAAGCGTAGAACATGATAACAGGTATCTGCCCCGACATCAGGTTATACTTTTCTTCATTTCTTTGTTCAACTGATGGTTTATCTCTTTCTTGAAAAGACAGTGCGCGCTTGATTCGCTCAATACGTGATGGTCGTCGGTATTCTTTGGGTGGTGGCGGACGTGGGGGTGGATTAGGTGTTGGCGGAGCCGAAGAGGAGGCTGGTATAAAACTAGTCTCACTAATAGTGTCATCAAAGTTGCTATCCCATGAAAAGTTGAAAATAACATTTTCATTCTTATTGACCTTGACTTTAGCAGCAAACTGGCCACCAGTTCCATAATAGTAGTTCACTTCTTGAGGTCTTGTGTAGAATAAGTGAGGGTTAAATTTGGACCTGACCACAGAAGTGGCTTTATTTGTCGGTGTGATTTTAGCTGTTATTTCATATTGAATGTTAGGCTCAATCTCAAAGGGCTCATCGAGTTTAATATTGATTATCGGTTGCGAGCCATCACATTTCAGCATTAGATTCTTTTCGGTATGATCTATAATTGTTGGACGATTACAGCCGCTTCTGATGATCTGAAACGAGGCCTGAATATAGAAAGTACAAGCCTTTCGCGGACCATAAACTCCGATTCCAGCTACAAATATACGTTTGCTTGATGTAAAACATAGTGACTTATTGGTGTATCGATTTGGCAGTTGATTATCATAGCTTTGAAATCGTTGGACAGTCAATAGATTGCTTTGAAGACGTTGGAAAACTCGAGGAATTGAGGAAAATTGGACTGGTTTTGAAATGCGAGGCCAGGTTCGGGAATTACACAGTAGCATTTTCAGGATATCGTCTTCTAAGACACCTTCGTTGGCAACTGTTTTGCTTATTTGTTCTTCGGTCATAAGTGGATAACGTACTAAGTTGATCATATCGCCCAAAACATCCCGAATATTAGCTCTTGTTGGACATAATCCATTGCGGAGACACTCGTTTTTGGCCCATCGAGTGACCGCTCGAAACAAATCAACCTCTTTGATGCGCAATAAGTCGTTCTCCAACAGTTGACAAATCGATTGATGATCAGCTCTTAAGAAATCTGGTGACAAACAGACATGATAAGCATATCGTTCGATGAGTTTAAGGGCTAAAGCTTCGAACTCTTCTTCGCCGAACATCTTAGCGGATAACCAGATCATAAGACAGTTTCTCTCACTTATAGAATACTTTAGGAAATGAATGCATGACCTCTCGAGTGTAGGAATCTCATATTTTTTCGCACTATATAGTAATGCAACCGCATTATCGCGTGTAAGCCTTATATCATCGGTATATAGAAATCGTAATAACTCTAAGAATATAATGGGCTCGATGTCAGGCAGTTGAATATCTTCATCTTCCTCCTCTTCTTGACAATCATCTGATGATAACCTACTCTCTTGGGCTAAGTCTTGAGTTAAATCTCCAAAAAACATAGCCTTAAATACAGGACTTCCAACCGCCAAAACAAGTTTATGAGCTGGTATTCTTAGTTTACGGGTAGAATTACCCGAACCGACGATGAAGTGAACATCAGCCATATCTTCACAGCTCAATAGGCGACCAAACCTGGTCTGCAAAGTATTAATTTCTACAATATCATCATCTTTATTATCAATTATGTCGCTAACAGACATGGTTTTATCATCTAATACATCATTAGAATCAAATGATTGGAACCCGTTCTCGATATTAGTCCCCAAATTGTCATCGAGGCTAATGCCTCTCTTGTGGTAACACCAAGGCCTTCTGGAACGACCAGACATTACAACTCATAATAATTGATGAGAATAATAAATAATTAGATATATAGATGAAAAAATATTGAACATTTGGCCAACAGTTTTAACTTTCATTTGAATAGTCATGACTTTTGGCACTAATATTTCTATCTCTCATCTGATAACTTATTTACAATTGTTTCTCAAAATAGACGCTTAAATAATTACTGGGTCAATGTGTTGACCGCCATATGCATGATATACACCAATAATAAGTACGATAAACATTACATATCCAGAAAATGCGGATCAATATATTGACAGAGGGTTTTGCCACTCAGTAGCGTCAAGTGTACGAAATAAGTCTTCTCACATGAAAACCACAGAAAACAGTTGTTGTAGTCAATAGGAATAAAGCAGTATATTCTAACAGAATCATACAGTACATTCTAACAGAACCATACAGTATATTCTAACAGAACCATACAGTATATTCTAACAGAATCATACAGTACATTCTAACAGAATCATACAGTACATTCTAACAGAATCATACAGTACATTCTAACAGAATCATACAGTATATTCCGAATATATACACTCCTTGTCATGTAGAAGTGATGCAACAGAGAGCTAGCTACCCGTCTAATCGTTAGAAAGGCATGACTCGATTCTGTGACCAACTCTATGCTTTCACATAATATTCTCTATAACACGCGATGAAAAGAATACGAATCAAAATCCCCTATTCTTGATGATTGATGAAACAAAGCTTCGATTTAATGCTAGTCTTTGCATAGAAGACTAATCTTTACTCTCTATCTCTTCCTTCTATGTCTTATAATTTATTTTGCCATCTTTTGAGCATGACTTAAGAATTTAGAGATAAACAACTTTTTCTTTTATCCATCAAACAAATTTTGATTTAATATTGAATATGAGAGTTAGGATCAAAATTCTTTCCGGTCGATCACTAAATACATTATTTTAGATCTTGTATTAAAAATACTGTAGAATTGTATGAATGAAAAATGGTTTCAATTATTCATGAGTTATACCACAATTGATTACTTGTTCTCCGTTTTCATACAAAACTTGTTGAATATCTGGTAGATTTTCATTTTTATGAACATTTATTGTGAATCCAGTTGTGAGCAGTATTTTCATATTTCTCACTGTCAGACAAAAACAATAAAGAGTAGAATTGAAAATCTTATATTACAATGATAAATGAATTGATTACAGTTAGCAAGTCTCTACTTTCTAATTTTAGCTAGATCGTTCTGCTAACAAACATAAACAGTTCTCACAGTAGGGAATTAGACAAAGTAAAACCATCTGCAAATCTCTCTTAACGATTTATAGATTTAATTAAAGTGAGACATTAGGATAAAAAGTAAATGAGTCGAGAGATGTGTAATAAAAGTGTGTAGTGAGTAGCCAATAGTACTATTGTTATGCGACATTATCTTAAAATCTATTCTGTTTGTGCAGTCAAACTGTTCACATAAAAGCTTAATAACAATTCAATTCCGCTTCACTTCAGTATTGATGATAACAAATAAGAGTTACTTAAGTTTTCAATTATCTTTAAATGACAAACTCTTGCATAAAAGATAGTTTTGTAAAGATAATTATTTGTAGAGAATGAGATCAAATTTGGCCAAATCACATATTTTCTGCAAGATGTGACTAAATCACATTTTCTGCAAGATGTGACTAAATGACATATTTTCTGCAAGATGTGACTAATTAACTAAGATGAGTTTTATTTAAATAATTATTTGAATTGTTTTTGCAATTTATTTGACAAAATTTGATAAAATAATTACAAATAGTTTTATTATTCTCAAATAATATACTCGTGTTAGGTAATGATACTATTATTTTGCATAATTTCAGTGCTTAAAGTGACTCAATTTATACTGAATTTATAGCATCTAAATCATAAAAAGTAAAATATTCACTTTAAAAGTAGGACTTTCTTGAAAGAGGTCAAACTATACATATACTTTCTGTCTATAATGAAATAGATAAAGACAAATTATCCAAAAATACTCCAGATAGTAAGTCTGTAGTAGTACATAAAGTTCTATAAGAGAAAAGCTTATTAGAAATAGAAATTTATTTAATCGTCTTAAAAGACGACAGAAATAATAAGAGAAAAAGGAGTGTAAGTAACTTAACATCACAGCCACAGAGCTTCATCTCTTATAAACCATATATATATATATATGGTTTATATGGTTTATATATAACGGCGAATGTCATATAAGCTAACCATTCAACTAATGTAATAATTCTTGCCGTCGTGTCTAAAAATAGCAATATTTGCCGCATTTTATGCGACGGCGTATTTCGGTTTGGTATAAGATCTGCCATCACTGAAATTAAGTGATCTGCTAGTTGTGACTCAGGTTTGGGTCTGAGCTCAATGTCTAACTTTTCGAGTGAATATTTTGTTAATCTAATAGAAAATAATCAGTTTTGAAGAAACAAATGGTGATTTAAAACGAAAGATTGATTTATTTGATATAAAAATGATATCGGATGATAAATTTCAGAAATTTGATCAGTCTAGAATTTGAATTTAATATTAAAACAGAAATATTTTGAATGAATGAATTATGCAAATATATAATTGAACGTGAAATTTATCATACAATAAACGAATAAATTAAAAAAAATTATCAACGGAATTAAATTTAAAGTAAGAACCAAAGAATAAAAGACTCGACTATAAAGCTCGCGTACAACAAAGAGTCAATAACCAAAAGAATAAAATCGATATTATTTGAGACTCAATACTTCAATAGTGATCACTAAAAGGATAGACAAAAATAACACAATAAAAATAAAAAGCAATGGCTTCAGCATCAGATGGCAAACAAGTATTAACAGGAGACGATAATTGTCGAGTTAGCGGCGCAGAAACAGAAAACAAGTTGGAGAAGAAGAAAATTAAATTAAGTTTGATGGACAGAATTAGACGATGCTTATATTCGAAGGAAGAATTCGAAGCTTACCTGATCCAGAAGAATGAGAGAAGAGTTCAAGAATAAGATAGCTGGTTGTCAGGAGTGATGAGGAGTGGTCTATAATTGTGTTGTAATAATAATAATAATAATAATAATATGATTTAGAAACAGCTGAAGCATCACATATTTGACTGGTATTTCTATATTTCTCATAGGGATGCCTTAACGATTTGCGAACATTTCTCGCTCCTTCAATCTCTTCTAATGCCTTAAATAATATACAAGTTTTGTACTGGTATGAAGTGGCTTTTAAGGGGATAATTAATGGGTTCTAAGCTTGCATTTATGTATAGCTATTCATTAGTCGCTTTTTTTATTTGATTTGATAATCAACTGTTTAACAGATGCTTTCGATTACTGAATTTACGAATAATATAGTGTAAGAAACGCAAAATTGTCTGCCATTTTATAAAATTTCTAACACATATAATTGTGATCTTTAAGTACTTAGAGTAAAGCTTTCTAAGAGAAATAAAAGAGATATTGTTGTAAGAGTTTAGTTTTGGATAATTTTTGGATAGACTCAAAAAGTTAATAATTGATTTGTTTGTGAAAACAAGTGAAACCCGAAAAGGAATCACTTATTCATGAAATTATTACGACGAAAGAGTTAACTGAAGCGTAAAAATAAATTATTTATAATAGTAATGACTTGAAAGCACGTCAAACTAAAGTTAGTATCGGAAAATAAAAGTTTTTCACAGATAAAAAAATAACATTAAACTAGAAGAAAATACATCCATAAGAGATGTCATTAATTCGGATGAATAGCCACGTGAAAATCTGAGGCTTAATTCGTGAAAAAGCAGATCAAGTAATTGAGTATAAGTCGAATATTGGGTAACATAAAAGATAAAAGTCATATGGGATAAAAAGCTCTTTATTATGGACTATGGTATGACGAAAATCCGAAGTAAGAAGTTGCATATTGACATATAGTTCCTTGATAAATCGATAAAGCTAACCTACTTTGCCTAACCTAGCTGCCTAACCTAGCTGCCTAACCTGGCCCTGCCTAACCTAACCTAACTTAATCTTGCCTAACCTAACCTAATAAATAGAAATGAATTTATAATTAGTTAAGTTCTACATTCTCTCAAATTGAATTATAACTAGGCTTCACCTGTATATGAGTCAAATGCTGATATATCTTTTACTATGAACACAACTATTTAGCGCCAAACGCCTAAACACATTTGACAGACCGGTAATGGTTATTCTAGAAGAATTACTATATTTTCATTTCACTTGTGGGTAATTCGGGCGAATACTTTTCCATAACTATCGCTATCTTTTCTAATATTCATTCTTCTAGTATTTTTCTCTTTAGCAATGAAAAACTAAAAGCCATTTACAGTTGTCGTAAAAGGTACTAATGGCATAAAAGTATTCAACTTCTATCTAATCATTTATTAATAGCACATTTAATCATTTAATAATATTGCGTAAGATCTGAACGACTGTAAGAAATGTGAATGAATCAAAATGGAAACGTAGGTTTTGTACTTTAAAAAGCCAAAATCTAACAATCTAAATTTTACATCTTTAAACCTATTCAATCACAACCGCATGAGAAGAGCAAGTTCAGCGAAAAATTTCATTGAAAAAATTGATTCTTTGCTTTAAAGTTGAATAACGTTAACATTTTCGCAGTAAAAGATCTATTATTAAAGTTGATGAATATTCGGTCAGCGTGAAGCAAACAAAATATGATTTATTTTGTTAAAGTGAGTTCAAAATTTGGTGATACTCACGCAGTGTATTATAGTATAAATTGATTATAGGATTTCTAATAAAAATATAATTATTCTTTTATGAAATTTCTAAATCGTATTTTCTCTCTCTCTCTCTCTCTCTCTCTCTCTCTCTCTCTCTCTCTCTCTCTCTGCATGAAACCCTAGAAAAAGCATTTTCGTTATATTCAGCAAAACTTGTATATACAGAAAAGCATCACAAAATTGAAACTCAATATTTAATGAGAAGAAATGTAGGAATATTTAGATATTATGTGAAAGTTTCAATAAAGAGTAAAAGTGTTGGTAGAATTAATATATTCATAGTAAGCTTGTTAGGGAAAATAATATTGAATTTGATGTGATTCCATTACTTATTGACTTATATGAAAATTTGAGGAAACCTCTAGAGTGTTTGCTTAAAAAACCACCAAAGTGCACAACTATTCTTATATAAACATAATCATTTCAAACAGAGTAATATTTTCGTCAGATTATGACGCAAATTTTCGAGGAATATTATCATCATTCATTTTCTAATCCAATTAAGCTATCAATTATAAAAAAGCAAACATCAAAATTAATTTAAGAAATGAGCATAAACAAATTCAGAAATAATCAGCATATACAGATTTCTATCTGACGAGCAATAATAATTAAAAGAAACATAATCTACTGGTACATTAACAGTAGAATATATTAGATCTTTATAGTGCTAGTAACCATGAACTGTAAGAATAGTTGAGTATTTTAAAAAGGGCTTCGCTCATCACATAGCCTGCACATCTAAATTTTCAGTCATTTAAACGAATAATCACTTAAAAATAGGAATTAATTAATTTTTAAGTGAATAGCTAAATGAACTGAAAAATTAGATTATGAGAGGAAGAGTATGATGTAGAGAGTGTTGATCAAATAAGGAATGCAAGGATTGAAATGTTTATGATGAACTATCTCCACTAAAACATTAATGCAATTATCCATCTAATGATGTGTGAGCAGTAGAAAATAAACATTTACTATAAAAGCTGTTCCTATGATTATTTAAACTTTATTCTCAAAACAAATATTATTTGATGAGAATTTAAAGAGGAAGGAATAGAAGAACAGAATAAATAATAGCTTAAAGCTTGCATCACTTGAATCTTAAGCTTACAACTTTCATGAAGGTGCAGAGAATAACAACTCATTTAGAATTCAATTGACTCGAAAATTCCCTAACGATTAGTTTGGATCGAAATTGCAACAATTTTAGAATGCATGATCAAGCTAAATATTTGCGACTTTAGAATACATGATCAAGCTAAATATTTGTGACTCTCAAAATTGTGCTCATTTTAGAGACTGTATTTTTTCTTCTTATCCAAATCAAGATAATTAAAAAAGTTACCAAATTACTGAATCTTCTCTCAATTACTGTCCAAACAATCAGGATTTCATTCGAATGCTTTATCGACAAATTACTGACACACTTTCAGTCCACTGTTTGAGTCACATCTGATAGGAATTTTTGGCAAATATTTGCTTTAATTTTGTTTTCGTTTAGAGAAAATAGATTCCCGAAGAAAGTTGAAGTCAAAGTAATTTTATTTATCTTAGATAACTAGCTTGACATTTAAGTTAATAGAATCTTCTAAACAAACTTAATTTATATAATTTTGATTTTAATCGAATATGAAATTGTTAATAAATGACATTTAACTTTAAAAAATTGTCCTCTGAGATTATATTCAAAAACATTTCTTATTCAAGTTATTTATTTCAAAGCTATCCACAAGGAATAAATCACAAGCCTTTTGACAAAAATCTGAAATATTCATGAACTTTATCTCTCACATAATGAATATGAATGCTATCAAACTTGAAGTTATCTGAAAATGAACTCAGATTCAGATCAAAAAGTGTATAAAAGCTAAAAAGTTAGTTAAAATCGAAAAATAAAGTAATGGAAAAAATGATAGCAATAAGTGACCTAATAGTGACAAATTGAAGTGAGCGTTAAGTCATTAGTGTTAAGGTAAGATTTAAGAAAAGTGTTCACACCTGGAAATGATGATTGAGTAGAAATGTTATCTATGGCAAACTTACTAGCTAGCGAGATAGATAGCTAGCTAGCTAGATAGCTTTCTAGAAGAAATTCAACATTAAATAAACTGGAAATTCGATTTCAGGTAATGTAGTTTGGAGTATGATCGATATTTGAATCATTTATTTAATGATGAATTTTTTAGTTAGAAATCTGCTTGCTTCAGAGAGACCATTTGCGCTAAATATTTCTTTCCTGTATTTAGTTATTTTATAGCTTTAAGCATAAGAGTGAGAATAATGAACATTTTTTAAATAATAGGATATGACACAAATTCATTCATCTTCGAGTCTGACTAATTGACAATAATTTTCAAATTACCGTACACATACCTTTGAATGATTCCAGAACTTAATTCATATTGATAATAACAAGAGAAAATAAAAGATCTTGCTTAATAAGCTACTAAAAGAAAGTTGAAAATTCTATAATAAAATTTGCATAAAATCAATTAAGATATAAGGAGAAAATGCAAAAATAAACAGTAGAGAAACTGAGAAACGTAAAATTGATATATAAATTGAGTGTGATTTTTATCGCACAACTTTCACATAAATGCGATAGAGAGAAAATGTTTGATTTATATACTGATAGGGTCTGATTAAATCAAATCGAGAATATAGTTACGGAATAAAAGTTGAACTTTTCTCACTTAAACACATCAAAAATAAGTTTACAATGTGAAACAATTGCATTTCTAACAGAATCGAAATATCAGATAAAATATAGAAAAATGTGTGCATAAATCAATTGAAATAGATTCCCAAATAAAATGTATTTTGAAGCTGAAACTCATTTGATTTGTAAGAGATTATAAGTTTTCAAACTATACTATCTAATCAAATGGTCAAATTGCTGAGATTTTCATATCTATTTGTTAACTTATTCAACACCCGTTGAGAATCAAAAGAGTTGTATTTTGAATTTTAAGCATAACATATCATCCCTTAGAAATAGATTTCAATCTTTTAAGTTAAAATATTTGAATATAAAGCAAACAAAACTTATGTAATAACAAGGGTGTGGACAAGTGATAAAACTTAAAAAGAATTGAAATAAGTAAAAAAAATAGAAGATTCTACTTTGTTGTTATGAGAATAGACACTGTTATCAAAAGTGCATTAACTATTAGTTTGACGAGGGACTAAAACCGCCAGATTACTAAATCGATCTGTTTGAATAAAAATATGAAAATCCATATAATCCGAGCCATGCAGTGATCAATATATTAATTAACTGTTGAGAAAAATATAAGTAATATGAGGTAGAGAGAAAATAAATTAATATTTTGTTATAAGAATATTCTGTTGTAAGAATATTCTGTCACAAGAATATTCTGTTAGAAAAGGAAATGCTGAAGGAGTAACGAAACAGTGTCAAACATTAATTATATGAAAACATTGATCTGTACAATGAAAACAAATGATCAAAGCTTAGAAAAGTTCTACAGCTGTCCAAAGAGTAGAATAACACGGAGTAGAATTTCGTTAAATACTGTGACCTAAATATAAAGTGAACTGAGACTGCAAATGCAGTGCGATCTTTCAGTAAAACGTTTCATTTTCTTAATTTACAATAAATTATTTTTATTTTAAACCATAGTATTTTACTTTTTAAAGCAGAAAAACTACTTCAAAACATTACAGATAAGCAATTCTTTCAACCTAATGACAGAATCAAATGCCATTTTGGGTTTGCATTTCAGATATTTTTCTTTAGAGAAATTATTCTCAAACGAGTTAGCTATTGATTAGCATTTTTACAAAAAGTCTTCTATCTCTAAGCTAAATTATCAAGTTACAGTTCTGTTTATGGTTGATATAAGGTTTAGGTATGAGGATCATGTGGTTATCAAAACATTGCTCTTCTATGCCTAGCATTGCCATAACCTAACTTAACCTGAATTGGTTGTATGAGCAATATATTTAGTTAAGTTAGGTTAGGTAAGAGTAATGGTAGGTATGACAGAACAACGTTCAGGTAGTCACATGATTCTCTTATACCCAAGCTCTACATTGACAATGAACTGAACAGAGTCTTAGCCAAATTATCATTGTCTCAATGCCTAATTTAATCAAATACAGAAACTTGAAACATGACAAAAATACAAAAACTTAGCATAATATTAACTTTGAACTGTATTAAAGATATAAATGAAAAGTTAACATGACTTAATACTACTAAATAAAAGTTGTATATTACGAAGCAGTAGAAATGATCAGAAAGGCTTACACTGATGAGCCTCTCACAACATAATTATTCACTTGTACACCTAAAGATTGACACTTATTGCACGCAAGCAATCTCTTTCTCTAAAAATGTTTCATTGCGTGCAAGAAGTGTCAAACTTAAGGATTATAAACGAATAATTATATTTATATTCATCAATATAGTTGCAAATTAGGTAGATTTTAATACTTAATCCAACTGTTATTATATTAAATAACTTCTCAATAAGAATAAATCTAACTATCTTATTAAGTGAAAACTTGAATAATTCAAGTCTAGAAAGCTATTTGAGAATGGGTTAGTACAAAAAAGCGTTATATACGCCTACTAAAAACCAGTTTTGCCAATAGCTGACCGAAAAATATACATTTCGAAACGTGACATAACCTAATAGCTTATGAGAAATATATACTTAGTACGTGGTAAGACTTTAACAATTCGCTTAATCTAAAAGTTTTATCAAAATTGTTCTACCATTTAATCAGTTTATTGATAAGAAATAGTTTATCAATAAAAAGAACAAATGATTAGGTTTTTATTGTTATTATTATATTTGATTTTGAGACTAAAGTTCAAACAATAGTATTTTTAATAAGAAAGATCTACGTAAAGTGGTTGGGAAATGAACTCTAGCCTAAAAGCAATGTAGCTTGAACTTTTGTCTCAAAATCAAATACCGTGACAGTACAGGCTTGGAATCAAGTTTCTCAATAAGTTCCCATAAGAAATGATAATGAAGAACATAAAAGTTGAATAAGCTGAAGTTTGCAACTTTTTAGTCTTAATTAAGATCGCTCAAGCTTTCTAGCATTTGAAGATAGGCAAGATATATATATTCAGGAGCAAAAGTACCAAATACTAAAGTGAAACACTTCAAATTGAAAGGACTAATAGAGATTGGAGCGCGTATTGAATTACAGATGGTTTAATTTACGTATTAGATTACAAAGAGAAAATAAGAAGCAATATGATTTGTCTCACAAATACAAGACACAATTAATCATAAAACATACTTAAACCAAAGCTAACCTAGCCTAATCTAACCTAACCTAACCTAATCTAACCTGACCTAACCTAAACAAGACCAATTGTCTGACCAAATCATATAAGAATAGAAAAGAAACAAATCTAATATCTTATATGATAAAAATAATTTCTTATGTCTGACTGCATTGTTAGCTCAATATTGAAGCACTTAGACTGATTGATAATAGGATTAACGGCTTTGTTCATTGTCATCCTAAACAATAGAATTTAGTAACCATTTTTGATTAGCCTTTCTTTTAAGTCACTCTTCACTGTTTATCACTTTATCTTGAATAAAATGTTAATTCATTTCAAACTAGAATTATTTATCATTTTCAAGGCTTACTTTATTTTCTGACAAATGAGTCGCTAAATATTTATGTAAATCTCTCTCTCTCTCTCTCTCTCAGCCTTCAACCACTTGAAAACTTTCTTTTTGGCTATCGTATAATAGAAAAATAACGTTATTTATAGCCAAAAGAATGATATTTTTCAAACATCTTAAGAGAATTGTACGCTATTGAGGTCATATATGATCAGAATGTTAGTGACATTTGGAAACAAACAAATAGTTATAGGTTTGTAAAATATTTTATCAAATATAATTAAAACAAGTTTAAAGAGAATATAAACCAATAGTAAATGCAATTTATATCTTATAAGTTGCGTTTTGGTGTTTTTCTTTAAAGTGATGTTCAAACAAAACCTGAAATTGACTGAAACAGATTTTTGAGCTACCTACTAACAAAAACTCATTTATTTCATTGAGATTGCTACTCAAAAGTTTAATATGAACTTATACTAATGTGCTATTTCTGATGCGTGTTTCAGTAACAAGTTTGATCAAAGAGTAAAATTGAGAAAGCGACAATTCTGAAAGCATTTCATCTCACGTTTTTGATAGGTTGAAAGAGTTTTACGACTAGTTTGTTTGAGCAAAAATCACGTATAAAAGAGAAACTATAAAAGTATTTTGTAATAAATATTTAACTAATTTAGTTTATGTTTGCTGTTTGCTGGATGGGAGACAAATGAATGAGAAATTTGTGATGAAAATGTGCTAGATTGAAAATGTGCTAGATTGAAAATGTGCTAGATTGAAAATGTTTTAGGTTGAAAATGTCCTAGGTACTGGAAACGATCTAAGGTATTTTTATTTAAGCTGCAAAGAAAATGAAAATATTTTGGGAAGATCTTGCTAGATAAAAATTCAATTAAACTTGGAAATCAGTTTTATCTATATATTAAATCAGTAATAATAGTATTGAATAAAAGTATTTTATCGCTTCATCACAAATATTTCATTTGAATTGCATTTTAGGTACACTTAAGAAGGAACCGAAAAGATGTAAGACATCATTTTCATGCAAAACTGAATTTTTTCTCATGTACCACACTAAGAAAATATTGATTATAAATATAAACCCGAAATATTAGAGAGAGAATAAAATGAAGGAAACATAGGATAAGATACTAACAATCAAATCATAGAGAAGTAGTAGCATAGAAATAGTATAGTTGAAAACGATTACTTAGTATTGAATAGAGCAAAATATTATATATTTCAAAGCTAGACCTAATCTGAATAGTTTTCATATGCAACATCAAATAAGTTTTCTGATCTAACATCAAATAAGTTTTCTGATCTAACATCAAATCAATTTTGAGTAAAGCACACGAGAGGTTAATCTTAGAGTTGAATGAAAAAGAAGAAAAAATGTAAATTAGATATTATAGAGAGGTATACAATATTAAAAATGCTATTTAGAAAGCGATGCCAAGCATGACTCAAAAAATGAGATAACTGACAGTCTTGAAACATTTAGCCTAAGGCTAAACTGTCTGTTGGATGATCACACTTTCAAAACAAGATTGAAAAGCATTAAGGTGTACATTTTATATCAAATTCTTCCGTTAAACTTCTCTCTTGTGAATAAGTTCATTAAAATAGATAATGAAAATATTTATTCAATTCATCGTTCAATCTGTACCTCAATTCAACCTCTCTATCTTGAACATGTAGTTAAGTAATTTTAAAAAGAGATTAAAAATAAGTCTTAGTTTCTTATGAATTTATTTATGCCTTTATAGAAAGAACTTAACTATGTGTTCAAGAACTTAACTATGTGTTCAAGAACTTAACTATGTGTTCAAGATAGCGAGGTTTAGCTGTAATACTAAAAATGTAGATGTTGATAATTCATAATAAATAAATGAATCAAGTTTATCTTAATTCAATCTAACAATTGAAAAGTTCAGATAAAAGTTATCATAAGGGATTTATTCGTGAAAAGTTAGTCAAGTATAAGACGTTAAGCTTCAACTCAATTATGACTTGACGCATAGATGAGTAATAGTTTATATTTGAATACGTTTCCAAGTGTCATTTGATTGTACTCATTGTTCATTCTCTATATTTTCGTAATATTAGTCATAGCCTGGTATTAAATATGCTTACTCTGAAAAAAAGAATTTCGTATTTTTACGAACAACTTTTAGAGTACTAGTAAAAAGTTTTCCTATTCTAACCATTAAGTGCATAGAAGTAGTCTAACTATAAAAACCAGTTTTTCAATTGTACTCTAAAGCAATTAAGTGAAACATTTGTGAATAAATTCATTATGAAAGCCTGAGCTCAGCCAACCTTTTCTATCACAACTAAGGGTGTTAACAAAGCTAAGGGTTAACCTATAATTTATGGTTTTGTAGTCATCCAGTCGATGATCATTTGAACCATTCGCAAGAGATTTATAGGAAAACAAACTACAAATAATTATTAGATTTGTTACTAAATGTTTGAATTAATCAATTTGGACAGTCTGGTCACGGACAGTCTGGTCATTGGACAGTCTGGTCATTGGACAGTCTGGTCATTGGACAGTCTGGTCACGGACAGTCTGGTCACCTTTTACAACTACTCTAAACATGTTTTAGGTAGATAGAACGTAATTTATAGAGATCAATATTGTCATAATAGCATCAATTTAGCATTACTTCAAATGAATACAATTCAATTATTAGACATAATGCTATTCTATTCAGACCTTTTCATGTCTACATTCAGATCGAGTGATTTGAAGTAGAGACTGAAAAAAGCGGAGCAAATGCATTTGATGTGTCTACACCTAAATTTGAATTAAGTTTAATAATTGTATAGTAGATTGTGTACTAAGCATTGAACGAGTGAATGCAATTAAGAAGCGGTAATATGAGTGTGATTGAGAAATTGGAGACACAGTATGATAGATAGGAGAAATGCATAACTAATATAATGCTTTTAGTATGTTTAACAATGCGTTAATGCATCGCACTTTTATTACTCTAACATCAAGTATTAAGTTTGTTAAGAAGATTATTGATTCTTAAAATCATTTATGTCTAATAGCATTGAAAGGTTAGGTAATTGAACATATAGTATGTAGAAATGAATTGTTTATTATACGTTACTTATATACTGTATAATGTTTTCTCTTTATTAGCATCACTTTTGTTCATGTTGTTCGTTATAAGTATATTTAATAATTAGTAAATGTTCTGTCCAAATTTGATGTGTTTTTCACTCATTTTTGCTTCTAGTAATTAGAAAAGTTCACTTAAAAACAATAACTATCAATAAAACTTCAATAGTAGTAACTCATCAAACAGACAACAAGCTAACGATAATAATAATAATAAAAAAAGAAGAAAAGAAAAAAACTTAAATTATGTTGACATGTATTGATAATAATTATATTTGCTCTATCCATAATTAGAATCTAAAGCGAATCTTTCAAGTTAAGCGTTAATGAATAGAGCGGCATTGTTAAGAAGGTATTCAACGTTAAATTGCACTCATTTCTACTGCTTAACTGATAATTTTAATAGAAATGAACGCTGGTCACGTTTGTAGACTTTCAACGTCTTAATGAGAATCTAAATTATGTAAACTTATGTAAAAACCTTATCGATTGATACGGAAAATCAAATCTGATTTAAAAAATCATAATAAGCTTTTCTGATAACTAAAGCTTTATATGAATTGTGAAATTAGCATTTTGTCAGAACGTTATTATTTTTAACCAGGTTC
Organism: Archegozetes longisetosus; assembly: GCA_018873245.2. Taxonomy (NCBI): domain Eukaryota; kingdom Metazoa; phylum Arthropoda; class Arachnida; order Sarcoptiformes; family Trhypochthoniidae; genus Archegozetes; species Archegozetes longisetosus. The sequence goes on along the minus strand of JAEMBT020000009.1, from coordinate 2,161,378 downwards.
AGCTCAAATCAAGTACTTATAAGCTTATTATAGAAGCTCTTCATGTAATTTATTCTAAATTAGAAAGTAAGTCTCAGGTTTCAATAATAATAATAATCACTACCATGTCATTTAATTAATAATATAATACCATCACGCAAAATAATCCAGTCTTGAGTACTTTGCTCAAGACAAAATTTAGTAAAATCTTTTATTTGTCAATCTATCAGACCACGAAAGATTTCTAATGATTTTCTTAGAAAACAGCGTGTGTAGCATTCAAATAATTTGGACTCTAATGCATTTTAGCTTGGACATTTAGCTTGGGCATTTTAGCATCATTTAGCTTGGACATTTAGCTTGGGTATTTTAGCTTACACATTTAGCTTGCACATTCTAACAGTAAGAAAACTAATATCTAATGCGAATTGGGAAAAGAAGGAAATAATTTTTTATATGTATTATTATTTATTTGCACAATTGTAGTGACGTTTGGCCCTTTTCTATTAAATAAAAATCGATTGAATTGTTGCTTCAAATTTCTGTCAATAGACATTAAGCCTTGTAAACATAAGAACTCGGTGTTGGCCAATCAATTTGGAGTGGTTTTCATCAGACATAATAGGATATCCTATTGTTTACTTTTTGATTTGATTTTTTCTCTTCTCTGTGTTATTTAAGTAACGGAATCACAAATATTAATAATTGGATTGCAGCTAAATCAAAATTTCTTAATCAATAAGAGAGAACATGGAAGGAAAAAAATCGATACTATTATTAATAACAAACTTAAGGAAAGTTGAAAAGTACTAACATAAAGCTAAAAGTGTAACTATATATTCATAAGAGCTAGTAAGAGATGAAATATGCAGTTGTAACATGTACATTTAAAAGTACAACAATTTGTTAAGCATATTAGAAATTCTTAAAACAAGTAATCCTTATATCAAATTCATTTTTAAGCAGTTTATATCCCAAAATGTCAGTAATGGTCACGATTCTCTCTCGCAATAGTCAATGAGAACAATTTTAAACCAATCCTTCCTCCTTCACAAACGTGATGTTCTCCACCCCGAAGCCTTTAAACGTAATCTGTTTGGGTTAGAACTATAAAGAATATAATTGTTGAGTGCAATACTGTTGCTAGTACAACAAGAGTTGAAAAGAAATTCATAAAACATTTTTTCGCTTATGGTTATGACGATTAGATAAGATAGAAAATTACTGTGAGAAAATAACTCGTAGTTTTATGCCATTTTTTTGAGAATGATTATATGAACATAATTCTAACTCTAATCATTACAATAAGGTTAGATTGAACGAAATTTTTGACGGAATTTTAGTCACGGAATCTTGCTAATCACGTTAACAGTTGTGAGTCAATCATATCTCAGTAGAAATTAAGTACTGATAGATATTTGTTCAAAATGATTACTAAAGTATTACGTGAAATGTTAGATTAGAAGAATCTTAATTAAAATCATATAGAAATATTTCCAATTGTGATAACTAAGTTCATAATTATCTGAATGTTTACTTTGAATGATCAACTATAACATTATTTGAATTAGTGGTGAGTAGATCGATATTTGTGTATGTTTTACTATGAAAATATAAGTAATGCACTTTATAAGTAGATAATTAAGTAGATAATTAAGTAACTCTCTTAATTAATGAGAAAATAGCACTACATCAACTATGTCGATCAGGTAGCAGATTAATCAAAATGACATATTTTTTAGAATTAAACCCTCTAGTCTTTTTATAGCTGTTCATTGATTATGCGTTTTAGTCTAGGTAATATACCATATCAAGTTTCTAAGTTTTCAGATTTAACTTTATTGAAGTATGAACTTTTATAATAGTGCTTATGTAACATTTTTGATTAGTACTAACAGAAGTTACCGTAAAACATCTCTAACTCAAACATTTCTAACTCAAACATCTCTAACTCAAACATGTAGTTAAAGGCCTTTTAAACAAAAGGATATAGAAATGAGAAAGAAAAACATTGTTTAATTTTCTATTCATTTATAAAATGCACCTAACTAAACATGCAAGTTACCGAGAATTGACTGTATTATAATACAAATGAAGTGCCAGCGAAACTTAACTATTGGCATATACACAGTTATAAACTATTAATAGCTAAATACAAGAAATAGTTCTTGTAATTAAACCTAAAATTATAGATCTTTTACTGACAAATTATGTGAGAATAAGTTGTAATATGATAGCAATTCAATTATAAAAACAAAATTTAACTGTCAATTATTCCTATAGAAAGTTATGATTCATTTAATAATTAATCAAACATACAGTTGAAAACAAATAAACAAACTTTCATCACATTAACAAAAAAATTGAGAAAAATAATAAATGAAAACTACCGGTAAGGAAACAACATGTGTTAAGGGAACGAGTCGGCGTAATAAAGATAAAGCTTGAGAGAGAAGCAAGATAGAGAGTCAGACAAACTCATAGGGCATACTAGTGTAAGAGTAGAGCGAATCGACTAAAGTCTATAGTGAGTATAGAACGTTTACTATAGTGTGTATAACTAAATTGATGCCAACTCTATCTCTGATTCTCTTCCACTCTATCTATCACTAGCACTAATGCTAACATCCGTGATATTAAAGTAATAAAGCGTTAGAAGCATAACATAATAATAAGTAAATTATTTATATATATATATAGAAAAAGTGTCAAATATTATATGTAAGTCATGTCCGAAACTACTGAAACAACTGCCAAATCAGAGGATAATACCGGGCAAAGTGGTGCCGATGGTAGCGGCGAAGCGGTAGCTTCTCCAACATCTACAGACATGAATTTGAGCACTTTGGATAAGATTAAGAGATTCTTCTTTAGTAAAGAAGAGTGGGAGGCATATCTCTTAGAGAAGTTGGAAGAAGAAAAACGGAAAAAAGGTAACTAATACTTCTTTTTTTACTTTTTTTAGCTATCTAATCTCACTTTTTAGCTCTTTGTCAACTTTTTTCACTTTTAACCACTTTTAACCACTTTTTCCCACTTTCAAACAATTATTTCTTCTCAAAAATACGACCAATGCTTAGACTAAATACTATATTTTGATGACTATATTGATGACTATATTAAGGTATTCCTATGCTGATATTGATTTTATAGCAAAACTCCAGACCTGATCCACTGAAGTTAGACTCACAATTGAATCCTTTCCTCATTCCTATGACTACTTCTACTTAAATGATTTGATTCTACCTATCCTTCATTCAGCATTGAGTTTCGGTTCAGTTATTATTGAAGATCTTCTCATTAGATACACTTGAACACATTGAGCAATTCTTCTATAGAAGGAGAGACAAATACAGACGAATGTAATTATATTGAACTGTTTCGATAGTATACAATTTAATAGTTAATTCTATTGATAATGTTGACTAAAAGTTAGTATAAAATACAATCTATCGATTGATAGTAATATAAAAGACAAGATCTTATATGGAAATAAGATTGTTCAATTTAGTTAGGTCATTCTGACGAAGCATTATTAAAAAACATAAATGATAGAAATAGCAATTGTTAGTACTAGTACGACATCAGTTTGAGATATTATAAATTGCAATATTGTTTCTAATAATTCTTTTATTATATTCTTATATATTCTCATTTATTCTTATTTATTCCGATGAATGACTTCTCGTAGGTTAGACTTTAATGCATAGGAATGGCCAGAATTTGACATAAAACTTAATCGATAGAGAAAGTATTAAAATATAAGTTACATTACGATAGAAAGAGCGAAAAGCATTTCCAGTATTAATGGTTACCGCTTTTGATTTCTTTTATTTCGATCTAGAAAATGCTTTTAGACTTTTAAGATAATTGAGCAAAATCGCCATTTTTAGGCCTTATGTCTTTCAATTGTTTAGCATTTGGTTTAAGAGAATACTCGAGTAGATTGAAAAATATGCTTACAACTACCTATCACTTCAAATATACATGATTCTAGTATAAGAATTATAGAAATACATCGGAAAGTCTAGTTACTAGTCTAGTTATTACTCTAGTTACTACTCTAGTTACTACTCTAGTTACTACTCTAGTTACTACTCTAGTTACTACTCTAGTTACTAGTTATAAAAAAGCACTCAAATAAGAAGATAACACAACCATTTCTTTACTCTCATCATCAATTATTAAAACATATTTTTCATATAAATATAGAAGTATACAATATTATAAATTAGAGTTTTAGGAAAAGTTCATTATTTATTCTATTGTAAAGCATCACAAATATTCAGTGAAAGTTTCAAATAGGTAATTAAGTCATTCTATCCGATTAGCACTAGTGACGTAATCAGGATTAGCATAGTTAGACTAGAACCTTCAAATTTTCGACATTAAGTCGTGAAAATAAAAGTTCAGTTAATAATTTGAATCTATAGCTAGATTTATTAAGGAAAATAATTATTATTGCAAATAATTAATAAATTTGTATTCAGGATATAACTTATATATATATAACTTATAGCTAGAATAAACTAGCAAATTTTCATAAAAGCTACGAGGTGCGATAAATATTTATCAGAAATAAACATCTTGTCCCTTAACCAATCAACTAAAGACTATTTCCTAAATAGACGAATCGATAGTATTCACAATACCTCTATATAATGCTCACGAAAACATTTTTGAAGAAAATCTAATTTTCTTTTACTCTTATTATTAGTTAGAAATCAAATTCTAACTATTCTTTCTCTACCCACAAAACTACTTAAATCGTGTGAATTGAGAAGAAAAAAGAGCACTGTATTCGAGCTCAATGATCCGAAAAGTTGCGTTGGGGACAAGGCCCGGTCACATAGTTAGATACAGCTCAATACAAGTAGTATTACAGCTCTACACAAGTACTATTACGGCTCTATACAAGTACTGTCACAACTCTATACAAGTACTACATACGAAAATGACGTACTATACAACTATTTCATTCGAACTAGTTTCAAACTTGAAATAAGAAATAAGGTATCCAAAAGTCTGATAAACTGTTGATCTAATTTGAAGCTTGAGGAAGAGTAGGTCTTGGAAAGAGTTAGTCTTCGAAAGAGTTAGTTCATTCTTGACTTAAACTCTAATTCTAGTTTTTCTCCAACAAAATATGTGGTCTGTTAGCTTGAAAGAAAGCCTAATCAGCACAAAGAGAGGAAAAGAAAATACGAAATAAAAGAGAAATAACTAACAAATCCTTCTGTAGATAAAGTTTGTTTCAATTTAGAGAAGTAGATCTTCTAATGTTGTTTTAATGAAATTTAGCCCTTTTTAGGAGTTTGGGAAATAAGGATTCAAAGATAGCTAAAGAAATGCTTTTTTAAAATTCTGTGCTTTCTCCGTAATTCCTATCGATTTGTACCATATTTCTGATGTTGTTCGAACCCTTCAGTGCATAACATGAGTCAAATATTTCAAATTTATATTCTTTTTCTTATTTGACTTCATAACAATATGCAGTGAATATATATTCAAACATATTCTAAGAATAAATATCATAATAATAGTAAAGAAAAGGTTTAAGGTTTTAAGAATGAGTTTTTGTTATTCAGAATTTTTTATCCTTCTTAAAGCTGAAGAATGTTTCTTTATGAATTAATTTATAGCCGACTTCAGGAAATTTGTGACAATTTTTAGGTTAAACTTCTTTCATATCATGAGAGAATATTCTTTCATATTACTAAAGAATATTCTTTTATGTTACCAGAGAATATTCTTTCATATTACTAGAGAATATTCTTCCATATTAGTCAAGTTTGTCAGGAAATAGATTTCAGTAAAAATTATATTATAGAACACAGTCTGAAATCGTAAATTCAATTCAATTTTTTTCTACAGATATCAGAGTGAAAAGGATTTATAACTTACATAACTTTTCTGTCGGCAAATAATATAACATTAATTTCGATTTTGATGCAGAGCTGGAGAGAGTAAAGTATACGGAATTCCTATCACACATACATTTATGTGTATTTTATATATAAGAAGGCATTACCACCAGAAAAATAGGCATTTTATCAATGCTAGGGAACAGCTTCCGAGAGAAAATGCATTTTTGGCATTTTTTCAATTGATTTCAGATCAGGAGAGAAAGAGAGAGAGAGAGAGAGAGAGAGAGAGAGAGAGAGAGAATGAGCGAGCTAAGAAAAACGTCTTACATGCATAAAGAATACGAATGTGTAGACGAGTTGTAAGTGGCGTCAAATATATACACTTCAATAGAGAATGTTCTGTACTGCCAATATATAAGACTTATTTTGCACGCCTTGTCACCACTGTTTTAGGTCGCAACATATTTGCAACTTTTCTTATGCTTTTGTTGATTTCAAGCCCATACCATCTGTCCATCTATTCTAATATGTTATGGAATTTAGAGTTTGTGTAACCATATATGAAAAATACGTTATTAAACGTAAAATATATGAATTTTTAGCTTATGAACACAGGGTATATTTATTTTTTGCTAACTGTTTGCTGAAGAAACAGCTGCTGTTTACAATTGTATCATTTATATTAATTTTAGATAAGCATATTGCATTTAAACTTGCATTTGTTTTCAATTTAGTTTTTATCTATTTATGGAATTGCCCTCTACAAATATCAGTTTACCTTGCACCGTGTAGATGCAGTTTACCTTGCACCGTGTAAATGCAGTTTACATTATGTCAACATTTTGATCATTTGAATCGATTTGACACGTAAAAATAATATTAAAAATATATTAATTGATAAATCAATCTAAAAATGAGTTAAAAATAGCTAAATAATAATAAAATGTATAGGTGACTTAAAGACTTTACAAGCATAGATAATTAGATTGACATTTGAGAATTAAGCTAGAGACTTGAGAAATGGCAATTTAATTAAAGGGTCTACTGCATAATTGAGTTTCTAACTTATTGACGATCCTTACAGAATTAGAAGAACTAGAATTAGAGAACGGAATTAGAGAACGGAATTAGAGAACGGAATTAGAGAGCAAAATTAGAATGTTCTAAAAGCCTAATTTAGATTGAGTTATGTAACATTTTCTTTAAAAACAATCTAATGGATAAACAAATGGCTATGTAAAATGTTGTTTTAAGTCAAATGTTTAGCTCATTCTATTTGATTATTTGACTTATTTGTAAAACGCTTATCTGTTTAGAGTGCTCTGAACAATGCATTAGTTAGTTCTTCAGTTGTTCAGATAAAAGCTCCAAAGTTGAAGGCTATAGAAAATAGTATTTGAAATTTGAAATCTGTTTAGTTTGATACTAGAAATAATAATAATAATAATAATAATAATAATAATAATAATAATAATAATCTAAAAATAAGTCTATTAAATATTATCTACAATAGTGAAATGGTGAAATATAAGTGAAAATATCTTAATTAGCATTTGCATCACACTGGCTATTTTGACATTAGCTTCTAAAATTCATTAATTATTGCAATACATTCAAATATGTTTCAGAGATTTATGCCTTTTTACTTCATATGTCTGTAGTGAATATTAGCGTAGAGTATAAGTATAGAAATTATAACTTCATCTGAAATTCTAGGCATTCACTCAAATGAATAATGACTATTCCATAAAAATCTTTATAAATACAGAAAAGCCTAAACAAAAAGCTTAAAAACAACTTGATATTGATAAATGAAAATGAAAATTTAGAACAAACGAAACATAATATAAAGAAAAGATCTATATATAAATTAGTTAGGATCATTAATCAAACATACAAAAAAAGCATATAAGACTAAAATATGAAATCGTTTATAAATGAGAGAGAGAGAGAGAGAGATTGCAATACATTAAAGTTCATTTTAAAAGTACTAAAAAGTCTAGTTATAACTTATAAGTTGCGTATATAACTTTACTTATAAACATTGACTTAAATGTTAGAACCTTTTGATATTACAGTATATTATAGTAGATTTGACACTTGTTTCACAACGGTTTCATATAATAAAAAAGTATTTAAATAAAACTACCACTACTACTACTTCTACTACTATAGTGTTGACTTGTCTTAACAGAGGTGACCTAGCACTACTGACTTATGATAAATGAGATCACTTGCACTCTTAATGACTGATTCACACCGAATAGCGCACTTCTATTTCTCGATATGAATGACTATTATTTTTCTTAAGAACCAATTCATAAATATCAGAATCTATGACATGAGTCTGGAGCAATTTCTTAAGAATTGATGAGAATGAAAATTTTCTATAAAAGTAAGTGAATTGAAAAATGTTGATGTGAGATAGAACAAAATGAATTAGTGTAGTCTAACTTGTAGGTTGTTTTGCTGTAGTATTAGAAAGCTTGTTATCAATATTATTAAATAATACCTTTGAGACTATTTTTCTTATAACTGACCGTTTACGTAATAGTTCACTACATTTCTCTTAAAAAGCAGAACATAATGATTAATTAATAACTTTAGAACACTTTTTACTGTGAGTCATGTGAAAACATGATATTAAAACCCTATTGTTTATATAGAACCCTATTGTTTATATAGAACCCTATTGTTTATAATGTATGTGAACAAAAAGCTAAGTATATAGTTCTTATTGTAAATTATTTTTTATTATTCTTTTAATCAATAAAAGCAGTGAATATTTCATGAAGACAAGCATCAAATTACAGTCTCACAAATGATCAAATATTCAAAACAAAATAGCACCTCAATTTTCTCAAAATATCTATTTCTCATTAATCAATTTGCATTTATTATTCGAGATAATTATTACTTATCTCAAACTATTTTCCTATCCAACTATTTCTAGTCTATGATTGTGAGGCGTTTTCATCTCCATATCCTTTTTGCAAGTCTGTTAAGCGTAAGCGTATCAAACAATAGGGTTTATCATAAGCATAGAAATTGAGATTTATTGCTAGTAGGGCTTCACTAAATTGCATTTCTTCTAAAATGATCAACAGTGAGCAAGTACTTTTAACACTATACTTACTCGAGTTGATGCTTTCAAAACGTTTCTTTATATGTTATTTCTAATTTATTTTTCTAATTCTTACTAATTTTAGTTGCAATTATTTTATTTTGTGATAGAAAAAAAGGCGCGTCGAAAAAAGACATAGATCACGGGTTCGATTCCGGAGAAAATATATTTTCATATATAATTCACGGTCATTATTATTTTGTAATTTTTGTTAAATTTGCACAAATAAATACTTATATTAAGTTTTGGAAACTGAGTTTTCTTTATTTTCAAACTTTCAAATAACATAACAAAAAAATGCCCAAACTCATCTAACACCAAGAAATGCTTTTATTTTGCAATCACATTGAAGATGTTTTCTTACATAAAGTGATTTCTATAGCTCTTCTATCAGTGAGTGAAGTGATTGCAGTTATAGTTAAGATTAGAGCAGAAAAATGTAGATATCCTGTAAACTGAGAGAATTGGTGGATAAAAAAAGAACTTAAAGCGGAATCACATCTGAAAACAAATATTACTATTTGGAAAATGTTTACTGAATAGATGTAGAAATTTGCTCAATTTTCAGCTAAGAATTTATTCTAACGCATAGAAGAGTTGATAAAAGAAAAAGTGAGGCAAATTTAAGTCCATTATTTGTATAAACGCTATGTATTTATTCTAATGGATGTCAATAAACAAAATCCTGTTTCCGTAAAAAGTTTTATCTAATGTTTACACTCTAAAAAGAAAACTTTCAGAAGTGAAACTTGAAAGATTAGCTCAATCCTAACTAAAGAACATTAAGTATTAGAACTAGACGTACAGCTGAAAAATTTCCAGTAAAACAGATAGAAATACAAGAATTAGTTCCTGTACGAGTTGACTAATTTGAAAACTAATTTGGAAAATGATTCCTGAGTCGAAAGCTTTATGTACAATGTTGACCGCTTAATTAGGGAAGAAATTATTATATTAAATTGCATCAAACATTGCGTCAATACAATAATTGTATAGATCGAAAATAGAATTTGTATAATCTACTTATGACTGAAAATAATTCATCTATAAGCTCGAGAAGGAAGGCTAATAATTGATTATTGAAATTATAACGTTGTATTTAGGCACAAATCATACTTGTTAGACTAATGACGATGAATATTTTATATCTAGAAGTGAGATAACTTGTCAGCTAATTTTCAATAGAAACTGATTATCCATAAAGAATGCCTATCCTAATCTAATATTTTCGTGATAGGAGCTGACCATACATAAATAATGTCTAGCCTATACATAAAGAATGCCTAACCTAATCTAACAGTTTTTGTGATAGAAAAAAAACGTATTGATGTAGAGATCTTTATTAGTTTCTGGTTTGAGTACTATTTGAAACAACTACAATGTATTAATAAGTGTGATCTACCATATATAAAACCTAACAAATTAGGTCTAATTGTTTGGAATAAATAATGCGTTAATGATATCACTAATAGAAGGAAGCAGTATCTTTAGCATATATTTAGGATAATACATAATCGAACTTAGTGCTCAGTCAATTGAAAGTAGAAATAATTAGCTGTAAGAATAGAGAAAAAACTAGCATTCAATCGATTAGCGTTAGATATAACGAGGTACTAATCAGAAAGAATAGCAATAAGTGGCAATTATATTAGATAAGGATATCCCGATATAAGAGTAGAGGTCATTAAGTAGTATTTTCATCAGTTCTCATTTGCTGATCTAAGCAATCCAGATCTGAATACATATATATTTACATTACTATTGGTTATACTTTCGATTATTTGATCTCTACTTTCTTCTGTATATTAAGCAGAAATGTCATTGGAATATTAAGGAATAATGAGTTAGGCTAGCTAGCTCGTTGTCTCTCTCTCTCTCTCTCTCTCTCTCTCTCTCTCAGTTCCAATCATCTCTATTGAGTAGTTAGTTGCCATCCATATTAACCTAACCTAGTTGAAGATCTAGAGTCACATTCTGGAGCGATTGCTAAAGTAGATTGCAAATCATTCAAGGGTATTGAACACTTTTGCTGGGTTTCTATAATGTAGTTCTTAGTTTTGAAACCTAAACTAAGACCCAAACTAAAGCCCAAACCAAAATACGAGTGAATTTTGTGTTTTAGCATAATAAGCTTAGGATTTAGTATCATAAAAATAAATAAGGTTTTTATGGTTTATATGAAGAGTTAAAGTAAAGATACAGACATTTTCAGAGCAGGTATTTAGAAACTAGCATACAAACAATCATTAGATATGGTACTTTATTTAGAAAATGAATAGAAATGTAAATAAAATATCGACCACTATTAGCGTGACAAGTGGTTTATTTACAAAAAGCTTTATAATCTAAAGCTATTATCAAACAAAATGTATTTCTTATCTAATTCTGATAACTTTAACTTCTATTCCATTGCAATCGCTCGTAGCTTCAACCTTTTTTAGTCATCATCATATAATCTTTAATCAATTTATATTCACTTATTTTTATCAAAACATAACTTTCATTTCTACTATCACTTCATTCTGATAAAAGAAATAAAAGTATGTATATATGGATAAAAGCGAGGCTTATATATAGACTTATATATGCAATCAATACGACGAAACAGGTGTATAATTTTAATTAAAAGGTTATATCTAAATTTTTCTCTTGTCAAATACATCAGCAATAAGCGTTCTATAAAAGCAGCTAGATTGGTAGCTAACAAGATTTGCAGTAAGCTTCTCTATAAGTTAATAGTTTGCTACTTAAGCTTTAGGCAACTAAAGTTCAATTAAAGTATCTATTTTTGTATTAGGTGTTCTAGTATGTCTGAATAGAACATTTCTCAATTAAGTTAATGATAACAAACTGAGCTCAAACTTTAATAATTTATAAGTTGTATCGATTTCTAAGTCAAATATTTATTCAATGTCAAAACATTTATTTGAAAGTTGAGAAGAAGGTTTACGGAAAATGGGGATAAGTTACCGGTTTTATAAAACTGACTTACGCCCTTCTTCTAACAAACAATTCAAATGTATTGATTTTAAGCTAAATATCTGTTTGACTTTTAATTAGACGGAAAGTCATCTCCAGTGAAATCAAAGGAAGAGGCAGACCAGAAATCAGTATTGTCATGGATTCGGACAGTATTCCCATCACAAGAAGACGCGAATACATTCCTTAAATCACAATTAGATAAATTACAAATGGAAAAGAGCGAACTCTCATCAGAAACACAAGTCTCCCCAAAACCTGATTCTTAACTTGGATAAGAATTATTCCTAACTTGAATAAGAATAATTCTTAACTTAGTCAAGTATTATTCGTAACTCAGATGAGAATTATTCGTAATTTGAATAAGAATAATTCTTAACTTAGTCAAGAATTATTCGTAACTCAGATGAGAATTATTCGTAATTTGAATAAGAATAATTCTTAACTTAGTCAAGAATTATTCGTAACTCAGATGAGAATTATTCGTAATTTGAATAAGAATAATTCTTAACTTAGTCAAGAATTATTCGTAACTCAGATGAGAATTATTCGTAACTTGAATAAGAATAATTCTTAACTTAGATAAGAATTATTGTTAACTTGTACAAGAATTATTGAAAACACACAATAAACATAAAAGACATAACTAGTAATTATAATATTGTTGTGAATGTAATTATAATAATTATAATTTTGAATTTAATCTGATTTTTCTCTCGAGCGACAAAACAAAGAAAAGTAAAACCAAAGAAAAATAGAAAATAAAAAAGTTAGTCATAAAATTAAAATTATATTTAACTATCAAAAGCGTTTGCCTGAAATACAATGTTGAAATGTCAATATTAAGGACTTCATTAATTGTAAATTCTATGTTCATATTGAAAACAATACTTAACGCAAGTCAAATAAAACTGTGTTCTGTTTTCTCAAACATTCTCTCTATTGATTTATTTGTTAGATTAATTGTTTTATTATACCTTAAGTGGTTAGGTTAGGTTAGGCTAGGTTAGTCTAGGTTAAGTTAGGTTCGGTCAAGTTAAGCTAGGTTAGGCTATCATACAATAATAGACAGAATGAAGCTTCTGATAGAGTTTCAAAACTAAGTCAAACTTAATAGAAAAATATTCAAAAGAAAGTTTATTGGATTTAATAAGAAATCTATGAGGGAAATAGTACTCAAAATTTGTCTAGTATTATTACTATTGAAGAGCATTGGTCTGAAATCTAGAGCTTCAAGCTCGAGCTTCTATAAGCGTAGCTCAAAATCTTTGAACTTTGAGCTACGCTTCTGTCAAATTTTGTCTGAGCTGCGCTGGTACTAAGAAGCTCAGGTCAAAGTTGCGAGCTACGCTGCTGAGCTTATGTTAAAAATTAAAAATTAAAATAATGAGTAGTAATCGTCGTAGCAAGTATTTATCTCAAGTTATAATGAAGTATTTGCGCAAAAAATATATTAATTTGATCGTAAAGTCCGAACAATGAATTCAAATTTCGACATCAGTGTCACTTATCAATAATTGTGAGTCTACTGATTGTATTTCTCTTTCTCGTCAAGTCATGTTGAAAACAGTTTCAAACAACAATTTTCTCTTATTCTGAATAATCATCAAAAATTATTTGAGATTATTTTATTTCGAATATAAAGAGATTTGAGCAGCGAATAGAAATAATATTACTTGTAAGGTCTAAAACATCATTAATTCTCTCTTCAAATAAACAGTTATTGCATTAAATATCAGTTTAAATTGAAATTGATTTTGAAAACAATAATTTATAATTGAGAAATGTATCTCATCATTCAATTCGATAGATCTAATTTAACACCTAATTTGCTAACATACGAGAAGCAATTCGATAATCGTTACTATTTTACAGTTAATAGTGTTTTTTTGCTTTATTAAATAAATCGGCTTCAAATGAGCTGAGCTCAAAGCTCAGCAGCTTGGACTTGAGCTTATAAGCTCGAAAACAGCTAAAATTGAGCTCAAAGCGCAGCACAGCTCAAAGCGCAGCTCAGCTCACAGCTAGCTTATGCTCTTCACTAATTATTACTTAGACTTAATAGTAAAGAAAGTATTATTATTCGTATAACGAATATATATGAAAGTAATACCTATGATGGAAGTGACTATCTATAAAGTGATTCTAATTTCGAATAGTAAGCCTGCTGCGTGAGTTGCTGCATCTACAAAAGTTGATCTAAATTTATATTACCACATTATATAATACTCTGTGCACATTTGTTTGCAAATCTCGCGCACTACTACTTTCATACATTATTCATTTAATTGCTTTACGTTTAATTATTTTTATTTCTATGTTGCTAACTTTTACTTTCTCTTCTTCTTCTCCCTGTCTGTCTGTCTTCGTTATTATAGTCTAGAATTATGCTTCTTTCACTACTTGTAATTTATTTAATCGTTCTATACTAAACTTTTGTAAATTAATCGATTAGTTTGTGAACAAAAAGTTTTGCTCAACAGTTTGGAAAATACTTGATTTGAAAAATAGATCACTTTTTTGCTAAAACATGTCTCGACTTCTAACTAAATAGGAATTATATCTCCTAAGGAATTGATTATTGATTCAGCTAACAAACATCTAGTCGCGAATATATTCAATTTGTAAAATATATCAAGAAGCTAACTGAAACTTTTGAGTCTTAGTTCCGTTACGAAGATCCGAAATGGCTTAATTATAAAAGAAGCCAGAGACTAATCCAACAAAATAGAACTTAATCTCAAAAATCAAAGCTCTAAAGTCATTCAATCAAGTCATCGATGTCTCGCCAGAGATTAAACCAACTGTAAATAACCAGACCATAGGAAGACTTAGGATGATTTCAATCTGATAGTCTTACCTAAAAGTGACTTGGATTGACAGATAAGCTGAAAGTTTTATAAGCTGAAAATTTTTATAAGCTGAATGTTTTATAAGCTGAATATCTTATAAATTGAATGTCTTATAAGCCCAAACTTTTTCAACTAATATAATCTTAAAAGCTGTAACGTTGGACCATGTTTCTAATTCAACTTGATACTAATTCAATAAGCTTGAAATCTATTCAATCCATTCATTTATTATCTGCTTGTCAGACCGATTCCTTCTCTTAGCAATCAATTGGTCGCAAAAGATTAATCATTGATAATAATTTATAACTGACTTAAACATTAATCTTAGAGAACATACATTTTCTTTATAAATTATTTAGATAAGCATTGATTGAACCATCTAATGAAGAATCAATGATTAAAATATGAATAATACTTGATATCAATAAATTACATTTGAATTGAATTATATAGAAAATACTTACAATAGCAAAAAAAAAGTTTTATTACGTACGACGTACACTGAATTAAAGATAAATCATCATTAAGTGCGCGAATAAAGAAAATAAACATTATAATGTATTTTGTCGTTTCAAACAGGTCCCATATTTGCATTAAGGCAGATGAATTAGGAAATCCAGATAAGTAAATACAATTATTCTTAGGTCTTATTGAAAAGATACTAGTACTAATATTTAATATAGGGGCTAACAGATTTATCTTAATACTATCTTGTTAGATTGGCAAATTTCAAATCTGTTATTAATTATGTTTATTTTTGATATGTATTTTTTAATTTAATCTATATTTGTTTGCATTAAGTTTGAAGCATATAATATTAAATTATATGAACCTCTATAACCAACCGACTATTTTTCGAAAACTGCTTGCATGACAAGTTTTTCTCACCGTCTTTTATAATAAAGGTATTATCTATTGTTCTTTTTATACAATTAAATGTTATTTATATGCTAGGTATATAACTGCATTACTGCTCGTTTCAGGAAATCCCAATCATAATCACCTCTGTTTTGTTATCTTTTGTCTTATTATAGGCTAACATATCAATGAATATATGGTTTAGTGAATTACCTTCCAGTCAATTTGAACTTCAGGTTAATCAAGAAAAGCTTTTTGAATACCAATAAGAGTTTAATAGACGTAGCTAATTTGGCTGTCTATCAATTTGAAAAGAAACTATGATGCATATGAAAAGTAAGATAATATTTGATAATTTCATTTTGACCCATTCAGTCGGATCAAGTGAGCTAGTCAGGATGGAATATGATCTGCTTTAGATTTCAGTAGAAAACTTGTTTCCAACTCTAAAATCAATTTTTATATGTAAATATAGAATAGATTTTGTCTTCAATTTTGGAAAAGAAAGGTTGGGGAGAGAGAGAGAGAGAGAGAGAGAGAGAGAGAGACCATCCTTTTATCGAACTTCCAGATGAATCAAAGACAAAAAAATCGACAAAAAACAAGAGAAAAATAGAAATCTAAAAATAGCAACTAGAAGTGAATTATTCATGGTATTGAATATTCATTGTTATTGATTTGTATTCACATTGTAATTAAATACTCTCAAGCAATTAACTATGTGATCATGTGATTAGGTACTGGAAAACTGAAATCTTCTTATTTATATAGCAAGTTATTCTACTTCATTATTGATCCCTTTATTGGACTAATAATGTCGAAATTAACCGCTTATCTTCCTAAAAAGATAAGTCAAATTCTCAAAAATTTTGACTTCAATTTTGGTCTTATAGGTAAAGTACTTTCAATCTGTCAATTCCACAGATTTTAATAAAAGTTTGAGAAAACTCTCTCTAACATTACAACTGATTCACCATCTGTTACAAACAAGGTAAAAGAACTGATTTAAATAAAGTAGAGATATAGTGGCAAGTTAATCAAACTAAACGTCTTACACTGACAATAATTGATGAGAATTGACAAGAATTGGTACTAACCACCAATCTAATTTATGGAAAGTAAATATGAATCTAAGTGTCTCACCCAAGTTATCCTTTCTATTACATGAATTTCATTCAATTCTAGTGATAAATTCAATCCATTCCTTCTATTCAACAAATCAATACTAGAGTTTTGACAAATTCAATGTTCGACAAAATTTTCTTCTATTCAATTTTGGAAAATTGATTTTTAGTACAAAGAATTTTATTTTTCAGTAATTGCGTAAAAGAACTTTTGTCAATAAAGAATTCTCTCATTCTGCTACTGGCAAACCTTTATTTGTGATAATTCAGGTTAAAATTTAGGGATTCATGAGAATTGAGTTTAGATTGTTGAGTCTAGATTCTAGATTCTTGTTGCAAATCAATAACCTAACCCAACCTAACCTACTTATTTCGTATTATTCTTATATTTTAGGTATAAGTTACATCATTTTCAATGAAAGATTCACAAAATTTTTATCTTAAATGCACTCCTTTTTGATAAACTCATTCGTGGAATTTCACTTAAGCAGTTAGAAAAGATTTTAATTAAAATATTTTTGACTTTGTTCAACCGAATGCATAAGATAAATAACAAAAATATGAACCCTAGGGTGTCATTTTCATATGAATATCTAAACGCCAGTTGAGAAATATTCAAACTAAACTCCTAAAAGTTCCTAAATAAATAAATGATTTATATTTGGTTTTAGTAAAGATGGAAAGTTATCTCACTAGAGATATTGCTCAGATGAATAGTAGAGAAAATTTGGAAAATCACTTCAAGTATTGGCTAAATATAGCTAACCATAAGCCTAAAGCAAGTTAAATAGCTGTTTGCTTAGTTATAATCGGATGTTACATCAATTTATCTAGACATTATCTTCATAGTCTTAGCTCATTTAACTTCAGTTCCATATAACTGAGCTTGGGTAGAACATTCAAGTCCTTCAGCTCAAATGATACCTATTTGATAGACACCTTGTCTTCAAGCATGATATATTCAAATTATTTCTTTCAAAAATGTCTTTTCAAATAAGTGAGGCTTTGTGTTGAAATTGATTCATTATAAACTCAAACCAATTGTACAGAAGATCGCAACTTCTGAAAAGCTACAATACGTATGAAAAAACTCAATTCGAGCAGTATTTGTTGAGCTAATTCTTACAACACAAAATTGAGTCACACTTAGTGAGCTATTGATTGAAACTTTAAAAGCACAAATTGAGAATCATTTCCACTAAAAAATGTGCACATTTATTGAACACGACCTCCATTCACATAAACGAAAAGCTCTGTATTATGGAAAAGAACTGAGAATCACATACAAATCTGATACCTAACGAGCTAAAGTTTAGGGTAACACTTGGTTTTAGATCCGACGAACGATAACAGAAATGATAAACTACTAGCCTCTAATAATCATAATTGATAGATACATCATATTCTTTTAGCATAGATTGAAAGAATATTGTGCGCAAGTAAGGCTTTGAGGCTCTATATCTGGCTCAAAGGCTTTGTAGAAGAAAAGGTTAGGTCAGCAAAAGATTAAATGACTAAATATCTGATGTCAAATGATTAGAAAACTAGAGTAAAATTCGAGTGTTCAATAGCGAAATACGAGCCAAATAAAGATTATTCTAACTGAAAACCTAAAACCATATTCATCTGTAAGACGTTAGGAGCTGTTTCTTAATAGACCTGGATACTTCTACCTGGATACTTCTACCTACATCTTCTCGCTTTTTTCCATTCAACCTCTTCTATCGTAGAGATTAGAGAAACTTTGCGTCTGATTAATTAATGCAACATCTGCTTGTTATGAGCTATCGCTTAGAGCTACTGGAATGTTAATTAGATTTGAATGTTGGTTGATTCAAACTTTACTTGTATGCACATTTTTCCAAATATGAGATATTTTTTGAGAGCAATTTTCAACTTTTGGTAATTCATTAATATAATTGTTGGATTGCAGGCTATTTCAAAACTTGATCAAAAGTGTTGGTGTTAATATTCTCAGAATAAAGAATATAAAGAATATAAAGAATATAAAGAATATAAAAATATAAAGAATATAAAGAATATAAAGAATATGAAGAATATGAAAAATATGAAGAAATATATGAACTCATTATATACATAACGACTAAATGAATTATTAAAACGAATAGTGAGAAATAACAGATATAGATGAAATAACTTACTGATAAGCTAGAAGAAAGTCACTCTTATTATATCAACTAACCAACACACATGAATATCTAACTTAATTTAATTTGAAACTATGTTTTCTCACTTGATGCTCTACAAGTTTGTTAGTGTGCTCACTAGTCTGTGACTAAGCATTACTTTTGTTGTTTCATGCATGTTGATATGCAACTGTTTCTAAGTTTGATTTCTTATGCAAGCTGTGTTTAAACAATTTATAAGTCTGAAACACTTCAAAATTAATTTTAGGTATTATTACGAAAGATGCGCCAAAAACATTGATTTAATTTACAATCAAAGAACCCAAACAAAAATAACAAACATTCAGACTGCTTTCTCAATACTTGCAAAAATAGTTAACTGAATTTACTAAAAAATGCAGTTATAACTAAATATAAGTGTTGATTGTTTATATCTAGGTGTTCAAATTAGATGATTGAACAAACCTATTATTAAAAACATATTTAAATGATCTCTCATCAGTATGTTTACTATTAAATTACTTGCAGGACACAACTACAACCACATACATTACAATTAAACTGAAATTATAATTCATTTAAATAACAAATATTTGTCCATATATATATATATTATTTGAGATTTGACTTATCATAACATCGATTATAGTTACAAACAATTGGTTATGTTCCCTAATGTTGTCTCAACTAATACTTCAATTTAAATATTTAGAATTAGATTTGAATAGCTTAATATTAGAATGATATTGATCAATTTAATAAATAAGACTTTAACGTATAACTTAGTTTGGGTTACTGGCAATTCATATACACATGTCAACCACTTAGAGAACACTATTTATTTATTTAAGTTAGATCTTCCAACTTATCCGTAATTAGATTGATTCTACTTGAATTTCAATTATCATATCAATTGTAATTACATTTCATTTGTTTATTACTCATTTTCATTGGATCATTCTTTGTATGAATACTATTGATTTGAGTGTTTGTTAATCAATAGTTTATTAATAATTAAGTAAACTACAATCAAATACGTGTTCAACCTAATTTTTTTCTATCCCTATCTAAGTAACAATTACTCCGTAATTATATAATGACTCAATAGTGACTCACTCTCATGTATCTCTGATAGTCAAAAATTCAGTTTTCACCTTGTTTTATCTATTGAAAAGTTAATCAGATCTTCCAAAACACAATCCTAGAAGACTTAGACTTTATTTTCTTTAGGCATTTCATAGTTTGAGAACTAGATCTAGTTTTTATTCTATTTTCTACCCTTATATCTACAGAATATTCTATCTCTAGGTTGAATTATCAATGCTCTACGTATCTCAAAAATCAACAAACTTTTTAGATTCAGAATCAAATTTACAAAAAAATAACTTTACTTAAAACTAGATTCTTTTTAGAAAATGTTCACCACTATTCTTGTACATTGTTTGCGCTAAACATTTGTGAAACACCAGAATAAAAGCCAATTGAAAAAGTAGATCGAGTACTGTCATCTAAATCTGTCAATAGTTTGAGTAGTTATTGACGTTAGAAGCGACTTATTCTCTCTTTGTGTCCCTTTGAAGAGTCACATAAAAGTGCCATAAATTAAGAATAAGTTGAACAAGTAGTCAAATCAATCACTGCCAGAATTGTCAAAAATCAACTTTTGGTGCGTCAATGTTGCAAACGTTTCTATAGGAATACCAGTGCTATGATTGAATGCTATTTCTACTTAATTCTTATCTATAGGAGCACCACTTCTATGTATAGGGTGTAAGATATGTTTCTCTGTTCTCAAAATACGTTTTTATTAGTTTCTATTTCATAAGAATTTCATAAGAATTTCATGAGATTTTCCATAAGATTTTCCATAAGACCATAAGAATATAAATTTTTCTATATTTTCACAATTCTTGCCAGAAATAAATTCAACAAGCTTTAACTATTTCGAAATTAAAAATAAATATTTATTTAGAGAAAGAAAATAAAAATTGAAAAACTAATTTAGTCGACAAACTAAGCTAAATGTGAATGAACGACATCGGTGACAAATCCCATAGAAGAGAACCAATTGAATTAGTTATAACGAGCAGAAAACGAAACTTGTCTAGAGTAATTTAGTGGCTCCATTCCAGTCGATCATAGCATTCGGCCATTTGGTGCGAATCACACACTCCAACGGCACTAAAGGCTGGCCATCGTCTGAATGCGCTTTTAGACCATTTGCTGAACTCGTTTGCGTTCCTATTATACAAATGAATGAGAGATATAATAATAGAGATAAACAAATCTATAAACCTTTCAATAATCTGACAATCAATATTATGAATCTGAAACTTGTTCCAAGTGTTTTGTCATGTCATTAGTATTGGGTTTCGAAGATAAACAATCACAGAATATTCTTGTATAGTATTCTGGTATAATATTCTTGTATATTATTTTGGTAGAATATTCTTGTATATTATTCTGGTGGAATATTCTTGTGTGTTATTCTGGTAGCCTATTCTTGCTATTAGTATGTTTTCCACCATTATATTTATTACTTTTATGAGTCAAAATATTTTTTGGGCTAGAATTTCGACTTTTATGGTAATTATTTTTTATAAGAAATCATAAGCTTTCAAATACATGCTATTTGTGCGATTCAGTATTCAAATAAATCATTTTCTGATTCTATTCCAGATATAAATAATAGAAAACAGTTCTTATGACTTAGTGTGCATTTGTGTCATATAGTTAGCAATTTCTTCTGTGCATATCAAATAAAGCGAAAGCCATAAAACAAATTGAAAATCAAGATTCATATCAAAATACACATAACTAATCATATAGATCTTATAATGTTAGAGACTATTAGAAAATAGCAACTTTCAGTGAAGCTACATCTTTTCAGATTATTAGATTCTGAAATATTTGATTTTAAATCTTATCATTCAATCTACTTTTTAGCTCATTTGGATCGTAATCTAGCTCATTCGAATCGTAATCTAGCTCATTTGGATCGTAAAATTCATAGAATTATAGACAAAAGTAGTCATTTCATTATTAATACAATAAGAAATACATTATATAGACAGAATCTTTAACAAAATACATTTGAAAAGGATAGCAAACAAAACAAAGTGCAAATTAAGTTATACTAAAAATAGCAAACGTTTTAAGATATTCGTACATAATTTAAATGAAAAACAACGTTAAGCACAGATAATTAAATTATAGAAAAGAAGTGATAAATATATATGTAGATAAATGATAGTTATACATTCTCTCATACTCACTTATAGTTAGTCTGATCTCCTCTTCTTGTAGACCCAATCCGTCGTAGTAATTCATTTCAAATTGTTGTCGTGTTTCAATCCGATGCTTGCTGAATAACACCGAAAAGTGACTTTCACTCAATATTACGTAAATTGGATATTGAGGATTCTTATAATTCGATCCAACCTATAGTTATATGTTCGATGAGTTGTTATTTGGATGTGTATAAATGTAAAAATGCAGTAATTCTTTATGAATCTGGTATGAATCTTTATAGTACTCTTGCTTAAAACAGTCTTATTATAAAAGTTGAAGTTTATTACTTTAGAAAAACAAATTTTACATTAGTTAGAAAGAAAACAAATTATAAGACTAGAAATTCATAAATATTAATAAATTATAAAAAAAACGTAAGACATTGCTTCTGGTATAATAAACATGTATGTTTCAAGACTAATGCTTGTGTAGAATTTTTGATTTAAAGAGACTTTTTAAACGAAAAAATGTCTTATTACTTATTTTATTTATTCTCTTTGAATCGAGATATAAGAATTTAAGAATTTAAGAATTTTTAATCATTTTCAGTTCAAAAAGCAGATCAAAAGCAAGTATAAAAATAGAATAAACTTACTAGAGAAAATGATAAGATAGTAAGTCTAGTTAGTAGTTACTAAAAATCAGTAGCAGAACAAACTGTTAATTCAATAAGGAATGAATAGAATTTGCGTCACGTATAGATTGTGCCATGTTGCGTGTTGTGCATTCCTATACTCAATTCATTCTTACGTTTCCATTTCTCTTCAATTGTACCACCTTCTAAATTAGTTTTTTACTTATTTTTATATTGCTCAACTATTCTTGCTGTTCGTACTTAGATTTCATTTGTTTTCTATGTTCTATGGAATGCGAGAATTCAATAATAATTGAAATAAAGATAAAAGTCTAAGGCCCGTATGCACAGTTGAGTTTTAGTTAAAACGGTTTTAAGTCTTAAGACGGTTTTAACTCAAAACTTAAAACTTAAAACTTAAAACTCATGCACAGACTGTAATAAAACCAGTTTTAGTAAAAACCGTTTTAAAACCAGAAAACCAGCAAAAAATGTAAACAAATGTTTGTTTATTCATTAAAAAGTTGAAAATGAATAAAAATAAACTGAATAAAAGTGATAATAATGTTCGGAGTCGTCAAACAATTTTACTAATTATGAAATAGAATTACTTAAATAATTACCGACGAAAAAAACTCAAAATAATTGAGTGTAAAACAACTGATAAGTATACGAAACAACAAAAAGATAACGTTTGACAACAAATTAGTGACGAGTTTAGTCAGGACTTAAATACAAATAATAGAGACATCAAGTCTTTGAAATGCTTTTGGAAACGATATTAATACGAATGTCGTAAGAATTGTAATAAAGAAAATTCAGAATTAAGACAAACTGGTGGCGGACCTCAACCTCAGAAAACCGATTCAATTGATAATTATATCAATAGTTTTATATTTACTGTTAAGATCTGCAGCTGAGATGTGAAACTGACCGGTGGCATCAAATCTTAAAACAATAGATAATTGAATTATTGGAGGCAATGAGTCTTTTTTCATTTTGATATTAATTAAATCTTCATTAATTAGATTGAACAGTTCAATGAAACACTGTTTTGTAAGTCTATATCTTCTTATCAATCATAAGTCATCACAACTATCAAATGGATTGAATCTGTCTTTTAGTACTCTTTGACGTTTAAAACTTTTATTCGTCACTATTTCATAATTATTTAATTCTTCAATTTGAAAAAATTGGTTCATTTTTATATTTTTTTGTAAAATTTTGTTTATATTTACTTATTTTGTTGATCACTAAAACCGATTTAAAACTAGTAAAAGTGGTTTTAGTTTAAAACGGTTCTAAATTTTTACTGTGCATGAGTTTTAAAATGAGTTTTGGGTTTTAAGCCCGGTTTTAGCCTTAAAACCGTTTTAAAACACACTGTGCATACGGGCCTAAGTATCTATGGTTTAAATCTAAGCGTAATTATTGTTAAAAACCATGAATCTGACCAAAACTGCAAAGAGAGAAACTTAAAATTTGTACGAACTAGTACTTCATGTGAAATAGCATACAAAGTTCTGATCAAAATAACTGAGATTTCGTTGACTAATATTAAAACAGATAATTTAGTTGTCACTAGTTATCTCTTAATCAGAATGTATTGCTATTAAAAGTAACATTTTAGAGCTGATGTTTCATTAAATATAAATGAAGAGAACAGAGCCGTAAGCACAAAAAAATTCAATTATATAAGAAATAAACTTATAATAAATTCTAATTATAAACTAATAGCTATACAAGCATGTTTTCAACTTATAGTATTCTGTATAGCTATCTAGGAAGATAAACTTTTGGGAAACTCTTCTATGCAACAAATCAATTAATGCTATTTGTGTGGTATACCAGATGTGAGTGATTGTAGAGATGGTGTACCATGCTAACTTAGAGACAGTGTACCATGCTAACTTAGAGACAGTGAGCCACACTCACTGTTTGCCAATGGCTAACATAAATCTCTTTTTATTTAATCAATTAAGACTCTATTCTAACCTCACACCGAGTCAGTCCATATATTTTTGATAAATCCGTAACTGCTATTTGAATCGAACGAATGCTTAGCTCGTTTTGAATGTACTCTATCTTTCTTTCTCTCTCTCTCTCTCTCTCTCTCTCTCTCTCTCTTCCCCATTGTCTGATAAGTTTATCTTGTTCTAAATCTAGTCTCGTCTCCGACGCAAATAGATCGTATATAAGAATGAGTCTTTCAGACCTATTAGTATGAGTTTCAGAATGAGATTGATTTGCATTTGACTTAATAATAACTTTCTCTTTTAGTGCTTCAAGTATAAGTATTTCCGTTAAATTGATTGAAGACTTAATTTTATTGTTAAAATCATATGAATTGAGACAATTTTTGATAATATTGTTGAAAAGAACATAAGAATATTCCTATATTGTTGAAAAAAATATAAGAATATTCCTATATTCTTTAGTAAATCTAAAAATATACACAAAATACATACGGATCAACAAATGAATGCTAAATCAAAAGACTCTTAGGAAATAATAAGTCTATCTGAAGATTGTTAGTTTTCAACCAAATTCATAAAACCTATTCCCTAGACTTACAAGAAAATCTGAACACTGAAAACCTATTTTGTTCGTCTACTGTCGAGCTTCAGAGAATTAGTTAGTATTTAGAAGTAAATATCTCAGAGTCTCTCTCAGTCTCTCTCAGTCTCTATCTCTACATTGTTATTCACAATGGAAATCATGTTTGAGTCAAACGATCAAATGAAAGGCATCTACAAAATAACTTGAAGTATTCGCAAATCTTACTAATAGACATCAGATTTGCACAACGGCTTGACTCTAACGTTTACTAGTATAAAGTCTAGTTGACATTAACTCTGAAAATGTTTTAGATTACTTTGCTTAATATTTAGATTGTATTCGTTCTTTAATATGAGTGATTAGAAACTTATATTAAATTCTAATAATATTGAATTTTCAGTTAGAAGTTGAAGAATGCTTAGAGTATTATAAAGACTGTTAATCAATAATATCTATATCTATATCTATATCTATGCTAAACTTTCTCAATCACGTCTAAATAAGTTTTGGGCAAAAACTAATAATAGTCTGAAGAACTATAGCAGACTGTATTCAGATGTTCATTTCGATACAATCTTTAGTCAGCTATAGGAGTGATTGTTCTTATAAAATTAGGATGCTTAAATTAAAACAGTTATCCAAAAAGAGATAAAAAGGATAAAGTGTAGATTCAATAGTACTAGTTAGTAGTATTAACAAAGTAATACTTTACAGCTTGTCAGTGATACATGATATCTATTCTTTCAGATTAAATTAGGAGACAGAATTTGATAGTCGAACTATTTACAAATCAATGCAGATCTTATTAAGCATAATAGAGTTATATAGAAAAATAAATAGTAATACATTGTATTACTAACTTAGCTTTATTGCTATATAGCTTTATTTACTAACTTATATTCATTCTAACTATTCATTTGATCTGTTAGTAACCTAAAGGTCCCATTCTAGAAACTATATAAATTGCGTTATTGCTTAAGTATACTATATTAGTGAATGGTTTGCAATTTACTTTTTCTATTGCTTTATGTTATGCTGTTTTGCTATTGCTTCTGAATGGGGCCCTAGATCAATTTCATCTTATCTTCCTATTTCTTCAAATATTCGCTTATCAATTGACATAAGTGACTAATTACTTTCCGATAAGATGTCAAACTTGTATAATACCAACGAAATGTTATATAAGAAGCAAATTTATGATTAAAATGTTTCTATTAAGGGTTTTGGAATCGCGAGCAAGCTAACTCTCGCAAAGTCTCTCAAAGCTGCAAGCTTTAAGATCAGATCTCAGTGTCAACTTAAATATTTCTACAGATTCGTTGTCATTACTTCTAACGAATAAAAATTTAAAATGAAGCGATTTGTGGAATCGTTAGCTAGCGATCATAAGTACGACTATCGTGAGAATGACGCACAGTTTGATAAAGATATATATTCTTTCTTGCTAGACAAGACCGAATTCACTCAAACTTTTTCATAGTCATTACTCATTGGAAATATGTTTGGATCGATATGAAATATAAAATTGTTGTTATGCGATGGTCATAGACTATATTTGAAGGCAAGTATATTCAATTTTGATAATAATTAATCGAGTATTTTGATCCTAAAAATTTAATGAATTTTCAAGATTAAATTAGGAATTCAATTTATTTTTAGTATTAAGAAACTTCGTAAAAATATTTCAAGTAAAAATTAAGCTATTATTCTGTCGTAGTAAGTTTTGATTTTTGCTAAATCCGGTCTTTGACAATGACACTCAAACATTGATAAATTGCTTGACTTTTGACAGTTTGGTCTTAGGATCTGAATATCGATTGAACTGCTTTAATCAACAATCATTACATATGATTAATTAATGTCAAAAAGTAAACCATTCCCTAAAAGTCCTACTCTTAACTCAAACACGAAGTACTCGAAGTCAATTGAGACTAATTGAATGCATTAATATTTGTGATATTTTTGATCATGTGATCTGAAGTGTGCGATAGAATATATTTCTATGCTCTCTTGAGTATATTTCCTAACAGCTCACATCTATCTAAAAATTGAATCTTAAATAATGGAGAAAGCTTGAAAATAAGAGTTTTTACGCTTTGCCGTTGAGCAATTAAGCATACTAATTTCAATAAGTCTGCAAGATTACACTTTGATCTATAGCGGATAACAACTTTATGAAAGTAGTTAGAAGGTATCTAGTAGAAATTTATCAGCTCTGACTACTCATTCAAAACAGGTTCATCCCTAATGAGTTTAAATATAGAAGTGACCTTAGTTGAATTACATCTCAACTTTAGAGTTTACATCAACTTGCATTACTTTTTGAACTTCTAATTTGTTTTTATTTACTTTATCTGTTGATTGAATGATTTGATATTGAAAGTTCTAACTCTTTTCAAATTTTATCAATGAGTCAAGTCTGTAAGTTCGTAAAGTCCGTAATGTTTAACAGATAAGTATATATCTAGAAAATAACGGTCCGCCTTATTTTTTATGCCATTCCAGAAAAGTATTTTGAATGTACTATCACTTCCAAAAGTCTTTGTTCAACTATGCGCCAAAAATTAAGGGAAAATGATATTATTGAAGTAAAAGTTTATAGTAATGGTATTCATAAAATAGTATCTAGTTATAGAGAATTTGATAGCATTGCCTCAAAATTGTGACTATAAATATTGCGAAAATCTAAATTTTTACGAACACATTTAGAGGTAATAGTACGTGAACATATGTCATTGTCAATAGATGTTTACATGTTCGTCATGCATCAAATTTGAAAATGATTATGGAGCAAGATGAAAGAATTGATTACAAAAGAACATTTATATGAAAATTCAAACTTGTCACGTATTTGAAATAAGTTTAGTAAATAGAAGATGAAAGTGTGCTTAAAATGTTTTATTACTGTTCTGGAAGATAAGTCTGCAGTAGAAGCCTTAGGCGCTAACTCCTGTTTACTCAAATATTCTCTCATCTCATTCTACTTAACCAAATATTCTGTATAGAATGTGAGCGAGACAGACTAGAATAGAATAGAATACCTCTTTATTAACTAGATAGATATTCTCATTGTGTATTCTTTTGGATTTAGTTAACTGCAATAGTTTACATTAATACTAACTAGTCTAACCGTTCAATTAGTTGTTATTCTCAATGCGTCAATCTATCATAACTTATATAAATGAATAGTGAATTTTCTCTTTTATATTCAACTTTGTTTCTATAAGATGTTTCATTTAATTTTTATATGCAATTTCTTTATAAATAATTATTTCATAGATAACTATTTTCTATTTGATATTTTCAAATGAATTCAAACAGGATGTTTTCTCAAAACGAATAGAATATTTAGAATAATATATACAAGAATATCTAAAAAATAAACTATCTTTATAATATATTCGAAACTTAAATCGGAATCCTGTTATGATTGTTAAAAGCATCAATTTTGATGGCAAATAGCTTATAATCAAAAAGTAGCATTAGAATTTGCTCATTAACAATATATTCTATGAACAAATTCTTACGCTGATGCCCATTATAACTAATGGGACAAAATTTAAATATTCTATTTAAAGCTCAAGCTTCGGGTGACTTCATTTATTAAAATTGCAAATCTAGCGCTTTATTAAAATTGAGAAATAATGCAAATTCTTTTATGATAAATAACTACATCCTTTCATGTAATAGACGCTTAAGTTTATGCTTCATATTCATTATTGGTTTGCTTTTCAAATAAATTCATTCGAGTCGAGAATATCAATATTTATAATGGTCATCTTCTAGAAGATAACCAACGGTTTAATAATTTATTGTGGTATTTGAGATTCAATTTAAAGGGTCTAAAGATTAGGCTAGGTCAGGTCAGGTCAGGTCAGGTCAGGTCAGGTTAGGTTAGGTTAGGTTAGGTCAGGTTAGATTTGAACCTATTATAACTCTAAAATATGACAGAATACAAATAATGTTGAAAAGAGTAGAAAAAAAATTATTCTTAAACTTGAAAATGGCATTCTCGTAGAAGACCAGAATCAGAAAATCAATTGAGTGAACATGTTGTAAATGAAAAGTTATAAAAAGTTGCTCTTACTTCAAATGATTTATAGAACTCGTAAAGCGATAGAAACCCAATTTGTGATGGTTTACAAACTCCGTGAAGTGTCAATGAATCACATTTGATATCATTATTGAAAACATTAGAAACTGCGCGTCCCATTAAGAACAAATTCACCATCTCTTGTGTGCAGTAATTATGTCTACCAATTAGTGTTGTGTTTGGATCGTCAAAGTCTTGACGGACACGGTCGCAATCACGAGTTAGGAGACATGAATAAAGTAACGAAACACAACCAATGCTTTGAGGATTCTGTTATCACAGAATTACAGAATTACAGAATTACACTTGTTTATTCATCTTTTTGATAATTGTTTAAATTGTTTAATTAAATCTAATTATTATAGATTTAATTTGAAATAATTTGAACAATTTGTCTGTATGATTACATTTTTGATAATGTGTTCAACATAATTGCACAAATTGTCATACGAATCAAAAGTATTGATAATTATATGCTCAGTTATTCCATCATATGATAGTTCACTATTTCGTTGCATCACTATTGAATTTGTTTCGCTTGTGTAATAAGAAAAAATTAACAGAATATTTACATTAATTATATAGGAAAAATATGTTTTTTCACATTACATAGTAAGCATTGGATCGAAAAATCTGGACAAAAGTTAAATGTAATTTATTGAATGTATTTAAAAGCTTTTATTTTGTTTTTAAAATTTAATTGAAAAGTGTATTCCTTAATCAGTAAATCAGTGCAATAAAAGTAATAAAATTAGTGATAATTAAAAAGATGTCGGCATCTAAAGAGATTGATGTCAGAAAACAAATTGGCATTTTTGTTGAAAAAAACCCAGACATAAAATTGAGTGAAATGGTTCGGGTTCTCGGGTTGTCCGTCATTAAGCGGAGCACCGCTTATACATGGATTAATCGTTTGAAAAGTGGTGAAAATGTTGACCGAAAACCTGGAAGTGGTCAACACAGAGCAATTAATCAAAAAATAAAGACAAAATAATTGAATTCAGTGTAAATTTGTGCCAAAACTTAATGAGAGGTCTAAAAACAAAAGTCCGTAGAGCGGCGGAGGGGGTTCTGCTATCAGTATTAAATTGATATTTTTTTAAACCTAATTAATAGCGTATAATCTACTGAAAGTTTTAAAAAATATGTTTAACTTAAACAATAAAATTTTGATAAAACGTTTCATCCAGATTTTTCGATCCAATGCTTAATTAATCTAATGCCAAACAATTTAGAGCTTGATTAATACAGATACGATTTCTTTTGTCAAGCTTAAGAATGAATGCAGTTAGAAGTGCACTATAAAACAAGTTAACTCCATAATAATAATAGTTTTCTAAATCATTTATTAGAACTGTGTTTATTCGCAAATGTTTCGAAAATCTCTTGCCTCTTCATGTATACAGCGTTTCAATTTAATAATTTGATTTTAATTTTTTTGAGAGCCTCTCTCGATATCTCGAAAAAAACTATCTATTTTCCAGATAGAGATCTTTAAAATTCTTAGGATTGTCGTAAAAACTCCATTTAAATATTCAAAAATTTAATAATAGATTTAGAAAATCATTGTTATTGTATAATTATCCTGTTTTATAGAGCATTTCTAACTGTACTGACTGAGACACTGCATAAAAAGAAATCGATCACAGTTTAAATAAAAGTATATATACCTGGCTACTACAGCTCGAGATTTTCCCCCAATCTTCCACAATATATTACATATAGCTTTTGCCAAACAGCTCAGTAACAGTAAATCAGTATGATTCTGATCGAGATTGTTTTGTTTTGTATTGAAAAATAGCTCGATTAATATGTAGGCTTGAAGCGATGCGAGAACACCACATGGACCCCCCTTCAATTGCCATTCAAAATTAATTATTCTCTTAGATCACTTTTTGGTCAAATCTATTTTTTTAGTCTTTAGTATTTAAGTGTTTTAGCTAATCGATTGAAAACATGTGCCAACAATACTTTTAGTTAAGTTAAGTTAAACTTAAAGAGAAAATAATCGAATAAAAGATAGATTTTTATAAAAGTCATGTTGGCATTGAGTATGAAATGATGTTATTTTTCAACTACTAATCGATCCAAACACTAAAATACTGGATGTTTTGGTATCAGAAAAAACGTTTGACTAACTTTTCGCTGAACTAATCCAAAATAAAGAGATTTATTAGAGTTAAACTCGAAATACTGGTTACGCCACTCATCGCAATATAGAGTGAGAGGTGAGCCAAGAACTAACATTTTGAGTTGCTTAATATTTAAAAATGAGAAAAAAAAGTAAAAAATAAATATGTTCTAGAAAGCTATAAATATAAAAGTCTAATTACGAATAGTGGTTTTAAATTATAAATTATATCATGGCAAGTTAAGCAAGTTAAGCAAGTTAAGCAAGCAAGCTAAGCAAGTTAAATATCCTACTTTCGATATTTCAATCTCTTCTCCACTTTTTTCATAATGTAAGACAAAGCTTACCTATGATAACTTGAATCCACTCCCAAAAGCTACTCAGTGTTATATAAATGACAATTTCAACTATTTATTAGCTACAAATACAGATTTATCGATCATCGGCTTATTTTCACGGCTATAATTTCTATGATAATAAGTGGAAACAAGTAAATCAGTGACTATCTTTATAGCCAATTGTGGGTAACCAATAGTTCAAACTGTCATTTCTATAAATTGAATCACTATTACGAGCAGATCCAAGTTATTAAGTCTTAAATCCAACAAAACCATAGAATATAGGCTAAGATTTATGAGTGAATAAATTGAGTGAAGCTTGAAATGTATATAAAGTCAATATGACTTACAATAGCCTGTGATGTAGTGATGGCATCACTATTTGATGCGATCGATGACAATAAAATACGACTATTCGCATTGGTCTTATTGTAACAGTTGTAGGAATCGAACTTTTTCTCAACTTCATCTTCCTCAATATCACTTAAGTGAAGTAATTCAAGGTCTTTTGTTTTAGGGATTGAAGCTTTATTCATCTGTAATAGTAAATGATTTTGTTATTTATTGATTCTGTTATTCATCGATTCTGTTATCAAATTATTCTGTTCTTAAATTATTTTATAACCATATTTCTTAATTAGAATAATGTCTAAATACTAATACAAACTTATATTATATTTAGTATTACTATGAAATCTGAAACTTTTCTAAGCTTTTAGAGATTACTAAACTTCTTTATATATCACTTTGATTTGTTGCAGAACTACAATTCAACAAGAATTGATTATATGATTTATTTCTAAAAATACTTTACAACATTATTCTATTTAAACTTCTAAAGCTTATATCTTTATTTCGATATAAAGTCTTTATTTCTTCAAAAATAAGTTTATATAAACAATACTTATTTCAAGACTTACTTTTATTAAATCGATTTTATCGCTAACTTTTCTCTCTATCCCGTTAGACTTCAAGTCCTGGTTAGCTCTGACAACAAATAGACTGTTACTGCTGTCCATTTGATTGAGCAAGATGACAATTAATTATTAAGTAATATGTAGGATAACTTATATATATTAGAGTATTAGTGAAAAATTAATAACATAAATAACTAATAATGATTTATATAAACATTAAATGGCAAATGCTTGTAATCAACTATAGTTTTAGTACTAGAAATATAAGTCATTAGGTCTCCATCGCAACTAAAGTTTTACGTTATTATCATAACAAATATCATGTATATGTTTCTTTCATTTTTGTCGGTTGTATAGAGTTTCGATCAATAAGTTTAATGTAAATAAGACTTGATTTTTTGTGCTAATTAAATGTTATATGGTTAGTTGTGGAGACCTCAAATGACAACTTTTGGCTTTATTGTCAAATGAGTGGTTACACTGTTGCAAAAGACCTCGCATTATTTGGACTCTAAATTAGCGCATAGCTCATTAATGCAATAGGGCTTCACATTTGAGCTTATGTTCATCCCCGCTTAAGAGGTTTATGCAAAATATGTTGCATGACTGTGAGCAAAATTGAGTCATTTTCTATAAAGCTTACTAGTAATGTGGTGTGCATTTAGAAGCTGATAGCATTTGACCCCTGCTAAAGACACTTTCTTACATTGGACTCAAGCTATATATGCATTTTTATATACATATCCTTAATTTCTAAAATATTCCGATATTTACTATCGGAAAAGAAACGGAAATTATTAAATGGTTAAGTTAAGATGATTTAAAAGATCAAGATTATTTTACGAAAATATATATAACATTGATAAATTGAAAGTTTATTTGAAAGAAGAACATTTTCAAATCAAAGTTAACTTATTTTAATATATCTCAAAATAGTTTTTATTGACTTACCTATTGAGAGCTAAACTATCTACTGAAAGTTTTATTAAATTCTTCTAGTCATTAGTAAGTTTCATATTTTTGGCAATCATTCAAACTGGTCTATTGTTTCTGAAACAAATAGTCTTCTTGAATCTCTTTGCTACAGCCGTAACTATCGACCGTAACTAATAGCTGTGTAGCCTCTAGATATTTCTACAAATTTAAGTTGAGGTCTCTACCGAAAAATATCTCTAATATACTTTAAACTGCATTTCTGAGTCTGATATTTGTTGAAAATATTACGGCAAGCAATCATCGAACCAATTCTTTCAACGCACATCTACATTTAAATGTCAAGTCAAATATACTGAAAG
Source organism: Archegozetes longisetosus (assembly GCA_018873245.2). Taxonomy (NCBI): domain Eukaryota; kingdom Metazoa; phylum Arthropoda; class Arachnida; order Sarcoptiformes; family Trhypochthoniidae; genus Archegozetes; species Archegozetes longisetosus. The sequence continues at coordinate 2,127,250 of JAEMBT020000009.1, read as the reverse complement.
TCTCCATATTCCTGAAAAATCTAACGGATCGCAAGAGGTTTTTTGATGCAAAACGAAAATTCAAATGTAGTTTTCTGACTCTGAACACATGACTTGACTTTCCAATACATTTAATATGAATGTAATTAGATTGAATCAAAATTGATTCCAACAATTTATTATGTGATTTGCAAGCTTTCAATACAGATTTAATGATGAAGTCTGGTACTCGATTGCGAAATTGGCCTCAAATACAATGAATAGCATTTAAAATGCATAGAATTTGAAATGCTCTCAGGATCGCATGGATCATAGATTGATTCTATTCCCTATTCTCGTTTCATCTTCAAAGCCATGTCTTATATTGCTAATATTTGGCATAATGTTTTTATAAGAGCTGACTCGACCGCAATCAGGTATTATATCCGTATGAGATAAGAAAAATTCATTTGCATACAATATGACTTTCTGTATATCCGATTACAAATAAGTTAACGCTAATAAGAAACAGATTATACCTGATATAAATCAATGGAAATGTACTTTTGGAGATATATAAAGGAATCGTTTGAATCTGTCTTCTCAAATCTCACTATTCTTTCCTCAGATACCTGCATTCCGATTGATGAGCAAAACTAATTAATTGATATGTTGCTCGCACTGCTACTTACCGAATATGATTGCAGCCGCAAATACTCTCAGTGACCAATTCTAGCATGTTTTCAAGTCTTATATCGAAAAGAATAAGCTGCTTCTCTCAGTACTGTTTTGTCTGAAACAACTATTATCAAAATGCTTTGTTCTATTGCCAATACGGAACTAATTTTTTACCAATCTTTTAGCTTTAAATTGTAGAAATGCATTCAATTGGTTTACAATGATCACTCAAATATTTGCATTGTACAGGAATTAAGTCAACGTTTGTATAAAGAGATAAAATATTTAAACAGAATATTCATGTAATTTCTCTTCAATCATTAGGATTGATCTTTGAATTTAGTAGTTTTGTGACCAAACCATTTCTAATGAATAAATAGTTACTGTATAAAGAAAAAACACATCATTCATACCATCCTTAATTTATTGGAAGACTTAATATTCTTGAAGACTTTATATTCTTGAAGACTTTATATTCTTGGCAGCTCTTCAACACTCAAATTGGATAGTATTATTCTGAACACATCATTCGTCAGATGATTCCTTCACCAGCCGTTCTTTACTTAACTTTTTAAATATTTAAATCACTTCTATTGGATTGTATTGACGTATATGTCGAGGGTTGACGTGCAAATGTGTTTTACACTATTGACAGCACGTAGTTTACATAATATGCAAGACAAACACTTTCAGAACAATGGAATCATTCACGTATATCACAAATCATGCTCAATTGATAATACTTTATTGTAGCATACTACTTTTTTGCAACTTTAGCTCATCCCTGAGTACTTAGGACTTAATGTTCACAACTTCTATGTTTATCTATGATTTGCGTTTTTATAACTAAATCATTACTACTATCTTAAGATCGTTTACATCGTAAGCATATTAAAAGTATTATAAGTTCATTATAATTTAATTATGATTCATTCTAAAACTATTAATTCATTTATTTTTAAAATAATCAAAATTATAACATATCTAAAAATATTAGTGTAAATAAAAATGACATTCAGTTTCATCAATAACATCTAATGATATGGCACTTAGTTATATAAAGTAATTTGATCCATTATCCAATTTAAACAACTAATTTAAAATAGCTTATAACACAATCAAAAATAAACACTATCTTTATCTCATGCCATTCATTGATAGCTAGCTATAAATCACTGGCAATACTGCCAGAATCTAACACTTTTACAGTGATTAGTACTAAAGAATTAGCTATCACCTTAAATGAAGACCGGGTTATATTTCAACAATAGTAGATTCGATAATCGATATTACAGATTGTAACCAATCTAATTTAGATATTTTAACCTCAAATCCATAAAACCGAAACAATTCAACAGTAAATTATTCTGAAGAGTGATAACAATGATATAGTCGACTATTAAGTAAAATAAAAGCTATAGAAATGGATCAGTTCTTCTAACTGCTAATCGATTTCATAGATGTCTAATCAAATTTGGCAAGAACAATAGCAACTCGACTCGGAATGTAAATCATTGTCGAATTTCTTCTCCCAGCGAAGCCTTCATTGAACGTAAAAAACTCTGTCGAATGATCTAATCGAGAATGTCCGCCAAACTGTTCTTCATCTGAATCAAGAACAATCTTATATTTGCCAGGCACTTCAATTCCGACTCGATAGTCGGCAAAACTTTTGGTCGGATGAAAATTAAATGCAAATAAAAGACCAGCTCTTTCGAAGATTATTACTTTGTCGTCTTCGTGCTTCCACGAGACGTAACCACCTTTTGAGAGATAATTCATTAAGACTTGTGTTAATATTTTGAGCAATTCTTACTGTCTTTTGTGAGCCATTGGTACTTGTCTTCTAATAGATTCATAGCTCTATCGAAATTGTTTAGAAATTGGTATCTGAGTAAATCGTCATCGACTAAGTTCCATTGACGTCTAGCGTGATGATAGCTCTCGTTATTACCGATTCGGGGAAAGTCTAACCATTCCGGATGACCAAATTCATTGCCCATAAAGTTGAGCCAAGCTTCACCTCCTAATCAGCAAAATATACGTTAAAATTAACTGACATACAGGTTTTCAGTTATTCAACTTTATTCAAGCAAGCTAATAGGTAATCATGGGTATTTCAAGTTTTGTTATAGATTGCTCTCACCAGCAATCAATTCGGATTAGATAAGTATTTATCAGCATTATCTGCGCTTAACTAAATTCAAATATGAGCGCAATCTATAACAATACAAGCGTGAAATCAAACCCATTTCTCATTATTTCAATTACAATATCTATTAGAAAGTTTGTTTCATAAAGTAATTAAATACAGAAAATTAGATCGAATCAGACCGAATCAAACCAACCTAACGAATGAGTGATCAGACGGATCAGCTTGTGCAAAGCTAACCCACGATCGATAATCCCAGTGAGAGGTGTGAGCTTCGACATAAAGTCATACATTTCTTTGTCCATGAGCCAAAAGGCCAAAGTCTTATCGCCGACCAATGCCTGATCGTGAGACTCAACATAAGCCACTGTCTTCTCCTGCCATCGCCTATTAGTCAACGTATGAATAATATTGCCCATATTCCAGTCATCATCAGATTGTTCTTTAAGCAATTTGATCCACATGTCAGGTATAGCCATACCTAATCTGTAATCGAAGCCTCCACCGCCTTCCTCGACAGGTCTGCAAAGAGCAGGCATTCCACTGACATCTTCAGCTATTGTGATGGCGTTGTCATAGAGTTTATGAATAATATAGTTGGCTAATTGCAAATAATTGAATGATTGCGTGTCTGTATTGAGCCCGAAGTATTCGTTGTAATCGCCACTAAATCCGTGCCCCATTCCATGTGTGTGGTATAGCATTGATGTGACCCCATCAAATCGGAAGCCATCGAATTGGTATTCATCCAAATACCAGCACAAGTTTGATAGCAAGAATCGTAAGACTTCCCATTGAGTGTAATCAAATAGACGTGAGTCCCATAAATCGTGAAATCCTGTTATTAGCACAAAATTCTCAAATCATTGAGAAATAACTTCAAATAAGCCAAACATTCAAATGAAGTAAAACTTATAAAAAGTTTTAAACTCAAACTCAATATTAAATGGCATTAATTAAAGCAAGTATTAACTGAAAGTAAACTATAATAAAGTTAATCTAAAGTAGATTTATTAAATCGAAAAAAGCCATCTTTCCATCAACTATTGAATTACAAACCTCTTCCTCCAGAATGAAAATAGCAGCTATCAGTCCCATCAAAATTATTGAGACCATCCAAAACATTTTTAGAGGCATGTGAATGAACGATATCTAACAACATATAAATGCCATTTTCATGAGCTACATCTATCAGATACTTAAGCTCTTCAGGAGTGCCATATCTAGAAGAGGCAGCATAGAAAGAAGTCACTTGATAGCCGAATGATGCATAGTATGCATGTTCCATAACTGCCATCAATTGGATCGCGTTATACCCTTAGATATTTATCATTGGATTGTTACTCAAGTTACTGTCATTCAATAACTTCAATAATTCTTTGATACCTTGTTTTTTGATTCTTGGGATCACATTATCTGCATATTCTCTATAAGACGCCACTTTATATTCATTAGATGCGATACCTGATAAAGTCAAAAATTAGTTCAAACTTGAAAAGTTCAGTAATTTCTCAAAATCATTCATACCAACATGCGATTCATAAATCTTCAAGTTTTTAGGCGCCACCGGCTTCTTATTCTTGAAGACATGTCTCTGGTCTTGAGGCGGATTCCAGAAGACATGATCATATGTGGTATTACCGGTGGATTTGGGCGGCTGTACGACATATGTGGCCCAGGGACTGATCCGATCAGCCATCTCTCCACTATTCGTCAATATAACTAATTTAAGTTTCGACAAGTGTTTAATGGCCGGCTGTCCATCACTTGCAGGCGGAATCGTTAGCTCCCATTTGCCGAATGGAAGCTTTTTGAAAGGATGCGAAAGTCGATCCCAATTGTTGAACTCCCCCCGAAGAAAGACTGCCTCAGCCCCTGGAGCCCACTCTAAGCATGTTATACTGTTGTCTTCATTGACATGAATGCCGTGCTTCTTATATGATCGAACAAACTCATCGATACCTATGTTTTAGTAGTTTTTATTTAGAGAATATTTTTTGGTTAAAAATCATTTTATGGACTTTTTAGGTTATGTTTTTGGATTGTTTTTATATAGATTTAAGTTTAAGGTTAAGAACAAGTTTAGAGAAGACACAAACCGTTGCAATCTATAGACACAGAGAAAATGAAGAGAAACATATATTAATAAGATAAGTGTTTGAGATATCGTATGAAAGTTTGGCTTAGATTTAAGAAACTATCTAATAATCATTAAATTTATTGGAAATCAAGTTTTATATAAATTAAGTAATAGTTTACTTATGAATAACTATTATTAGATATGAAAATAGTTTATTAAAAGTGAAAACCAAATTAATATTAATCTAAAAATCAAATAATAGTTTAATTAATAAGAATTTAGTATAACATAAATAAGAGATGAAGTACTGAGTGATTTACAGATAGGAATACGTTATGTAATAAATGCTAACCTTCAGACTTATTAATTGCATCCAAAATATTACTAAATTCACGATATCTGCGTCTAATTTCGTGCTCATGTAGTCTTAAATAACCATCAGATTGAAGCAAATTTTCAATTTTTGGCACAACAGTTGACATAACATCGTTAGACATGGTTGCAATTCAGTAGAGCTAAATTTGAAACTTATTCTTGAGTTTAGTTACTTTAATAATAGTCTGAGATATAACTGAGAGCTAACTGAGAGCTAACTTAGAGAGAACTAACTTAGACTTAACTTAGACTTACTATCAATGAATGGCTTTCACAAGAACGATCATTTCATTTGATGACATGTGGGGATCACGTGATTAATAAGTTATTCAATTGAAAGCTTAGGTGAAACTAGATTTGAACTAACGATAAAACATACTTTAAACAGATTTGAGACTAATGCACAAGGTCATACATTTGGAGGTCTTTTAGGAATATAGTCATCTGAAACTAACTTTTATTTCAATTAATCAATCGTTCAATAGATTCTGTTTAGGATTGTTTGTTCACATATTTTCTCTCTCTATATAAACTACTTATTTCTGATGACCTCTAAATGCTATTGAGCGCTATTTTATTTTCGTTTTCAACCTCAACTTTTAAACTGTTACTCAGCTAGTACTACATTACACGCTAATTAGTATAAAGATCATTCTAATGTTTTTACTTTTTCAAAGTAGATTCAGCTATCAATTTAAATAACTTAATTGCTTTTGTTTTCAATTATTAAGTCATTAATTGTAGTATTTATTATCACAATATTTATTATTAATTAAAGTTTTTTACATTAGACTCAATTGTATTTAATGAAAGTCCTTCTGAAACAGATACGAATATTTGTTACTTTTTACAAAGTACAATTTGATGCATATAAACGAAGCATACGTATTGAAAGGTGTAAGTAGTCGAAATTGATAGACACGTTATAAACACAATTTTCAACTATATGTAATGTTCAATAGCAAAGGCACGTAAAAGCCTTCAATGTAGAGGTAGCGATACACTCGTTTCCAATACACGAGTACATACAAAAAGTTGAAAACAATAGTTTCGGCGGTAAACAAATCAGAAACATCTTTGTCTTCACAAACATCTTTGTCTTCAAAAACATCTTTGTCTTCAAAAACATCTTTGTCTTCACAAACATCTTTGTCTTCGTCTTCTTCATCGAAATTCATCTAAAACACAAACTAAACTATTGATTGAGAAATAGTTGAACGAAAACAATGAATAGTAAAACTATTGAAGAGTCATTTTGTGGTCGATTCTTAAGTAAATTCATTGGTATTAAGCAAGAAACAATCGAACAACTATTGAGTAATGATTACGATTCAATACAAGCATTATTGGCTTTTGATCTTATCCAAGATTTAGATCGATTGCCGAATATATCAATGGGTCAAAAATCGCTTTTGAGGAAAGCATTGATTCGTTTAAGACAAGAATGCGATCAATTGGACAATGAAAGCAGTTTCAATTCAACTCAAAACCAATTGCAACTTAATTCCACACCAGTTATTGATAGTAACATCTCTACTGGTCTTGTTGACACCAATTATACCTTTAATAATATGATCGAATCCGCGCTTAATAATACTTTTCCTTCTGATACTCCTCTTAAAGCAGCTGATCGGCTTGAAGATAATGAGAATCAGCTGAAAGATAATGAGAAAAGAGTTGCAAATATATCGACTTATAGTTTGCCTTTTAATGAACTAAGTGACAATTCAATCAATAATGGTTTCAATGATAGTAAGGATAAGAGAAAGAGGAAGAGTAAGAAGTTTTTATTTACATCGCGGAGATGTAGCAGAACTACTTCTCAGAAGAATAGTAAGCCAAACAGGACTATTGCTATTGATATTGATTTAGATGTTGATCAAATTGATACTAATCCTCTTAAAAATAGTCAATCAACTGATGGTATTGTCAACTTTTTTAACTTTAAAACTTAATATTTTCTTGTTTTATAACTTTTTAGAGTTTTATTATTTATTAAATTAATTTTTATTTACATAGAACTAAATAACACTTCACTCATAACTGATGTCACGCAAGACACTAATGAGTTTGAAGATGAAAATAATGGCGACTCTGATATTCTCAACAAAAGTGGTAATGCCTGGAAAATGAAGGCAAAAATAAAGTCACTTTTACAGCAAAAATCAAATCGTATTCAATTGCTCGAATTGAATGAAACTCCAGAATTGAGTTGGCACTTCAAAAAACTAGTTGTCGATGGATTCAAAACAGAATTCGTTTATTGTAATCAATGTTTCGGTTCATTGTTGTACAATAAATCTAGTTTAAGGCGTCATTTGAAAGTTTGTAAAGCTAAGAATGAGTCGAAACTTGTTGGTGGATCTATGACCGAAGAAGAGCTGACAAATATTAGTGGTATTACCAGTAATTCAATAAAGAGAATAAGTAAAATTGCAGAAACATTTGATCAAGAACCTCCCAAAAGAGGTGTTTATCTCTTACTAAACTATATTCCTTTTGATAATAAATTTCAATTGTATTTAATCTCAGGATCTGGTAAAAAAGTTTCGTTAAGTACTGAAGAACTGCTCAAAACAGTATCACAACCGACAATAATAGTGAAGAGAATAAAAGTGGAGTTAAACTCGTCATCAAGCCTCGACTCAAACAATACCGACAATCATGAAAGCAAAGAGACACCAGATGGTCGATCAGAAACTCGAAAATCAATTAATTCAACTTCAATCCCAAAGCCATACAAGTGCAACTTCATCGGTTGTCAATTCTCAACTTCATATCCATTTAGTTTAGATCAACACAAAATAAAACATAAGAGAGAATCGGTCTCAGAAGGTATGAATAATATAGTTATTCAATGTGTGAATCAATCGCAAAATTCTTCTAATAGCCAAACTAGAGAGAGACAGTCATTGAAAAGTAGCTGTGCTAAAAATATATCAATTAATCAATCAGAAAGCGACTCAAAAGTTAAACTAAAGACTGAGTTAAAAGTTAAGCCAAAATCTGAACTAAAAGTTAAGCCAAGATCTGAACTAAAACTTAAACCAAAATCTGAACTAAAAATTGAGCTAAAATCTAATATAAAAATGAAGCCTAAAAGTGAATTTAAACTAAAGCTAAAATCGAAATCAGAGTCAAAAGTAAAGCTAAAAAGTAGTAAAAAAGAATATCAATGTTCATCTAATGGATGTAATTTTATTTGTAGTAGAAAATACACTCTGAAGAAACACACTAAGACAATACATAATGTGAGTCATTCTGAGAGAGTAAATATTGTGAATGATCATAATCATAATCCTATTCCTAATCCTATTAATAATAGCAATAGATATTTGTGTCAATCGCCTCATTGTAAATATGGTTCCGATTGGAAATTGGTCGTTAAGAAACATATGCTAAATATCCATAACATGGACTATAAAGATATCAAATCTAATCGTAGTATTGTCTCAAATAGTAATTGTGAACAAATCTCTTCTATCAATGAAAAGATAGTTAACAGAGTTGATTAGAGGAGAGAAATAGTTATCTTTTCTGTCTAATTAGTTCCTATTTATGTATTATTTATATAAAAACATTGTATTTTTCATTTCTTTCTGATTATTTTAAACTTTAATTATAGTATTAACGATTTTTATATAACATTTTGTATAACTCATATCAATTTCTTTTTAAACAGGATTAATCTCAAATATGTTCTCTATATTTTCGTTACTCAGTCATTCTTCACACTTTATTGGTCTTTTCAGACTTAGATCAGTGATGACACGCTAGGTGCTCACTCACGCTCGGAGACCGAGTCATGTGTCATACCTACTTCATAAGTAAAGTGTGTTGAAAATGTTAGATATTTTGTCAAACTAACTTAAATAATTGATTGATCTGAATCATTTGAATCGTTTTATTTTGAAAGTAATACAACGAGAAAGTTGACAAACTTAAGTCTCCAACTCTGAGAGACCAGATTGGTGTCGTAGGCGCAAAAGTGAGCTAATTTTGTAGAGCTTAGGGTGAAATTCTCGAACGATTGCAAACAGTTGATTGCAAATGAACTGATTGATTGAACGAACGAAATCATTGATTCGTATCGTGCACTTTTGCAATATTAGTAATTTTGTAAAGTTTGCAGAGTGCAGCCCCAGGCCTGTAGTTAGGGCGTAAAGACTCGCGCAACTATCGAGCGTCTAAGACAAAACTCGATAGTTGTGCATGACTGATTTCGATATTGGTATCACTTTAATTCATATTTATATTCAGTATTAAGGCTTAACTTAATTAGAAGTAAATAACTTGGAGTAGCTAAACTTGCAAAAATGTTTTCAAGTAAGAGAAAACTTGACAAAACATGAATTGAAGACGTAATGAATGAATGAGCAGCAACTACAACAATTTATAAACTTGAAATTTGACTGTATTGATATAATATAATATAAAAATATAATTGAATAACAACTAAATCGGATAGAAGTGATAAATGAATGGACAAATTGGAGGCAAAGGTTTATATAATTAAAACATACGACTACATGAATTGAAAATAAGAACTAATATAAGTTAATTTGATTAATCTATAGATAAAAGAGTATAAAGTATTGGAATACGAACTAAATACTATTAATAAAAATTCGGTAACTATTCACTAATATTGATCTGTAGTTTGAATTAATATTTAACTTTCTATTTATAAATAGCGTGTGTTTATTCAACAACAAAACTCAAACATATATTTTCTAACGCCTCAAATTGAATCTAAACAATACGTTAAAAGTAATTATAAACCATTTTAGTAACTTCTATAATAGTTTTTGTTTATTTTATTGTCATTATTGAGATTTGAATTTTTCAAAGTTTTGTCATCTTTTTATGAATTATTTTAGAACAGATATCACTATTGGAAGACCAACGGAAAAAGTGTGATCACAAATGATGGCTTAAACTCAACTAATTGACTCACAACTAATCCCTTACTCAACCCTTTTCTAAACAATGGAAACACTTATATGTATATCGTTTTTACACATTCAAATTCATATATTTAAACGTATTTCATATTTAGGATAACTCTCAGACTATAATTTAATTTATTTGTATAGTACTCAATGAGTTTTGTCATAAGTATTGATGGTTTAAAATAGAAGTTTTTATATAAAACAAGTGTATCTAATCTCATTAAGTCTTACTGTAAACTCAACTTTAAAAACCTATCAATTAGGCAAAATGCAATCAATTAAATGAATAGTTAGCCTTGAAAAGAAGAGACACAAAAGAATAGTTGCACAGGAAACAATAATAATTTCTTGTTTACGTCAATCAATACAATAAATATGATTTGAATATTATAATCAAATGTATGAGTCACTTAATTACCAACTTTAATTTAACTTTAATTTAACTTTAATTCAACTTTTATATATAAATAGAAAGTCGTAAGCTTTAGAGCTTGGTTCATCAAAACCGATATTAGAAGTAATCAAAATGAACTTTTATGCTATTTTCATCTATTTTTATGCATTTATTTTTACTCTAAATGCAAGTAAAGCTAATCAAAAAAGTACTAACAGCAGTCAACCAGTGGTCAGTCATCGAAATAGACATATTTGTCATATAAAAAATGTTGAAAAATGTATTGATAACGTCAGCAGATTGGGTAAACAACCAAATCCAACATCAATAATAGCAACAGAAGAGGGTTTCAACAAACTTTGTCGGTTAGTAATTGACAAACGTTTAATCATTTTAATCACTAATCAATTAATGATAAGTGAATTAAATGCTAAATAAAAACATTGTCTATTGAAAAGTGTGGTTGAAGAAGACTTCGTAAATTGTATTATTAATTATATGTCGAAATGTGGTACACCTTTGTATCGAGAATTAACAAAAGTATTCACTGATCAGTTCATGGTTAATGTTAGGCAACTATGTCAACCATCACCTTTCAGGACAGGTAGGAATGGAAATATTTTCATTATATTAAAAGCTTGTCTCACTTTTGCTTTCATCAAAATAAGATAAATTCTTATTAAACTTTTGTTGAAATTTCTTATTAACAAATATAACATTTATGTAGAAATATAAGTATTTACTATTGAAACAATCCTTGAATCGAGTGCTGAAAGCGTCTAATTATCGATTAATTGACTTTAATTGAGTTTAGTTCTGCCAACAAATTATAAGAAACAGAGACCAAAATATGAAGTAATAAATGCTACTCATTAGAAGGAAAATCTAGTTCAACAAGTTTCCTATTAACGTTACTTATCCTTCAAAATCATAATCAATCAAAATAATTACATATTAGGTTTGATATTTCTCATGGGTTCTAATACTCAATTTACGATGCATTTGATAGATATTTTGCTTACCTGTGAGCTAAACTTGCGGAAAACTTTCGTATAATTCATAAACTCTAAAATGTTTTTAGAGGTAGTATTATTCTTTGTGACTTGTATATTAATCAAATGTTACCTATGGTATCGAAATCGCATACAAACACATCAAACGTTCCAAAGAAGAGGAATTCATGGTCCAAAACCTGCGTTAATATCTGGAAATTTATACCAACTAAGAAAACTAAGTAATCCAAATCTAATAATTGATAAATGGATCGAAAGTTATGGAAATATCTTTGGCTACTTTTTAGGCGATACGCCTTTCCTAGTGATCAATGATTTGGATCTAATAAAAAAATCTTCATAACAAATAGCGGTGAAAACTTTCGCGATAGACCACCAAATTTTATAGAAGCAAAACCTTTTGTCGATTCAATAGTTTTCTTGAGAGGTGATCGTTGGAGACATGTTCGAAAAGTAATTACACCAACGTTTAGCCACCACAAAGTTATGTCTAAAGAAATAACCGAAATCGTCACCAGTTGTATCAATACTTTCATTAAGTTTGTCGAGCAACAAGACTCTAAAACACCGATCATTCACATCGAAGATCGCATCCAGTCAATCACTTTAGATGTGATCTGTAAAAGTGCCTTAAGTTTGAATGAAACTCAACAAACTAATGATAAGCTACTGATAGCAGTCAACGAGTATCTAAACTATGCTATGAATCCAGTTGTCGATTTGGCCCTATTTTTTCCGTTCTTAAGGCCAATATTTAAGTTGATAAACAACTACTTAACTGCTGGTCGTATGACTGATATGATTGTCAGGCATTTGAATAAAAGGATAACTGAATTTGAGAGAAAACTTGCGATAAAAACCGATGAGAAACTAAATAAAAACAATTTACTTAACTCTCTACTGAACTGTTATTCTGAGCAAAAAATAACTAAAAACGAGTTAATAGGAAATGCGGTAATAATTCTTATCGCGGGCTTCGAAACGACATCAACAGCTCTAACATTCACTCTCTACTTATTAGCAAAACATCAATCAATTCAAGAGAAATTGAGATCAGAAATACTTTCTAAAGGCTATAAATGTCAATATCTAGATATGGTATGGTATGAATCGTTGCGTTTATGTCCACCTGTTGTCGGATTTGTTACGCGAATCGCATCTCAAGACATTGTTATCAGTGATCTATTCATAGAAAAAGGGACTGCAGTTCAAGTGCCGGTTTGGCAAATACAACATAACCCGAACCTATGGCCGAACCCCTACGACTTCGACCCCGAAAGATTTTCACCCGAAAATAAGGCTCTTATGAATCCATTAGCTTTTCTGAGTTTCGGTTTAGGGCCGCGTACTTGTATTGGTGTTGATTTTGCTAAACTTGAAGCTATGCTAATAATATCTATGATTTTAAGCAAATTTAGAGTTGAATTTTGTGAACAAACTTGCGATCCACTAGAATTTCGTTGTCCCACTGGTGTTATTATTAAGCCATCGGTTCCTATCTATTTACGTTTTGTACCAATTTCTTAATGGTATTTAAGAAGATTAATTGTAAAACTTTGAGCCTTTTCTCTACAATATCATAAGTATTGAAAGCTTTATACTCAAGCCTACGTTTGCTTCAATTTTGATTACTTATCACTAGACAAATGAGCTTTATTTAAAGTTTACAATATAATAATAATACTGTATAATTTAATAATACTGTATAATTTAATAATAGTCGAATTTTAGATCCTTCAAAGTGAATAATTAATCGATAATAATGATGATGAGAATGTACAAGGTCCTGGCAAAAAGTCTACCTGACAAGAGTGAATTTCACTTGCCGGCATCTCGAAATGCCATTTTCTAATGAATAAGGTTTCAAAAAAATGTTTCACAACAAATAGCTTTGTAAAGTCATTAATAACAAGTTTCTACTTAGTCATAATTTGCCAAGTTGTTAAGGTCTTCTATTGAATTAACATTAGTTACGTCAGCACGTATAAACATCTTTTCGTTTAAATTGCCATTATTTTTGTTTTTTAAAATGTTTTTGTGATTTCCCAGAAATTTGTTTTTCGAGAAGGGCAAATTTTTATTTTTAGGGATCCCGAATCCCGAATCCCGAATCCCGAATCCCGGATCCCTCCCTACTACACAAATGGTCTAATTTTTGAAGCCCCTGTTTTGCATATCATAGTACTTTTGAACTATCGAGTAGATACTATTAATATTAGGTAGAATTAAACTAATTATCAATAGCCATACAATTAGTATCATTTTATTATTTGGTTAACTGATTGAAAGCTATAATTTTAAAAATAATTGCTATCACATAAGGTTTAGTCTAATAACTAGTAGCTAACCAAAAACATGAAACTAGATTTGAACAAGGATCAAATTGAAGATGAATTAATTATGAGTAAAATAGACATGATTAAAAGTAAATTGTACTAATTACAAATCATATTTGACTTAACAGAGATTCTAGCAAACACACCATGTATTCACTCTAATATATTATCACAAAAATCATTTAAACAAAAATGCAACAAGCCATACTACGCACTATTAGTCAAATCAACATCAACTAATCATACACTATCAGTTGACACTCGAATCGACACTACTTGCTGTGGATTTTGGCGATGGCAACAATGTGCTCTCGAAACCATAGGGGACAAATGTGGAGATAATGGAGTTGACGCTTTCAAGCATCTAGTTCATAGAGGATTCGCTGATTTGCCCTATGTAATTTGTCCTCAAGAGTATTACACCCCATCGTCTGATTATTGTAAAAAGTTTGATCGTTTAGATTCTGATAGAATTAGTGGTAAAGATATTGAAGATATGGGTAAAATGAATTTTTTGAATCTATTCTCGTTTTTAATACAATTTGAAGAATAATAAGCTTGATTATTGTATTGAAAAGATTTATGAATAACATATTGCTTAAATAATAAATGAGAAAGTTTGTAAACACATAAATTAGACTGTAACTGATGACATAATAAACGAACAAAAAACGATGAAGATTATTGTTAAGAAGTTATCTCAATTGAGAGTTGCATCAAGTGTAAACGTAAACATGACATAACAATGGAAAATATTCTAAATAATTATTAAGTTAATAGTGAAACGTCAACAGCTATTAAGAACGTACACTTCTCTTCAGCTTAAAGTGTGTTAACAGGTAAGAAAGAAAACTTTTTATAACTTTTTAAAACTTCTTAAAACTTCTTAAATCGATAAGAAGTTAGAAAAATCCCAATTTCGTAGGCACGAAAGTTAGGCTTAAGTCATAACTTATGGCTTAAGTAACGATAACATAAGTATGAGTTATTGTTCAGAATAATTGAAGGATTTGGGAAAATATTTAAGAGTAAAGCAGTTCATGGATACTGGTTTGAAGTGGTCGATAAGCATACGTAATAAGAAAATTAGACAATAGTTTTAAGCCTAGATCGAGTCCTTGACTGACAAATCACTCTCGGTTAGACTTGAGCTCAATCTTTAGAAATTAATGAGTGAATAGTGAGAAACTGTTATCCAGTTTAGAACAACTAATGCATCAACAAAAAAGAAAACTACTCAATAACATGGTAATGGATTAGTTGTTAGATTGAGGGGAAATTTTGCCTGTTTCTTTCAGTATGGTTTGGTTATAAATAGTAAACAGTGTCACTAAATCATAGTTGTTGTTGAGTCTTATACGGCAAGAATACGGCAAGAATACGGCAAGAATACGTCTCCAACATAACATTCTCTGACGATCATGAGGCTCTCAAGTAAGACTATTATTATCATTATTATCGTAATTATTCATAAATAATATATTTTCTCTATTCATAGTAACATTTAGTTAGGTTAGGCTATGGAAACATTTTGCTTGTATTTTATTGATTACTGCACTAAGTTTTTGATAACTTTTCTGCTAATTTGTTTTTTATATGTTTCCCATTTTAATATTATACATTTTTTCAGCAATTTTCGCTATTTTATTGATTGTCTGTTGTGTGGCTGATGCCCAGAAACGTCGAAATCGTAATCGCAAAAAGAATGGTGGAGGACCTAGTTGTCATTTGAAAGATGCTGAAAAATGTTTAGATTCATTATCGGCATTAGGAAAGAATGACAATCCAACTGCTATTATTGCTACTTCTCAAGGATTAGATAAGTTGTGCAGGTATTCAACTCTTCTACTTGTTTTCTCAAGTTCTCTATTTGTTTTATGGATTTTCAAATTAATGTTAGAAATTTCTATTGATTTGAATTTTTGGCTTTACTATGGATGACGGCCTGTTCTGTTGCATATCGCGCTCATGTCCCAGTTAAGTAAAAGTTAGGTTATAGTAGTAAGAGCAGATCGGGTTGCACCCTCTTCACCGACAAGTCATTTTTATAAAATTCGTCAAACACTCCATTTATCTCGATTTCAATAGTTTTATTGTGTTAGGTTAGGTTTGATTACTAATAGAGACATCTTTTCAGTTGCTAAGCTGTCGGTGAGCAGAGTCAGACACGAACAGATCTAATCTAAACACAAACTTATAAAGTATTATTTGTGAGCGAGTTTACAATTGAGGCCTTCTTCCATGGTTCAGCTGAATTTTCTTTCATATTGAAATATTTGCCAAAATTTCATCGTGATTTTCTGGTTTGTTTCGTGAATTTTCAGTGCTATTAATAACCAATTTATGGGTTGCCTCAAAGGTTATTTCAAAAAGTGCGGAACAGCTCTTCACCGAGAAGTTTTCGGACTTATTATCGATCAAATACAGGGACAGGCAGACAAATTTTGTAAGAAGGGACCAGAAAGAGAAAGTATGTATCGAAAAAGGAGTATTTATTTACTCAAAAATCCGTTCAATATTGTTGTAGGGCAAAATTCAAAACAATAAATTAGACCCTGTAAATTAGACCCTATACTTGTCGGGTTTAACCCGAAACCCCAAAGCAGTCTTTCGAAAGATTATATTCATTGCTCTTGTTTTACGCAAAACAACTCTTATGTTTGCCATCTGGTAGTTTGGATGCCGAGAGATCGTTCTTGAAGTTTAGAAATGTTCAAAGATCACCGCTGATCATTAACTAATGAAAACTTAAATATGTATGAGATTTTGTATTTCAAAGGAGATATAGAGGATATGAAAATTAGTACATGTCAATTTTGAGAATTTATCAACATCAAATTGATAGCCAATTTTCTGGTTAAACCTGATAAGGCCCGAATTGGCGTGAAAATTAAACCCGAAAAGTACAGGGTCTACAATACATGTATACTAGAAGTTGAAAAGCAATTTATTCAATACTGTCTTATACTCTGAAGCGTAAAATTGAAGCCCAATTAACAGCAATATGGAACAGAAAAATAGAGAGCTGATTACTAAACAGAAATTACATAATTTGAAAATGATAGAATTCTTGAAAAGTTCTCCATGCCTCCACGAGAAAGTGTTCAGTCAGAAAACAATGAAAGAAGACTGTAATAATAGATATTTAGGAACACTTAATAAGATATCGTCCAATAAGGTCAAAGAAGCTGATGATACTGCTCTAGGTATTTGTTGTGGTTATCGATACTGGGAAGACTGTTCCAAGACTATCATTAAGTCAGAGTGTGGTCAAAGTGGTATCGAAGCCTTTCAACATTTGACTACTAATGCTTTTTTGAGCGTTCCTGACCTCACTTGTCCTCGAGATCTGTTTATTCCTACTTCGAATGAGTGTCAGGCAGTTATTGCGCCAAAGGGTTCTAAAGTTAAGCTCAATTTGAGTGAGACTGGAGTCGGAAAGTATAATGTGGCCACAATGTTCTCGTGGCTTTTTGTCCAATAAAGTCTTCTTGAGATTTGCCACTTTGCTCTCATACAGAGTCTCACTTTTGGACTGTTTTCTATTCAGGTACTCAAATGTATTTTCGATACTTTTATTATAATTGTTTAGTTATGTAAACTTTATTTAAAGCATGAATTGATGGCATATTTATATTAATTATTAATTGTTATTTTCTATACATTTAGAGCGCGCGCATTTGCATACAATAAACATTTATACTATTATTGTTAAATAAATTCAAATACAATTACTGAACATTTCATTCTGTTTGAAGTGTTTTCTGATATTTGTAAAAACGTCCATAAGTATGAAAAGTAAGCTGAGTTTGCTACACAACATTTGAAGTAATTTAGTTTTGAAAGGTTAGTGAGAAACATGATTTCATAATATTTGGTATTTGGTAACTAGAATAATAGTAACTCGACACTGCTTAAGGAATAGTTTTGAAGTTAGACTGGAACAAAATCAGTTTTAGATAATGTGATTAACTCCGGATATAAGTCCGAGCGCACAATACAATACTCATAAAATGATTGATTTTTATGCTTCAAACATCACAAAATATTAGTCTTATAACTAGAATCTACTGTTGCTTAAGAGTTAAACTGAAGAAGATAACTTTGTCTAAGTGAAGATAGTCACCTGGTTCCATTCTCAGCGTATCGCTTGCTTGTGACTTTAGATTTGCGAAATTGCAAGACTCACTACCATTTAATGTAAATCATATAAAGAAATGTGAAATTTGAAACAAAAAACAATTTTCTTATCATAAAACACTGAAAAACACTGATGTTCTTTCATGTCCTGATACTATTTTAGAATATAATTGTTATCTAAAAGTATAAAAGTTGAAAAGCTTTAGAAGCAGAGTCGAAGGATACTAATTGCTATTTGGGACTGTTTCTGAAGAGAGAGAAATGTTCAAGTTATTAGTGCTGCTTTTGTCAATAGTCTGTGTTTATGGAGCAGAGAAAGCTCCAACAATCACACAAAACGATGGTTCAAAGATTCCAATTGTCGGTTTAGGTACTTGGAAGACAGGAGCCAGTACTTATCAAGCTGTTCGTGATGCCATTCAAGCTGGTTATAGACATATCGATACTTCACTCAACTATGGCACTGAAAAAGATGTTGGAAGAGCTTTAGCAGATCTCATAAAAGAAGGTAAAATCAAACGCGAAGAAGTATATGTTGTCAGCAAGTTGGAAGGTAGCTATCATGCCAGAAATCGAGTCCCTGTCGGAATTAAAGAGTCTTTGAGCAATTTGGGTTTGTCTTATCTCGACTTATATTTGATTCACGGGCCAGGTGGTTCGATAGACTCCACTGAGACTTGGGCTGGAATGGAAGACGTGCATAAACTGGGCTTAGCTAAGTCTATTGGTATTTCAAATTTTAATGAAAATCAAATCGATCACATCTTAGCAAAAGCTACTGTTAAGCCTGTTACTAACCAAGTTCTCTGCCATCCATACCATAACCAAAAGAAATTATTGGAATATTTGAATAAACACAACATCACTTTGACAGCTTATAGTCCACTCGGAGGTACAACAGGGGCTGAGAAAATGCTTTCAGACCCAAAATTGGTATCTATTGCAAGTGAACATAATGTGACTGCTGCACAGGTGGCTCTTAAATATCAAGTTCAACGAAACGTAATTGTTATTCCGATGTCTACTCATAAGCAATACATTACCGAGGACATCGATCTATTTAATTTCAAATTAACTGACGCTAATATTCACGATATCGAAGCTCTTAATAAAAATTGAGCTTAAGTCACACTTATGTAGTTCTCAAAACTGAACTATAACTTGAATTAAATTGAGTTTTTATATTTCAACTTGTTATGTGAGTTTTATTTTTAATCTATCGAACTTATTCAAAAGGTGCTTCATGTTCGGGTCCAAGTCTTATTTTCCTATATATTCCTATTTAAGTGTTTTTCAAATCAAAATGTTCGAGTACAACAATTTTTTGCTGTGTTAAAACCTTTGGAAACTTTCTTAAGCTTATGTCTATCGGGTGCTGACTATGTATTCAAGCTGCAAGTCATTCGTTTACTAAATTCATGTTTCACTAATAGATGTCTTCAATTTTCTCTTAATATCTTTTGCCAAAAGTTCATTTCCTGTAATCTGATTCATAATTAGCTAAAATTGATTGAAATCAAACAAACCATATGTGGTAGTCACCAATTCCATAAGTACATCTTGAAATAAGAATAACATCAGTGAAACTCTGGGAAAATGTTATTATTTTTATTATTAATAGCATTTAGTTCAATATTTTCGAGTATTCATAGCTCTATAGTAGTCAGTCCATTAATAGATGGAAATGTATTGTCGCAGAACGAAAGACAACAACAATTAGCGTCAATAAACACAGGGTTATCAGCTCACCAACAAAGACAACAGATAAGTGCAATTCTTCCAAAGATATCTGATTCTGCCCAACATTCTGTCCGTACTCAACAATTAAGGAAAACAATAGCTTCAGAAAAACAACAGTTAGAAGCAACTGTTGAAAATGTGGCAGCGAAAGAGAGGCAATTAGAGAAAACACTATCTGATGTCGGCAAGAGTGATGTGATCGCATCTGCACAAGAGACAAATCTCAAATCTGCCGGTAACTTGGTCGCAGTCGTAGTTAAGGTACCTGCTTCGATTCCATCTACCTCTTCGTCGGTAGTAGTCATAAATTCGGCTCCGGTTACCACTTCCATACCTGTTTCTAGATCTGCTGAACTCCTGGTTAATGAGATACAAGTTCAAAATGCAAATCCCGAAGCTGTCTTGACCTCTGACTCTACTCCTATCTCGAGTTCTGATCCGAGCTCTGTCCTGATCTCTGTCTCAGGACCTGATCATAATGCAGCTCTCGCCCCACCTGCAGCCCCACTATCTTCACTACCATCACAGCCATCGCCAGTTGTTCCTAAAAGAGAAATGAGTAGTTTGAGTGCTAGTCAACAACAGATAGAAGTTTCGAGGTCAAGCGCAAGTATTGGTGTTGCACAAGAACAAGAACAAGAAGTTTTCTCGTCTGGTAGTTTGAATGTTCCTCAGATTATAGTAAATCAATCACAACAACAGAAAATTGCAGTCGCCCCAAGTTTAAAAATTTTATAATGTGATGCCTGACTCTAATTTTGGCTGATAGTCATTGCAGTTATAATTATAACAATTTAAGCTTATTTCTCAATAAATACGATTTTATCATTTTCCACCCGAAAAGTTCTGTTTTATTTCAATCAAATGTTGTCAACTGTTCAAAATTTGGATCATTACTTATGAAGCTTTAAAAAATGATCGGTTTTCTTGTTTAGTATACTTAAATTGATAATTATGTTAGAATTTGAATTATATTCGAAATCTGAACAATTTGTAAGTATTGCGGACTTTTCCAAGTAAAGCCAACACAGCGTAAACTATCAAATTGTTAGAACCATATGAACTTATTTGAACATAATAAATTAAGTTATGAAATTTTGGTTAAAAAATTGATTAGCTTAAATGTTAGTTACTTAATAATAGGGAAGTAGTTTCCTGTAATTTGATAATCAAAAAGTTTCCACTAAATCAAATCTCACGCAAAACAGACGCCTTGTGTTATAACGGAATTCAAAAATTATTCTTATTAATAAGGTAGCGATTAATTTATCTATTCTTACAAGAAAACATGTGGAGGCTGTTGTCGTCAACATTTTTTGTAACATTACTGTCTGCAACTAATAGCCACTTTCTTCATGGTTCAAGAGAAAGAATACATTCTGGTCAACAACAGCAGCAACAACTATTACAACAAACAGCTTTTGGACGTGGATCTGTTGGTGCAGGAGCTGTAACTGCTCAACAGCAGCAACAACAGGCCGCTGCTGTCGGTGGTGTCAGTGGTCCTGTAATTGGTGTAGGAGTATCACCTATTGGTTTAGGAACCGTTGCAGCTCAACAACAACAACTGGCTGCTGCCGGCGGGTACGGAGGTCTCGGTAGCCTTGCAGCAGCAGCAATTCAGCAACAACAACAACAGCAGTTAGCAGCTGCTGGTGGTTATGGTGGTGCTGGATCTGCAGCTGCTCAACAGCATCAACAGGCCGCTGTCGTCAGCGGCGTCGGTGGTCCTACAATCGGAGTAGGAATATCACCTGTTGGTTTAGGAGCTGTTGCAGCGCAACAACAACAGTTAGCTGCTGCCGGTGGATACGGAGGTCTCAGTAGTGTTGCAGCAGCAGCAGCAGCTCAGCAACAGCAACAACAGCAGCAGTTGGCAGCTGCTGGTGGTTATGGTGGTGTGGGGGCTGCAGCTGCTCAACAACAACAGTTAGCTGCCTATGGTGGGTATGGCAGTGTTAGTGGGATTGCAGGAGCTCAACAGCAATTGGCTGCCAGTGGCGGATATGGTAGCTCTGCTGTAGCAGCCCAACAACAACAGCAACAACAAGCTGTTGCTGGTGGCACCCCATTAATAGCAGTTGGAGTACCAACTGTTAACTTAGCAGGTTTAGCGGCTCAACAGCCAGGATTAGCAGCCGCTGGCGGTTATGGTATTGTTGGCGGCGTAGCTGCTCAACAACAACAGCAACAGCAATTAGCGGCCTCTGGAGGATATGATAGTTACGGAGTATTTAACGGCGCAGCTCAGCAACAAAAGCAGCAACAGGCCGTCGCGGGCGGAATAGGTCTAGGTGGAGCTGCCCAACAGCAACAGCAGCAACAACAACAATTGGCGTCTGGTGTTATCGGGAGTATCGGCGGTGCAGCCCTTCAACAGGAACAACAGCAACAAATAACGGCCTCTGGAGGCTACGCGGCTGTTAGTGCTGCGGCTGCCCAACAAGCTCAACAACAACAAATAGCGTCCTCAGGTGGCTATGGAGGCTTTGGTGCTGTTGCGGCTCAACAAGCACAGCAACAACAGCAACAAACTGGTCAGCAGTTGGATAGTTTTGGAGCTAACTATGGGTTCCCGGCTTTTGGGGCTTAGTTTTAGCACCAAATGCAATATGACTTGATAGAATAGATAGCTTACGATATTTGTCAAACCTCATCGAAATCAATGTAACTGCTATATTGTCGCTCAGTACAGATATATTGCTCTTACTGAATTTCATTATTTTCCAACATTGATATTAAAGTTTCCAAAAGTATTCAATTATAAAAATGCACTTTTACATTATAGAAGCTTTGAAAACTGTTTTCTAAGCTTAACAATTGACTTTTAGATCTTCCCAATCAATACGCTTATTATAAGAATCTTAATAATTATATAGTCAATCTAAATATTGTCCAATCTACTTGCTAGTAATTAAAGCCCTCGAGACTGACTCAATCTTGAGACAAAAACTAATCAATTGTTAGATTAAAGTTTCACACTCTCAATACTATAGAAAAGTTGAAACTTGCAAACAATTGGAGTTCGTGTAATGTTTAAAGTGATTAGGGTTAGAATGTTGAGAGTTTGTTCTAACTGAAAACATTGAGTCTGAATAGATCTATTTGATTAAATAACTGGTAAACTGTTATTTGTTTAATACAGTTTACACTAATACATCTAATTACATGTTCATTGCAATCATTACCTAAATCTTAACACTCTAACCAAATTCAAAATTGTCCCATAAATAGCAAATATAACTTGAGTTAAAAACAAGTTCACATTGATCATATTTCTTTAGTAAAAGTACTAAAAAAGTAAATAGAAAACAATTAGTATACTGTTGTCGAAAAAACTCACAGTAATTTTATTTCATTTCGATTACATACGAATCAAAGACAAAAAATAAGAGAAAATAATTGAAGATAAATTAAAGTTTTAGCTTAGTTCTTCTCCAGTGTCTTCGTTTGGCGTTATATCGAATATTGTTTCCAGTCTTCATACGAATCCATTGCGGAACAGGTCTGTTCTGCTTTTGCTTTTTAGCTAATTTACGTTTTATTCGAAACGTCTTATGTGCCGACTATTCAATACATAAATACAAAATCATTATTATATCAGAAAAGCTCAGTTTATACTTAAATACTATTACAACTAAATTAGTATTGTATTTAACTAATATTATTTACTTTGTTAATAATATTATTTTGATATACTCACCATAATTAAACTATGTTAATTTGGTTTAATTCTACTGATAATTAGATCAGTTTTATGTTATACAACCACACTTGATTCCAGTAGAAACGGAAGAGGATATCAATTTTTACTTCAATTCATGATGGTGTTTGTCATACATAAATAACGTTTTGTGTACTGCTACAACTTTTTTAGGTAGTAGTTCTTTTATTAGACCTTCAACTAACTCAAGGTTCTTAACTTATCTTCTTATTTTTAATTACTTAACTCAAATTAACTCTTAAATAATGCTTAATTTAGTCTTAAATTAGGAGAGTTCAACTTTCTGGGTTTAACCGGGCTAAACCTTCCGAAAGAAAAGCTTTCAAATTGGGCTCAACCTGGAAAATCCTCAATCAAATGCTCTGACTTGCATACAAACTTTGCTTAAACTTTGTCTAAATTTAGCTTAAAATTGAACTAAACCATCAATTTTCATGTCAGTCATCACTTAATCAACAACTTACACCTTTCAAATATTGCAAGTCTTTCCAAATTCGATATCCATTGATCTCCCCTTTTATGCAAAATAACTCTTCTCACCATCTGGTAGTTTGAATACTGATAGGTCATTCTCAAAATTGACAAATGTTTAAACAGATCATTTTAATTAGTACATGTCAATTCTTCCAACTGATTGACCCCAAATTCAAAATGAATTTTCAGGTTAAACCCAATCAACTCTAAATTTAATAAAATTCATTAAAACTTGGGACTATGGCGCAGATTCTACTATTGGATAAATGACGTTTAAACTAATATTAAATGATATCAGAAAATAGTAAAGTTATTAATTTTGTTAACACAATATTATGCTCTCAAAAAAATGACATTTTATTTAACTAAAATTAAAGATCAAAGTATCATAGAAACTAAAACATTTGAAAAATAATCAAGTAAATAATTTAATGTTCTCTTAATTAATTAATAACATATTATAAGAAGAAAACTTTTCAACCAAAGCAATCTGGCTTAAGAGAACATCAATTTCTCATATATTTAAAAACACATACAATTAATATACAGTATAAAAATTCATTTCATGTCGTATCTTATAATAATACAGAAAATTCACTTCAGTTCCTATAGTTGCTATCAAACATTTTGTTTATATTGCTGAGTCGTTTATGGAATTGATTTAATATTTTTGTCATTATATATATATATATATTACTAGACAATCCATTTTTAGGCTAATAATAGCCAAATAATGAATAATAACGCAACCCATAAGAAAACTTTAGACAAGAACTGATCTTCAGAGAACTCTGGACTCAGCGGTGAGGGAGCTGGTCGGCCATCGCCGAAGTTGAACGTCGATGCAAAAAAGCCGAAGGGAAAGGCTCCAATTCCAAAAGACATGTGAAATCCTCCGTCGCCGAAACCGAAATTTGGGAATGTTTGCTGTTTTGTAATTGGTTAACAAATTCAAATTCAATATCGATTCATTAGTTCAAATTGAGTTAACTTATACTCACTGTATTATATTCTGGTTCTGTTCTTTGACCTGGAGGTCTAGGCGGCAGTCGTTTATCTCTGAAATTAATACAAATTAAAGTTGAGTCAAAGTGAAATAATTGTTTAATATTTAAATTAATTAATCGATTGAAACCTTGGATCTTTTTTAGAACTTCCTCTACCATAAAGTGGTATGACTTTATCGCGAGATATAGAAGCTTTACATACGGGACATGTCTGTCGAGAGGGCTTTGTCTCTAACCATTGGTGAAGACATGGCCAGCTTTATAGAGAAAAATTGAAAGTTATCTTAATTAACGTTTGCTTAAAAGTTGTTAACAAAAAATAATTTTTAGAGATGTGGGTCATTTCAATGAGTTTTATATTATGTCTGATTCACAACTATTTATGTTATACTATTCAGGCCATATAAAGATAACTACTTTGTCCAATTTAAATCAAAAACTAGACTTCAAACTATGATAGCTAGTTCAGTCAAACCATTTTGTGTTTATCTCATTATCTGTTTTGTCTATCGATTCATTTGTGTGATTCACGAACATTTCACTAATTCATTGTTAAATATATTGTCTAAAACTTCATTTATAGCTTAAGTTTGTTTAGCATTTGTTGCATTTGTTCTGTTGATTAATACTTACGAAGAGTTTATTACCTGAACAAAAAATAGTTAGAAATTAATGTTTAAAACTGATAAGCTTATAGTGGAAATTCAATTCCATTTTATATTAATTATGGGTAAGTCAAATGGATAAACAAGTAAAAAAGCTTTAATTAATTCTGATTTATATTTTGATAGCTTTTTTCATGTGATGATTGGGTAAAATTGTTGCTAAATCGACAGGTAACTGATAAATATCTCTCAAGGAGATCACAAATATTCACGATTAGCTTGCAAATAAAGCTAAACGATCTACAAGTAACTAAACTTGTAACCAAGCAAAGTATTTACCAGAAAAGGTGTCCACACATTGAGACCACCGCATCTTTAGCTGTATCTAAACATATATTACATTCAAAGTTAGCATCAGTTGGATTATTTGAATTGTCATTATTTGTATCGGAAGTGGATGGTCTCGGATCCGGTCCACCGTTATCTGTGCTCGAAGTCGAGGACATGACAAATTGGAAACCTTTAATTGGATAAACAAATAGTTATAGAAAGTGATAGGAGTTATAATTAATGGTGTTTTAGAAACTGGTTTTTAGGCATCATACTCATTTGTTAATAGCTTTTCTATATGTTAAATATTTCAACTCAAGTCGTATTTAGTCTATTAAACTTTTTAACTATTTTTTATGTTAGTTTATTATATGTATTTTATTGTTTGGTCACTTATGTCTGAAAGTGTTAGAAACATAACTTTTTATTGGGAATAGTTGATGAAGCATGCTAAATCAAAGTTAAATAAATAACCAAATAAACAGAAATAGCATTTAGAAAATCATGTTTACAAAAATAAAAAAAAGAGAAAAGAGAACCACAATTAAATAGAGTTAAAAATAAATAAAAATAAATAAAAAAGAAATACTTATATAAATATAATTTACCTTTATTTAAAACAATTAATTAATGTTACAAAGAAGAAAACTGATCTAATATCAGATAAACAATAATGAAAGAAAAGTATTTAAAACTAATATTTAAGTTAAACTACCATCCATTATTACGTAAATCAATACAACCATTCAATTTGTAATAAATATCATATTTAATAAATACGTATTTGTACTAAAAATGGTCGCGATTTACAGGTTTCTTAATACTCAATTACCAAACACTCATTCTCTATACATGTGACATAACTGTCAACCAATCAAAACATAGACATGACGTATTCTAAAGTCTAGTTTTTAAATTGCTTACATAAATTACGTTAGCCAATTTAGACACTTTTATGTAACTACCCCTTTCGTGATCAGTTGATCATTCACATCTTTTAATTTACTTTTACATTCCCGAACCAATAGCTTGAGAAGAGTCTAAAAGATTCCCCAAGCCGAGAGACTTTCGAGAGAAATACCTTTTACCCATTTTACTTCAAAAGTTTTTCTTAATTTTATTTTAACTTATATTTGAATAGTTTTAAAACCTATTATTTAAGATCGTTTTTGTAATAATTTTGATAATATATATTTCCGAAAAAGTAGATGAAGATAATTGGTTGAGAGTATCAATCCAGAACCAGAATCGTGGATAACCTTTGTTAAAACACCAGAATACTAGACAGTATGAAATGAAAATCAGTGATTCAACCAATTGTCCTAATTGTACGTATCGTTTCCACCAAAGATATTTATCGTATTTAGGTCCCAATGAGGCCAAAGCAAAGTAAGAATACATTACCGAATGGTTGAAAGAGTTTACGGTACCAAACAGAAAAGCACCTATTTGCATGAAACTTTAAGAACTTGATTGCTATTAAAACTTGACTATAGTTATAAACTTGATTCGAGAAAGTTCTTTAATGAATTGAAGTTTCCAATTTTTTTCTTATCTTAAGCTTTTTTGAAGCCTTTTATGAATAAGTTTCTTAACCTAAAGTTAAACTTGTCTAACTTGAACGTGCAATTAAGCGCTTTCTTAAAAAATCAACAAAATTAAGTGATGTTTTTCTATAGATTATATATTCTTTTTCGAATACCACTTAAGTGCA
Organism: Archegozetes longisetosus; assembly: GCA_018873245.2. Taxonomy (NCBI): domain Eukaryota; kingdom Metazoa; phylum Arthropoda; class Arachnida; order Sarcoptiformes; family Trhypochthoniidae; genus Archegozetes; species Archegozetes longisetosus. The sequence goes on along the minus strand of JAEMBT020000009.1, from coordinate 2,099,578 downwards.
CGTTAGATAAGTTTTGCTGTATCATAAATTTTGCGTAAAAGGCATGAAAAAATTTCAAAACTTTACATTACGATCAAGAGCTTTATGAAGGGAAAAATTGCATATAGATCCTGCTGAGGAAGTAGATAAAGTCTATATAGAAGCAACAGACTGGAAGAATAGTGTCGAATAGTATGTGTCTGGTATCGAAAAATAGTAATTTATACGATACGCATTAAAATGATATGAAATATGAAAAATTGATTAGTGGTTAACTTGTCACATAACGAATCTAGCACAGTGAATTATACGTCATTAAAGAATAAAGTGAATTGGTGGAATAGAGCCAAGTATAAGTAATTTTAATCGAATGTGTAATTTTTGATTTGTAAAATTCTATAAAACAAAGATTACAGAAATGCCCATAGAAATGTAGTGAATAAAAATATAAAAGATCAAGTTTTACCCAACCCAACCTAACCTAACCTATTTTTTATTGTAGTTTATAATTCATAAAATCAGTACAATTTTTTTGTTACAATTCTAAAATTACACATAAGATTAATATGATTTATATGTGGCTAGAATACATTTAATGAGCTTTAGTTTAATGGCATATAGTTGATTGAGATACATTGATCACGTGACAAGTCAAAGATAGAAAAATTTACTTGTAATCATAGCCTATATCTTATAAACTACTGATTGCCGATCCTTGAGACACCTACTACTTTACACTACCTTTGAAGTCGAATTCTATATAGATTTTGACTACTTTTTGAGCAAAAACTATATGATACTATATCCTTAGAAAAACTTTCAAGACACTTTTCTCTAGCCTTAGTTGATCAAATTAATTACAAACCTGGCAACAATGTGTTGATTTTAAGTACGAGCCACCCAAGCAATGGAACACATGAGTGATGATAGATATGCAAAAGAGTTAATTTTGAGTTCTTCTTATGCAAAACTGAGAACACAGTATCGAACCAATCAATAAACTTAGTCAACCAATAAACATATGCAATATTCAGTCCATTCAAAGCCTGTTCGCTCGTGTCATTAACATCCGGATAAACAAAGTCTAAAAATCGCTTCCCATAGTCACAAAGATGCATAATTACGAAAAAGGAGCACGAATTTATCAAAACCATTAAACAGTTGTAGAGAAATAAAAGTTTTCTTAGGTTAAATGGTTTCCTGTTTGACATGAATTGTGGACCAATTTTTAGGCTCAACAACACATAGCATGTTATTATTGATAGGATTTGTATTAAATTAGTTCCAACTAATGGGAAATTTTTAGTGCGAGAATCTTGAACATCATGCCATAATTGAATGAAATAATAATCAACAGTTGATAGCATTGTCGATAGTGATGGTCGCGATACTTCAGAGAAGATAATCGGGAAGTTTTGCATCAAACAGATTAAAGAGTTATTTCTATAATCATTAAAAAAATGTTTTCTAAGGAACGCATTTTGATTTTAATATATAATTAGCAAAGTATTGATTTATAACTTGATTGAAGGTAAAAATTGACATCAGCTATAATACAAGTAATGAGAGTTTTTTACAATCACTTTCACTTCATCTGAAGTTTATTCTTGAAGATTACGCGGTTTTATAGGCTTAAGTGTTTAAACATCAATAGCTTATGAAGAACTTGATGGAAAATTCATTTTTTATTTATACAGCACACACTCTTGAAGTAGTTTTGATTCTTGAATGTCATTACAACGCCTATCATAATGTGTTAATGATATTGTAAATAAAGCATTACTCATACAAACCAACTTTCGATTTGACTTAAGTTATAAGTAAACTTGACACTCACTAGAATGACCGATCATTCCGAAATCGGATTTATTCTTGAATGCATTGAAAGTCTTTATACAATCATATGAACTGATAATTAAGTTTGAATAAGAATAAATCAAATTGGTATAATATTTCACGTACTGCTAATTCTTATCCTGTACGTTAACCCTATATATTTACTTTTGTCTCCAAAGTCTTGTTTGCCGAGTTATTAGAGCTCATCTATTAATTTAACACTTTAATCATGCATTTTAGCAAATTATTGATGTGGTTAACAGAGTGTTGTCAGAGTGACAAGATATTCAAACATTTGAAGACGAGTTAGAAACTATAGTCTGAAAGCAAGAGTATTGCTTCTATTAGTGTAAATTTAATTCAAAATGAGCTCTTCTGGCGAATGACTTCTGGAAAAAATTGGACAGTTAGATATTTGAAGGATTATAAAACTACTGTAATTCAGTTTAAGGTCATGTTATGCAGGTTTATGTGCAATTTTGCGCTGATTAGCAAAACTAAGAGTTTCGTAAAAGTGAAAGTGAGAAAAATTCTCGATTTTGAATCGTCGACTTCGTTATAAGCCTCCATGTGACACTTCTGTCAACTTTAAATTAAAACTTTTCTTTAAATTTCCAAGACCAACATCGACTAATTTTCAAAAGAAATTCATATTCGTGTAAGTAGTTATCATTTATTGCCAAATATTTGATAACAATAGAATTATTAAAAAAACTGTCAGATAGCAAGCTTAAAAACAAACGTGAAGCCATTGCTGATATTCTTGTGGTTGGAATGTGAAATTTGAGAAAATGTACTGATGAGCGAGTCCAGATCTCAAGACGGCTAAAGACCTGAGACCTGAGGTCCTGGGGTCCTAAAGTCCGAGTCCGGGTTCTTGTATTAGGCAGAAGTCTAGATCCGGATCCTGAGCTAGAGGTCCGAGTCCAAGTCCGGGTCTATGGTAAAGAGCTCAGGTCCTGGACTCGGACTCCCTTTATAACTCAAATAAAAATTAATAATAGATAGAATATTTTCATTCAAAAATTTTAACTTTAATTGAGTCATTGATAGTAAGATGAACAAATATTAATACAATACTAATTATTTATTTTAAATTTACAATAAAGCATCCGTGGCTTGAGACACATGCAAGATCTAACAAAATTAACGCTCAATTGACTTTTCTCTTTGGTGATCAAATCTCCAGATTTTGAAAATATACGTTCTGAAGGGATATTAGATGCTGGAATAATAAGTATTTCGAATGCGAACTTTGAAAGATAAGGGAATTCTAAACAATTATTTTTCCGCCAAAATAAAAACTAAGTTTTTTATCAACAATAGGCAAACTTAATAAATTTTCAATTTCATCGTATGTTTCAATTCTTCTTATAAAGTTTAGAGACAAACGAAACATTTAAACTTACAATCTGAACTAAAATGATCTGATGATAATTTATCTTGAAGAAATCAACAAATCTTTGTTTTACTGTTTGATCATTCTCAAACAAATCGAGTTTGAAGCGAGAGTCAAGTATAACAGCAAATTTCATATCAGTTTCAAGTAAATCCTTATACTTATCAGACTTCAAAAGCATATTCTCAGCACAAAGTTTAATTGAACTGTCACTTGATTCTTGTGATCATTTAAATGTTCATAAAGTATTGAGAATGGCAAAACTAAGCATATGTTTACATATTTAGATCCTGATGCATGAAATGAAAATGTTTATATTATGATCTCAATTACAGACTTGTTTTGTGTCGGAAGCAGGATCTTGAGGTCCGGGTCCTGGGTCAGAGGTCCAGATCCCAGGTCCGAGTCTTTCAAAAAGACCTGAAGACTCGGACCCGCTCATCAGTAAGAAAATGAGTCGCTCAGGTCATACAAACTAGGAGAGATGAATTCTATTGCATTGTGTAATACAGACCCACATAACATATATTTGCAAATAAAATTCTTCTAACGGTAATCTACTGGATACATATTTCTATTTACGTAATACGAGGAATACCAAAACGAATACCTCAGGAGCAAATATTTGCTTTATTACGCGAATCACATAAGTTGATGAAAAAATGAGTCCCTTATTCAACACAGCATATAGAGAGGACTAAATATAGTGGAATATTCGTCATATGATTCCTAATTATAGTGGAATATTCGTCATATGATTCGCTTTATAATCCAATTATTAATAATAAAAACTAAACTATTGGTTAATCATTGTTTTATTAATTTAGAGAATACAAAAATAATGAACGTGTAATACAAGTGAAAATTTCAGGAATACAATAATTATGATTCAATTGAATTCAAATGAATATCTATTGGATAAGACCTTTATCGATTAAATAAAGATTAAAACTATTAACAGAATATAAAAACAAATAGTATTTTGAACAATGTATTGAACACTTCATAAGTTTGTGTGACTTATCAGTTAGTCTTGATATAACTTGTTGGCAAAAAACGTTTAACAAATATGAAATATTTTTGTACAAAACATGTATAAACAATAGACAAATATGGTATTAAGTTTTATATTAAGCTGTTTTCGTATTAAAACAGTTTAATGGCAAACCAATTTGACGTGGCTCAATGTACACAAGTCACGACTTAATAATAAACAGCTTCAACAGCTTAGTACTCAACAGCTTAATACTCAACAGCTTAATACTCAACTTATGATATAACTATCAATATTATGAATAATTGATCAACAATTGATGACACCTTAGAGTGCAATTTGGGGTCAATGGTCTCCACGAATAAATGATAGAAATTGTAAATATAATTAGACAATCAAAAAAGAATTAAATTTGAATTTTCAAATTTCTAGGTAAAGGCTGAGAAAAATGAAAACTCTTTAACTGATCAGTAGAATCAAAATTGACATAAATAAACTTATTAGGACTTAGCCTAGCAGCAGTAACAATAGAATGAAGAGTGAACTGAGTGATATTAGAGCAGAAAGAATTTGCAAATAATTGATATGTTTACAGCAATTAATAATAGCAATAACACCAGAATCAGTAAAACCATATTCACACTTATTATCTGTATATCGAGTACTTGGCATCCATGGAGCTATTAAGTTTATATTATTATGACTATTAGATGATTGGAATATTATCTTTTTAATATGTTTCAATTCACTTATTGCGTATAGACTTCTATCTGTTATGTGTTGTGTTTCGTTTGATTTGTCTCCACTGAAACAGATCTTAATTTCTCTTAGCTGCTTGCAGTTTGAGACTATTTGACATAAACTATCGTCGTCTATAATTGTGTTCCCCAGGAATAGCTCGTCGATATGTAATACTTGTAGTTCTGTTAGATTTGATAACACGTGTAGCATTTTATGGCCTATAATAGAGTTTTAATCAGATGATTCATTAGGAATTTGTTTTATTAGCAATTTGTTTCATAACTTTCTGTTCAGACCTTCAGGTGTTGTATTGAATTCTAGTTTAAGACTTCTTAATTGTTTCATATTTTCTGCTATTAATAGTCCGATTGAACTGAAGTTTGTTTGTATTCCGAATGCATTTCGATTTAGCTGCAAACTCCTTAGTGATTTACCATTTCCGGCCACTAGTGATTCGACAACACATTTCTTGGTATTGCCTGAAAAATATTAATTCAGAAATCAATTACTTCAAATTCTAGCTTTCAATAAGGACTATTTTCGTAAATAATCGTAAGCTTATCAAAAGTTTAAGATCAAAGTTATGGACACTTGAATACGAGTGATGAGGAAGGCATAACTAGAATAGTATTGTTGAGCTAAAAATTAAGACACTCACTAACGAGTATTTATATAGAGCAGAAGTGAATGGCACATAAAAAGCTTACACTTTAATTGTGCTGACATTAGTCAATATAATCTTTAGAAGTGACATTCGTGAGAAAACAGAATATAAAAACAGAATATAGCTTAGAGAAAGACTATTCAAATAATAACGTCTGAACTGTATGAAAATACTTTATGACAAATTGGCTCTATTTCAAATGACTTGTTGATTAATTACTTAGAGACATGGATCTAGCACAAATACATGAACTAAATATCCGTTAGAAATCATTTCACTCATGTGCAAATATACAGAAAACCTATTAATAAGTCAGTGTAAACGCAAATTAAAATGATCAGTTTGAAAAATTAAACTTTAAATTATCTTAATATTAAACATTCTCATGTTATTTTTTGTGATTGTATTTCAATCTAAATATTATGTTACTCCCAACCATTACTCAGATTTGTCTATAACTGAGTTCTTTTGCGATTGTATACATTGCAATCTGCAATAGACGCGAATCTAATCTAACAGAAATACATAGGAAAGTAGGAAATGAAAGCAGACTTAAAGGGGAAAACAGCTAATGTAATATTTAGAAATCAATTGACATAGGCGTTTATCAGGACTACCACTGTAAATAACAGTCCAAAAGTGAGCCAATTTGGCTCAAAAGTATCTCTTAGAAACTAAGATCACTAATGGATTCAATTCTATATCCATTACTATAGCGGAAATCAATTGAATTGCAAGCAGACAATCATAAGAGGAGTACACAGTGTACTGTACACTTAGAAGCTAAATAATCGTTAATAGCAACAGGAAAAAGATATGGTTATACCAAACTCTTTATGCGTATTAATTTATTAGAATATTTCGTTTCATTTCTTCTCTCACCGTAATGAAAATCACATAAATTTGTTAGTCTGGTTGAAAATGTCTCATCACAACTGATCACTTCTGGTTGCTATCAACGACTATTAAGTTGTTCAGAAAAGTTCTATTAAGAGTTCATTTGTTGGAAGTTAGTTATAAAAGTGGTATTTGAAACGCGATTCTTATCTCCAATAAAGAATTTATTGTTTACTACCAATAACGAGACATAAGAAGCTTTTGTCTGCTACTTTATCGATTATTTGTGTGGGTCTAAGTGCTCAAAAACAATTAAGACTTAACTTCCGGTATTTTTAGATCTAAACTTTCAGCTTAAATCACATTTTTATATAATTATTCGCTTCTATGTAAACATAATTTTTAGATAGCTTGCTATTAAAGTAATTCATTTTGATATCTTTGAGTTATACTTCAGTAAACCTGAGTTTACCTAAGTTTACCTGACTTTACCTGATTTCACATGACTTTACCTGACTTTTCACTATTAATATATTTGTATTTACTAAATAAAATCAAAAATAGAGATCAAATTCAAACCTAAAAAGTATTTATTCAACTAACAGTTGAGTGAGACATTAATAAACGGATGTCTAGTATCAAAGGAAAGTTGATATGACGTTCAATAGGAACAAAATTCGATTGAAACACAACATCAAATTGGATGAGTTTTTTGAACTCAAGTACAGACGTTCGCCAATGCATTTCCTTAAATATTGACAATAGTTGCAGCGCAAAACACATGTCAATAACTTAGATCTTAATCATTTATAAGACGAGCAAAATTAGAAACAATTAAGCAGTTTATGGTTAGCACTAATGTCAATAGTCTGAAGTATTGAGAAATTGTTGTTGGCACCATAGGAACTTAATTGAATGTCATTTTTGAGTTGAATTTTGGTAGATATGAAACTTTTCTGTCTTTATTATTGCTGTTGAAAATCTGATAGTTTTTAGATAAACTGCTAAATTGAAAACAGTTTATTCTTGAGCAAAATGTTAACAAACTCTCCAATTAATACATAATTCAAAGTATTTAAGGCCCTAAAAATTGTATATTTTGATTTAGAACACGATAACATTTTAAATACAACCTGAGAAGAGGGTTAAAACATTTTAGTAGAAAATACTTAAATCAAAATATGAATAAATAATCGAATATTTTCTGCTAACTAACAGTAAACTTAAAAAAGTAATCAAAAATGAATAATACAAACCAATAAAAGTATTAATTTTGCGACACAAGTTAGCCAGACAATTACCACTAATATACTTCATACTGCCATCAATATTAAGAAGTTGTAGACTATTCAAGCCATTAATAATAATTTGTAGATCAGTTTCTTTAAGTGAGATACAACCATTAATAGTGAGCTCAATTAAATTAGGAAACTTATCAACCAATAGCTTGCAGTCATTTTGGTTGAACGAATTACAAACACAATTAAGGCTTAAGTGAGTGATTTTAGGACAATAATTAGACAACAGTTGAATTAGATTGAAATTGTCAATAAGTGGCAGTTCGCTGATTGTCACACTTATTAAATTAGGCATCTGTTTAACACATGATTCAAATTGAATAGGGTTTAATTTCTTTGATCGTAAACTATTCAATTGGTAGTCGTTTAAGCCGAATGTAAATTCGCTTAACTGATAGTTCGATATACTGACAGTTAGTTGTTTTTTTTAAGGTAATAGTTTATTGATTCGAACCACTCTTTACAAACTATACGATTAAGAAATAACTCTTTTATTGTTAAATAGTCCAGAATTAAGTTAAAACAATCACCATTTAAATCACTAATAGTTTTAACTGGATTCATATTGATAAACACGATAAATCTACAAGATACATCCACCAGATAAATCTACATGATACATTTACTAGAAACTCATACTATTTCAAGTAATATTTTACTGCTTGTACACTAAACACGCCTTTCATTTCTCTGCTATACTACAGTTTTATATGCATTCAAACCATATTTTCTCGACTTTACTCTCAGCGTTATCTCCAACGCAAGGAGAATAACCTATAATAGAAGCCAAGGTTATTAAAGGTCTATAACATAACAAATTCACGCTTTTTGTTGCGAGACCCTTTCCTGTGCGTTTTTGGTCACGTTGTTCTAAGTGTGACTTCAGGTCATGTCCTGTTAGCTACTAATCAGTAATAAATTGCTATCAGATATAAGTATTGATTTTTTTGCGTAATACAACATTTTAACAAGTTTTTAAGACTAGAAGGGAGAATTATGTTAGACGTTCCTCTAAATATAATTATGCTGTTTATGGGACAATTTTCTCTCATTGCAGTCGTAGCTTATTGTAATACACCCAAACTTAGTTAGCGTTCAGATAATACACTTTATTCAAATTTTATTTTTAAAATATACACTAAAATTAAACAAAAGTTCTTGGATGTAATTAAATAATCTCTTCTATCATCAATTTGATTCTTTATGAGTTTTCTCGTTACATTTATGCATTTTTTTTGAATAGAAATTTCTCTATGAAAAGTTGTTTCATGTTTCTATTAGTTTGTTTTAGAATATAGCACTTTAACGCCTCCAGAGACTCAATTGCTTGCGTATGAATATTTTATCATTTGGATCCACAAAATTTAATGAATAGTTTATTCATTTATGTGTAAATCCATTAAGCTGCACATTATTATAAACTTTCCATCCATCAGATATTACTGTACATTACTTTCTAGCCCACTTTAATGACGTCAATAAAGTTTGTGAGCGTATTGACGGGACTAAAGCTATAAATAGTTGTTTATTTTTTCTGAAAATTTCACCAAACACCCACTCAGTGTTAATTGTGCGTTTAACGAATTTGCCTTATTATACTTTTAAATATGATTAATTGATCGATTTTATACTGTGATGTTAGGGCCTCCAATGGTTAACGTGATGAATGGACATATTTGTTGCAAATAGGTTCAACGTCAATAACGCTATGTCCATTTTTAGTACCTAATTCGTAAATTATTTGAGTGACACTGTAATCTGTACAATGCATATAAATAATCTTGAGGATGGCTCTAATTTGCAATTAAGAATTTTGAACAAAATGAATATTTTAAGGGAGATAACTGTTTTTATGTGTTCTGTACTTGAATGTATATTGAATATTTTACCTAGTTTTTAAATGAGATACCTCCCCTCCATATATACTTGACGCAAGACCGCAATCAATATTAAATGAAATGACATCTTCAATTTAGATAATTCCAACAAACTGTTCATAATTAAACATGCTAAAATCTATATTATTAAAATGACATCGTAATAAAGGCATTTTATAAATTGTTATTCAAATTGCGTTAATGTACAGCTGTGTTGTTTAGATTGCGTTACTTATGTTGTGGATTTATATTAACGCTATGATAAGAGAAGACCCTCCCATAAACAGTATGGTTGTATTCACAGACACTTTACAATAATATTCGCTAATTTTACTATTCATATGAAAGACATTCATATTTTTAATTCTATTTAAAGCTTGAGATCAGATAATTGAATAATTAATAAAATCCTTAATTTTATGAAAAAATAATTGGAGTCTAAAAAACTTGAAAACCAATGAATAGTTTGAATAGTGTTTGGGAAACGATCCCTAAATTGAAATGTAAATAGTTTAATAAAAATAATAACAATAAAACTTATTATTGACTAAATGGCATTTCAAGCATTTGATGAACTGCTACAACAATTAAGAGATCAACACAACCAACAATTGGATGAGTTGAGACTTGAGTTGGAGGCAAAAGACGATCAAATAATGCAATACAAACTTAGAGTCAAACAATTAGAGAGTGAGTTAAATGTTGACAATAGTGACGAAGAAGTGGAACATTTTGCCATCAAATGGAGATCAATTAGCACTCAAACTGATCATAACGAATGCGATAGCAATGAAGATTATGGTAAATGTTATCGAGTGTTACCACAATGAGTAAACAAATCGATATTTATTGAAAAACATAATCACAAAGTTTTATTATAAAATTATTTCGATATGCTTTCAAACACTAACTGTTCTCGTCAACAATATCTAACCCTCGATAATAACTGCTAATGTGTTGACAAACTTGTAAAAGTCTTAATACATTGTTAGCTTGAGTAAACTTTTCCAGTATAAGAATTGATCCAAATTAGTGCTAAACTCGTCCAAAATAATTAATTTTTTATAGCAAATCCTAAACTATCAATGTTATAGTCATACCTGTCAAATTGTTTAAGAAATGGATTTATATCCGATAATATTAACTTATCAGTTGGCAAATTCATTTTTTCAAAACATAACGAAATACCAAGTGTTATATGCTATCTCATTATGGGAACACTCGACAAATGTCGCTATTTATTCTAGCTTGAAATGTCAAAAGTTTTCAGGCCTTTAAGTTATCGTGTCTTTAAAATGTTGTCTTAATTTCTATTAATTTAGCTATTATTTTATTGGTCTATATTAGTTATGATTCGATTGTGATTCCTATTGAAAACATTTCATTTGAATTGGATTCCGATTCTATCCTAAATTCAATTCAAATTTGGATCCTTTCAATTTGTTAATTTGAATTAATTTTCAATTAGTAGCTGAAATTAAGATAATATTACTTAATAAATAACAAAAGAATTATTATTTTAGTAAGTGTTTACAAAGATATAAGAAGGAGATACACAAAATAAAGGATCGATAATTCAATAATACAAGAATCAAAATTCAATTAGAGATTGTTGCTCTCTAGTAATGAAATCTTTATGTAAAGTCAAACTTCAGATATGAGCGCTTTGATAATAAAAGTCTATCTCCAGTTAACCTCTTTTTCAGATTTTGTTTTAAGCATTGAGTTGACATAATAAAGTTAAATAATGATGTTTGAAAAAGAATTGATCATGCTTGATCACAATAGAATTTAATACTAATCAAATCTAACTTTAAGAGTATGCGCAATCAATTAGTGCCGTGTTCATTATGAACAGTACAACATTGATGATCAATACATGACATTATAAAAACTTTAGTTTTTGTTAGGATTTGAAATGTTTCATCTGATCAATAATAGATTGACTCATTTATCTAATGGCTCCCCAAATAAGAGAATTCCTATTCTTCTAAATAACAATGAAATTAATCAAAAATGAGTGAAAAAGGGATAAACGTTTCGAATAGAATATTAAGGAAACAAAACAAACAAAAACCTTAAAGAAATTCAGTCAGTATTCAATCAGATATCGTTGACAGATGCATTACTTAATTGACTAACGAAACGCATAAAAATAGCTGAAAAATCTACTTTATCTGATAAGATAATAAAACATTCCTCATTATTAGACTAGATGTAAAAATAGAAAATTTTACGTTGCTATTTTACCTCAGTTTAATTGTAATTCTAAAGAATCAGATTATTCTGATTATTATGATTATTCTGATTATTATGATTATTCTGATTATTATGATTATTCTGATTATTATGATTATTCTGATTATTCTGATTATTCTGATTATTCTGATTATTCTGATGTAGAATACGTTTAATTACACGTTATAAGTAATAAATATTATATTTAAGTTTCAATGAGATAAGTTTTTATAAACATTTTTGAAACGCAACTTTAAGTACGTTATACTTGTTTAAAGATGCTTTAAGAGATAGATTTTTATTAGCAACACGTTTATTGTTAATTTGATAAAGACTTAAAATACTGTTTATTACTATGTTTTATTTGAATTGCAATTCCTCCGAGATTTCTTAATTTCAATTCTATTCTGGTTCCTGGTTGAAGCTTCTACATTGATTCCATTCTTCAAACAATTGAATTATCACTAGTTTAAATACTCATTTCACTGTCACTTATCTCGTATTTTCAATCAGATCTTCAAGTGTCCGAGTCTCATGTTAGAAGACCAGATCGTCCACCAGCCAGAAAAGCGACGCGAAGGATAATTGTATCTCAACGCAGATCGCCAACACCTTCATCATCAACGACAGCATCACAATCATCGAAGAAAATTGTTTTAAGCGAAGCAGAGCTCAGAAGTCATATACAGAAAAATATGAAAAGAATCTATCATTCATCTGACGATAATTGTAGTCATGACGAAGATATGAGTTTAGGACATAAAAACAATTTCAATACAAGAAGGTTTAATAATAGAACAAAATTGAGACTTAGTTTAAGTAGAAATCCTTGTGGAAGAAGAAGAGATCAAGTTTGGCAACATTTTCAAGATTTGGGTCAATCGATTAGTGGGAGGTTTAGACGATCGAAATGTGTGTTTTGTGGGCAAGAATTTCATATATCAAAAGCCAATCTAATGATAAGACATTTGGCACAGAAATGTGATTTATGTCCTAAAGAGATAATCGATGAATATTCGGCTAAATTAGAGGCTAATATTGGGTTAAATAGTAGTGAAAATTTATCGCAGTCTAATTCTGGTGTTAGACTTGGAGGCCGTCCAAGGGGTAAGGCTTGGGAACACTTTGAAGACTTGGGACGCTCAGAACACGGAACCTTTAGAATTGCTAAATGTTGGCTACTCAATAGAATTTGGCTAAAGAATTATGTGTCCAAAAGAAGTGATGATTGAGTTTTGCAATCAAATGGAGAAAAGTGTTATTAGTTTTGGGGATCAAGCAGAAGATTGTAGCCGCGAACAAGAGCTTGAAGAAGAAGAAATTGGATCTGAAGTGCGATTATGTGGTAGAAAAGAGCAAAAGTGTGGGAACACTATAAAGATATGGGTCGGGCAAAACACGGATCATTTAGAAAAGCCAAATGTCTTTATTGTAATGAATTGTTTCCTCTCTCAAGACTTACTTCAATGACCAGACATTTAGCTAAACATTGTGTTTTGTGTCCCAAACAAGTGGCTAATCAATATTTAGTTCAATATAACAATTACTGTATGAAAACAAGTGCTGATAATAATAATGATTTAAGTGATGATAATCCTAATGATTTTGATGACAGTAACGATTCGTTGTTTTATGAGCAAGACTTGAATCCTTCGTTTGCTGTCGAACGTCAAGTTAGACTTTAGTGGTTCACTGTTAAGTTATCTATGAGAACTACTTAATATACTTGTAATTGAAGTGTAGTTAGTTTATAATTAATATAAAAAAATTGACGTTGAAATGTTAAACGTATTTTGCCAACAACCACCAAATAAATTGTCGATGTAAGTCAAAATAAATTTCAATAAAAATATCAAACTGCTCCAAATTCGAGACTTGTTATATGCTGGCTGTATAAATAGTGTTTGAACAAGCAACAATTTTCGGTAGTATTACTAAAGGGGCGGAGTCACTATAAAAATCGAGGGAGAAGTCAAATCATTCGTACTTGATGACAAATTTTTCAATGCGAAAATTACTTAAACAAATAACCATTTTGCATTAGAACTTATTTTTTCCAATTTTAGTGAAGATGATTTCAAAGTTAAATCAATTGAATTTATTAAAATCTATAATTATTTTTTATCTGTTAGTAAACTGACATACTTTTGAACTCTGAATTTCTATTTACAATTATTAAATTGATTAGAATTTTGACTTGAATTTCGATGTGGATGAGAGCACTTTGAGAGGAGCGTTTCATTTCTTAGCTTAACAATGAAGCAGAGGATCACCAAAGGTATAAAGCAAGTTCAACAATGGTAATTGACTTAAACGATCGCAGTACTTCATAATTAATTGTAAAACAATTTGTCCATTTGTTTCACGAAAGTTATTATCGATTCTATAGACAATGACTTCATTAATAAATATAGAATTTGTGAGAAGGCCTTCAATCGCGCTGACAGCAAATGTAAGAAAACCTTCAAACAGGTTAAATAACTTGTTTCCTCTCTTATCGTTTTCGTTTAGTTCGAACACAAATATTAAATATTAGTTTTTCATTATTATTGAAATGCATTGAAAACGTATTTTGTCCTCAAATGACAAATAACTGAATAACATATAACATAAATGATTACATATTTGACGACTGAATGAGCTGATAATTATTATTTTTATTCACATATAATTAACTAAATTTAATGAGATAGTGAGCTATATCTAATGAAAAATGAAAAGTAACCATGATCTACTGATGACATATAAACACAAGTTTAAAGAATCTCAATATTTTGATGGATTACGTTTGAATTGTTAATTTAGAAATACTGATATTTATATTTAAATAAAAGTTACTGAAAATATTCAAGATATTGATATATAAACACACGATTCCATTTATTGTTGTTGACTATTAAATCCAAATTGTTTAGTAAATATGCATTTATATGAACTACTCAACGATAATCTCTATTGAACAGATACAAATAGCCAAAATCAATTTTAGGCTTTAGTAAAGCAAGTCATACAACAAATTGAGTTGATTTCTGTTATACTCGACTCTTATCTCAAGTGAACGCTTTAGATGTTAGAACCATTTGTTAGAAATTCAAAAATGGTTCATTTATTATGAGCTGAAACTTTGGGTTTATTCGAGAGAATATCGAAACTGAAACTTAAACGAGTTTATTTCACAAAAGAAAACATATTTTAATCTTTAATAACCACATTATTAATTAGTCTCGGAATATAAACTTATTAATCGAAACTAATATGTCTTTGACAAAGTTTAGATTTATGTTCTCATATATCGAGTAATTATTTTTATTTTAAAAATCATTTATTTTTATATAATAAAAAGTTATTTATTTATTTTAAAAGTAAAAGCCCATCCCGTAAACCATATGTTGATTAAAGAATTTGATTATATATTTCTCAGAAACATTAACAATTCAAGTTTTAGCTGTTTTTATAAAAAGAATATAATCCTCGGTCAAATACCAATGGATTTAGTGATAATGATTTAGTTTCGTTCGACTACTTTTACAAATACCTGTTTTGGTTTGAGTGTTGGTAAACCAGAAGAATACTCCAGTATCTGAAAAATCGAATTATTTTTTTGTTTGTAAATTTCTTTTACAAAAATTCAAATGTTCAAATAAATTTATAGTCACAATAATTACTTTTGTCTGATCGCATTCAACGAATTGAAATTTTGTCACCAGTTTAACGA